>JAWLRI010000116.1:1217888-1241608 GCA_034781795.1 Crypturellus tataupa
GACAGGCCGCGCACACCGGGAAGGGCCGGCACCTCACTGCGCAGGCGCGATCGCGCGGCAACGCATACGCGCCTGCGCCTACGCCCGCTGAGGCGGCAGCGGCCATGTCGTGTGTGGGCATCGCGCCCCGCCACTGCGCGCGCCGCCCCCAGGCTCAGCACCAGGGACAGCTCCGAAATCCTTCCCCCCCCAACACACACTCCTGCTACCCCCGGAACCACCCGGCGCGGGGCGCGGCGCCGGGGGGCCCTTCCTCAGCCTCTCCCGCAGCCAATAACGGGAGGGCAGGACGCGGGAGCGGGGCGGCGCCGAGGGGGCGGGGCGACGCGGAGGGGCGGGGCGGTGGGTTGCCGTGGTTACGCGGATACACCAGGCGCGCGGGGCCGTTACCCGCCGCCCCGACCCGGCTCCGCGGAGCGTAAGGGCCGCGGGAGCGGCTGGAGGGGGGAGGGGGTCGTCCTGGTTTGTTTTCCTTCACTTCTGTTTGGTTTTGCTCGGTTTTGTTCGCTTTTAGTTCAGCTCTTGCACATCAAGTTCCGGGGTGGGTTGTTTGCCAAAGGGTTTTCAAACGTTGCGGCGGTTTTGTTTGTTTGGATTTTTGTTTGTTTTGTCCTGGAGTGGGATTTTTTTTTTTTTTTTCTAAAATAGGGAGAGAGACAGTAAGGAGAAAGGAGGAAGCCCTTATTACCCTGGGAATGTGGGTGATTCTGATATCCTTCGCTTCCCAGAGGTGCCTCCCCCCTAGCAGTGATTGTGCTGTGTATGTTCAGCACAGGCTCTTTCTTCTGAGAACGGCCTTTCTCACCAAGTAGTTCCCCTTGTAGCACATTACTACTCCGCTCAGTTTCTGTTTGTGTCATTCACACATATGTAAACTACGATATATTTTATGACAGGCTTTTGTTTCTCTCAGATTACTCATGGCTCCACAGGAGAAAATACAAGCTCAGCCCTTTGCAGACATCTTTGATGAAGATGAAGCTGAAAAATCATTTCTGTTGTCCAAACCCACTTGCTTTGTTGTCCTTGGAAAGCCAGTAAGATGCCTGATAAGAAGTTTTGTTTTTCCCCTCAAAATATTCAGCTAATGATTTTACTCTTCCTTTCAAAACATGAGTTTAGTAATACTGCCAAAAGGATTAAGGACCTACCTTTTTAACTTTTCTACTTCGCATATTATGCAAAATATTGTGTGGATTCTGATTGTATGGATTCTCCCTAAAACAGGAATTGAAATCATGGTAGTTGTCAGTATCACTTACTGATTCTTTTGAACAAATAGAGATAAGGAGAAAAACTGTTTACAAGATAAATAACATAAGGAATTGCTTCCCCCCTATTGAATGAATATTGTAATAAGTCTAAAAAAATTTGTGACCAGCCAAATTAAAAGTGGTATTGCTGTAACTAAAAGTCACAGCTTGCTCAAGAAGTTTCCTCTCTTTTCATATTGGGAACTGGATTGCTTTTATTTTACTTACACTACTAGTATTTTAATTTTTAAAACATTTCCCAAATTAAGGAAGCAAATAGATGTAAAAGAACCTAGAAGATAGAACAATAGATGTAAAAGAACCATAGAAGTCCATGTACTGAGCTGCAGTCATGAGATAAGGTATTAAATATTTAAATGAACTTTGATATGTCATTTAGCTGCGAATAACTGAAATCCTTCAAGGCATCCTGATGAGGAGATTTGTGCTATATTACAATTAGGATTTAAATTCCCTCTTTTTCTCAAACAGTGTAATATAGTTGAATTAAGACAAGTCTAAGCATAGACTTCTCAAAAATTTCTTCTCAAATGTAGGATACTCTATAGGTAGTTTTATATTAATATCTTAGTATGCTAAAGGAGATTCTTTTAAAGAGATTTAAATTTGCCTTGTGCCTGTGCTGAGTCAAGTATACAGTCAACTACATCTCAAAAAGTGCTTTTCCTCCTGAGCATTGCACTTACCAACCAAAGTGCCTTCAGAGTGCCTTGCTGCCAATGTGAAGAGCAGCTTACCCTCTGTATAGGTGTCATTTTGTCAGCTACCACAACACAGTCCGAGATGAGCACACAGAAAGCTGCTTTGCACTGTCTGTCGGGTAGGGAGAAGTGGTGTGTACCAAGAACTGTCAACCAACACAAACTTCAATAACATAAACTGCCAAATCAAGGCTCGGTCCTGCTCTGTTTCCACCACATAGAAAGCTAATATAAACACAACCTCTGTGGTGTGGTATGCCTGTAGCTATAGCCAGGGGTAGGTGCAGATTATTTAATGGAGGGATTGCCGCAGTGCTAAGATTCCTGAGGATGCATGTGAAAAGATGAACAATTGTGAGTATCTGAAAGAGATCTATGGACTAAGGTTTTCATCATACCATGCTTAGAGACAGAAGATAAATTTCAGTCCTCGAGAGTGTTTCATTTGAAGTTATGAACAAATCATAACTGAGTTTCATATGGAGTTATTCAGGGACAAGGTCAGCATAATTAGTTTGTAGGTATTCCCCTTTGCAGTTGAGTAACAGTGTATTAGCAGTGCTATGAAGTATATAACAGAGAGTTGCATTAAAGTGAATGTTTGTCCAGTGCGTAACTCAGAGACACTAATTTACTGGTAGCTTTTAATTGTTGTTACAATACAAATAAATGATTTTTAATGTGTAGTAATACCTTAATTTTTTTTTCCTTCATGATGTTTTGCTTTTAAACAAATGTGTGTTTCTCATTTTAAGGGTTCTGGAAAGAAAACATTAGCTAGAAGACTAGCACAAATATGGAAATGCACTTTGATAGAAGGTAATAGTACACTGTTTTCAGAACATTGCATTGATTTCCTATTTTTATTTCAGAATATTCTTTCTGTTCCCTATAATTCAAATAACTTGTTGGTGATTCTTTAAAGATGGCTGAGAAACACCAAATAATCTTTTTTTCATGGAAGCAGTTGACCTTTCTCTTCAAATGTAGCCAACTCACTGAAGTCCAGAGAGCATCGAGGTTTGCTGACACAGACTGTGAATAAATAGCAGGATCTTTCCTTTCTGTATTTGTACAGTGCCTAAGACAATAGGGACAAAACCTAGGATTCAGAGGCTTAGCTTTTGTAGCTTTGTAACAAAAACAAAGGAAGGAATGGAAGTTGGCACATCCAAATTTCTAAAACAAAAATGTCTCATTTAGAAGATGCAGTTAAGATTTCCTACCATGCATCAACCAGAATACAAGGTGTTGTTTTATTTTCTAAGCTTTTTTTGTTTGTTTTCTGGCTTGTTTAATTTCATAATATATGTCTATTTTTTTCAAAGAATATCTACCTGAAACTTTCCAGAAGGCATCAAATTTTAGATGAACAAAATAATGGACCTCAATATTGTCTGTTAATTCAGAAATAGTCAGTCTGGCTGCTCTGTGCTATTTCATCAAGACTACTTAGAACCCACATGCACACTCATGTGTCTATATATATGTGTGTGTGTACTTTAGTAAATGTATATCTCCATATAAAATATATAATTTTTAAATTGTTTTAATTTCATTCTTGTCTGATGTGCTTCTTCAGCTTTAGAAGTAATCCAAGAGAATATTCGTGAAGAAACAGAAGATGGTCTTAAGGTAAAAGAATCTTATTTTAATCTGATGGCAAGTTTTGTCATATTCTTGACACACATGCAATATAAAAGACTGTGCTTTATTTTCCACTTCAGTGTCAAGAATTGCTGTTTAGAGGTCAAAGCGTTTCTGAAGAACTGGTTACAAAAATGATTTTGAAAAAGATTGAGTCACCGGAAGTTGCTCATTTTGGTAAATATATTTATAGCCTAAATGCCTGAGAATATACTTTCTAAAATTTGACTTTGTCACTCTTCACTTACATTACTGCTCTAATATTATTTATTTTCAGTTAGACTGTAGCACCTTTTCTTGTGTTCCCCAGACTGTGGATAAACTGAGAATACTCCCAGGTTTTGGCATAGGACTTAATCTACAGAAAGTCAAAAAGTGTCATGCTAATCCAATGTTTTGTTAATTATGAAAGAATGAACTTGTCCATGATTCTTCTATGATTCTCACTTGCCAGTATTAAATGTTGGGAAAAGATTTGGAATTTCAAATGCAGAAATTTGGGCTTGAATACTCAAGCCTATGACAAAAAATTATTGGCAAAATTATTTTAAACATTTAGCATACTGAAAAAGAAGGAAGAAAAGTTATTTAAAATGCAAAGTATTATTATTTTTTATTGACAACTTCATTCTCTATTAAGTTAGATGAGGTTTTGGTGATGGAAATAACTCTTCTTTGGAGAAAAGATGATGTAATTGGAACATGTTGAAATTAATGCTACATGTAGTTCTTGCTAGTATCTGAAACTGCTTTCCTAAAGATTAAACAGATAATTAAATGAAAGCAGGTAAAAGAAAATATGATTGCTTTTTCTAGTGCTGACTTTTATTGAAATTTTCCATTTTTAGAGATAGACAAGCATAGTGCCAGATGATGTCATGTGTCTTCTTCTCTGAGAACTAGCAAACTTGTATGAATTTTTGGGTATGATGGGTTTTGTTCCTTCTCTGGAGACAGACTCACATCAGTTTTGTAAAATATGCATGTTGCCTCATGTAGCCAGACTTCAAAAATAGCAGGCAAAAGACAAAGAAGTGGATAAAAAGTAGAAGAAGAGTTGATGAGGAAACAAAGTCTGAGGGAACTTGTAGCAGCAGAAATGCAAATCTCTTCCTCTGTATGATCAGGACTTTAATGAAAGATGGAAGAGATGACAGTGTCACCTAAGGTCCACTCTCAGTGTCAGCGAGATGGTGAATGCTTGATATGCACCTGTCACAGAGGACCACAGAGACCATAAATGTGACTCTCATGTTCACAGAATTTTGTTTCCTGCAGCTAAGTCATTCTCTGTATTAAAGATCCCCCAAAGTGACAAGGAATAAAATAACCTGCATCCTCAAAATGTTTCCTACCAACTAGAACTCATCTCCAAAACCAATTTTAGTAAAGTGTTTTCTTTCTGTTTTAGCAATGATGATCTTAACATAATCCTTCGATAGTGCATGTAGACTTTTGATAGAAACTCATACACCCGTTAGTAATTTTTTCTTCACTAGTGATTTTATAAACAGATACACAGAGAGGATGAGTTTTGGGCTTTTCACTTTTGATTTTTGTTTATGACACTTTAAAATATATATTTCTGCACAATATGTGGAAATAAGAGGTTCTTCTGTTCACTTAGGCACTTATAATTTTGGAAATAAACATGTAATGTGATGGAGACTAATATGTCAGAGATATTTAGAAGTGTTAGAACAAGCAGTAATTCAAAAATGTCAGTAAATTTAATTTAACAAAATAATTTATTATAATAAAATAAATAATTTCTAAGAGCTCTCAAGGAGTCAAATATGAAGCTGGTGAGCTGTTTGTCAAGTTAAGCAGTATTTCATTCTAAAATAACGCGCCCACTGAAGGACTGGATAATAGCAAGCATACTTGTATTTTAAGGTATTGTAGGTAAGAAATTACTGATTGATGGGTGTCTTAAAGTTTATCATTGTTCATTTCCCCACAGCATTATCAGACTGGAGGAAAAAACCCTCTCAGAACAGGCAATTTGGGGTAATCTATTCCCATACACTGTTTACTCTGACAGTCTTCTCATATCAGCTGTTGTTATGCAGGTCATGTTGCCAAGCAGAGGCTGTGCAGACTACCCACACCCCACTATCAGTTAAAATTTTCTCAATGCGTCAACAATTTAGAATACAGGATTTTCATTCCACAGAAGAATGACTTAACATAATCCTCTCTCTTACTTATGCTCTTCCATAGTTTTTACATCGTCTCTGGACAGTGACCGGGGGCTCAAATACTGCTTGAAGCCAGGGGTTCATATGTCCCTGAGGATGAGCACTCTAATGATAGGAGTGAGGTGATATTACCACCACGTTTGTCATGCATAGCTGGTGTCTGTCTGCCAAGAGGAATTAGCATTGTGGATCACGAGTGAGTGGGTGCTTGGCAGGTGTTTGTTAGGCATTCTCTGTGCTTAGCATCTTCTTCTGAGAGAACTGCACAAACAGGCACACTGCATGTCTCATGGAAGAGTTCCGACTCCCTTTATTTTCCATACAAGTGAAGGCTGCATATATTAAAAAAAAAAAAAAAAAAAAAAACTTAAACTTTTAGTGACTATTTTTGCCACTAAAAAGGCACTGTGAAAGGCATTGCAGAAATGTTAAATGATACACAGCCTTTGAACTAGGAGTTTATCTTAGTTGCTTAAATGTCCATGTTAAGCACATGAAGCAGGCGATGTGAGTATGAACTTTAACGTCCACATATAATTTTAAATTTCCTAATTAAGATAACAGACTTTGAGAGTCCTATGCTAAGCTGAATACAGCCCACCTATATGTTGTTATTTCATCTGGAGTAGATATCAGTGCAAAGTTTTGTTTTGTTTTGTTTTTATCATATTGTGTAAGTGGTTAAAAATTGTTCCACTATGTAGATGTTTTACTTTAAGGAAATGAATATAACTGGTCGGTATATTTGACATAATCTTATAAAAGATGCATTTAACAAAATGTATTTGACAGGTTATATTCTCTGTGGATTTCCTTCTCTCTCAGAGGAATACATGACTGTTTCACAGCAAATAGAGAAAATAAAAAATCTAAAATTAAAACCAGATTTCCTGATTAATATTAAGGTAATGTCATCTTTAATAGCTTGCTAGTCATATTTCTAGTTATTAATAGACTCATATGCTGCATAAATCAAAAGGTAATATTTTCCCCCATACATTTGAGTATAGTATTTATTGAGGATTAAGAATATTTTTCTCTTTTATAGTGGAATGGACTTACGGTAGTTTATTTTATAAGCACTGATCATGTACAGTAGTGAGCATTTCCTATAACTTCAATAGGAGTTAGAATCTCTGACCTCTGTTAGGCTGAGTTTCTAAAACCACTTAGAAGGTTTTCAGGAAAAGAACACTTTGAATATTATGATCACTATGGATCACTATTTTGGATACAGGTAAATCTGCCTTCCATGACCACTTATATAATTTCGGAAAAAAAATGTTCACATATATGAGTCAGAAAGCAAATTGTTCTATATTTTACTCACTGTTTGAAACTGTCATAGCTCTATTTTACTCTGTAGAAATCATTTTTCCCTTACTGTCACAATCTGAATTTAACAACTTCAGTGTTTTCTTTTTATCCTAGGTTGCTCACAATATGTTTGGAGAGTAGGCCTTAAGAGCAGGGAATGATAGTTTGCTCTTTGTTGTGCCCTCCCCTCAAGCTTCATAATGGAATTTCAAAATATCCATTCAAATTGATCTGTGTTTAATGTAACACTAAGCTTGTATTTCAATTTCTCTTTATAAAGACCTGTGCTTACACTTGCCGCGCTCCCAACCTTTAGCCTCTGACTCGGTGTTGTTGGTTTTGGGCGATAGTACAGTTCTGAGCAAGACACTTAGTAAGATTGATAACTTGCTCAAGACCAAACCACTTTGGAATGGATTGCAAGAGTAATCACAAACCTATCTGCAAAAGACGTTTATCCATCAACTATACCTGCATATAACTAGCCTGAAAAAATGTGTGTATAAGTAGTGGCTACATTCCTGGTGTGGAATATAAAATACTGATAGAGAAAACTGCAAGTAATTAAGCCTTTCTTTGCACTGAGTAACTTTGCTGCTATCGAAAGTTTTGTATTTACCTTGGAAGTTATTAATAAGATGTTTATGAATCCAAATGTTTACCAAACAGCCCTGTATTCTGCAGTTTGAGGAAGAAGTTAGTGTTATTATGGCACCACAATAAATATATGATTTCCTTTTAATCATTCTTGCCAGTGTTCAGATTTCGACTTATGCAAAAGATTATCAGGACAAAGACAGCGCCCTGATTCAGGGCAGCTATATCAGAAGAACCAGTGGGATCCTAATGTTATTGAAAAACTTAAGAAAATGAAAGATGAGCGTACAGAGGAGAGTGAAGAAGAACAGGAAGAGCAGGAAGAAGAGGTGGTAGCAACTGCTAATATATTTCTAATTAATTCTATTTCACTTTAAGACATTTGGGATAAGGTTTAAATAGTTTTTTAAATGGCAGCAGGAGGTGGTGGTTGTGTACTTAGTCTTGTATTCAACCTCTAGCTTAGAAGACACTAAACTGTTGCTGTTGACAGAGTATATCAGGAGAATGGTGACCCTTTATTGTCCTGTTCTCTGTTCTTGTGTGTAAACACTGTCATTAGTCAAGTTTGGGGACAGGATATTAAGCCAAAGGGAATTTTAGGCTAAACAAATATGGAAATTCTTAATATCAATTGTTATAACATGTTTTTACTAATATTTGTGGGATGTTAACTTGTTTTTGTGTTAGAATACAATGAATAGATTGTAGGACTTCTTTCATATATTAGTTTCACTTTCTTTGGGTTGCACTGGTTTCTAAAGTTGGCCAAAGACTAATCAATGCAATTTTCAGGCATATTTCTATCAGTTCTCAGCAAGTGCACTTCATTAGGACACGAATCACCATTGATTAGCTAATTCTCATTGCAGTAATCTTCTGGGAAGCTACTTTATCTATCAACTTTCGAGTGTAGACAAAATTTAGTTTAGTTTATTTTGTTTCTGTATTTTGAAATATTTAAATTTTTATTTTTCAGATTGCAGAAGATCCTTCTGAAATGTCAAAAATTTTGCCTGAATTAGTTCAGAGACCTGAAGATATTCATGAAAATGCAGAGGAAAGAGTTAAGATATACAAGGACCTAATGCTCCATCCTTTGGAAGTAAGAAAAAGCAAAATAATATGATGCTGCATAATAGAAGATTGTTTAAAATATCTTACCCTATTTCCATGCTTTCTTGAGAACTAAGATTTATTTTATGCTAAACGTAGGAAGTGACACATTTGAAGCGCATTGTAACTATAGTAGAGTCCATTTAGCATGCAATCCTCTAAGGAACCTACTTTTCATATTTATTCCAACAGGTTCCCCTTCTTCAGCTGCTTCATTGCTTGAAGTTTTATATACCCAATAATTAGCCCATATATTTGCTTCATCTTCAGTTTCATTTTCTCAGCTTTCTACTTGATTAATTTTCTCTCTAGGCCTAGAATCTGACCTTCTACCCTCTGTTTGTCTTCTTTTCATAACCACTTGCCCAAGGTTTATAGGATGATCTAAATGATTTTTCAGTTCTTTCCTTCTCCATTGTTGAGGGATAACTGCTGCTACAACATCTCCAAGGAAAGACAGAAGAGAGAGGTACTTGCTTGTAGTAGCAAGTGTGGGCTAGCTGGCTACACACTACTTCTCAAAGAACAGAGAATTTTACTTTTTTTTTTTAAATTTTACAATGTTACACTTTTTCCAGTGTTATATATGTTGAAGTTTCATGAAAAGTGGTCACAAGACACAAAATGTAACAATAATTAAAAATTATGCCTCATTGATGTCATAAGCTTCCATTTAATTGTATGGTAAATATAATAACTTTCTATGGTGACCACAATACAAGAATATTTAAACACGCACAAGAGGGAGTGATAGTCCTCAGATCACAGAGAGTAAAACATGGATTTTGGAATAGTTTGAAAACTACTAGCTGAAAAATTTTACTTAGGTAGTTGGTGGTTCACTAAAATATTGAATGAACCCGGGGATTTAATCAGTTTGAGGTTTAGATAATTAAATTAAAAAAAAGGCTTGTAAAACGTCGACTTTGCACTGGACTGGGATAAACAGAAAGAACTTTGTAGGACAGACTTTGCTTTCTAGGATGAAACTGAGCAGAAATATTTGTGTGAAATGTAAGTATGAAATATTACAGCTAGGGAGGAAACTGAATGTACAACATGTGAAATAATTGACCTTAGTACTGTAAGCAGTGTAGGAATAATTGTAAACTGATTCAATAAATATCGTATAGTGCACAAAAGAAATACTGAGGATGTACTAATGCTAATAATAACAGTAATACTAATACTACCTTATACTAACATCCTGGAGAACAGCAAGTTGGCCATGAGCCAGCAATGTGCCCTTGTGGCCAAGAAAGCCAGTGTTATCCTGGGGTAGCAGGGTATTAGGAAGAGTGTTGCCAGCAGGTCCAAGGAGGTAATCCTTGCCCTCTCCTTAGTCTTGGTAAGGCCACATCTGGGACCCTGAGTCCAGTTCCTATCTCCCAGTACAAGAAGGACTCTCATTGTGGCAATGACCACAAACTGAAGCACAGGGCCCTTCCAAACGTAATCATTTTGTAATTCTGTATGTAAGCAAAACACAAAATATTTCTTTCTGGGTAGAAGAATGTTAGAAAGAAGCAATTAGTTTTTATCTACCAACGAGAGGAAAAAAATTTAATTTGTAGTGTAGAATATTTAGACTAGATGATAGCAAATATATGCTGTCCACAAGAGTAATGGATAGGTTACTTAGGAAAGTTGTAATCACCTTCACTAGCCTTTTTCAGAGATATAGACAAATATCTCTCAGTAATGAAGGAAGTATTCTTGATATTCCCAGAGACAACAGACACAGCATGTCCATTTTAGTCTGTAATGTCTACAGTCTAAAATAAAGTCTATAATTTACTCAAAGGAAAAAATGAAAAAAAGAAAAAAGTCAAATATATTGCTCCAAATTTATGGAAATACAGAGTTGGGACCAAAATTAAAACTTTGGTCTTATGGCTGATATTTCCAAGATATCTGTTAATTAACATTATCACTACTTCCAATCAAAGAATTAAGTACTGACATTAATTAGACAAATTGAAATTGAATTCATACATCAAATGCTACTTTATCTAGATTATTTGTAGCTATTTTGGTTTTGACATAAATTTTCTAATCTGAATTCTGAACCCATTGTATTTATAATTTTGAATTTTTCTCTGTATTTATTGATCACTTATTAAAATAGAAGATTCTTAACAGGTGATTTTATAAGTGATCCGTTTAGTGAAAATTGGTTGTCCACAGGAAAGCTTATAGACCAACTTTTAATATTTATAAGAAAAGAATAAGCTTGAATGTTCTTACCTGTTTAACTGTTTGCTCAGCTGAAGAACACGTCTTCATTCTTACATAGGACTTGATGGCTGAGCAAGATTCTCTGTATCTTATTGAACTGGATGGAAATAAACAACCAAATGATCTCTTTGCAGTAAGTAAACTATACATCAGCTTAAATAACTTCCATTAAAATGATAATCAATTCTGTAGTTTTATTATTTTGAAGATAATCTCTCCCTCTATTTCAGAAATAATTTATTTTATATTAGATCAGAAAGTATGTGTTTGAAAAAGGAGAAGAAAGAGATTGTCTTTGATGTAGAAAGCGAGCTGCCCCTAGACATTTTCCTCCTTCATTGGAAAAGAATTGATTCTGTTACAGTTTTGCAAATATTTAATTTTACAGTTAGTTTTATTGTCAAGAATAGACCTATACACAGAGAAAAAAAATACACACACAAAATATTTTTGCAGAGATAAGACAAAATTGCTGAAGGACAAAATTTCATTATTTATGATCTGTTTGTCAGTATCACAGCAGAAGGTTTATACTAAAGATAGTACAGGTGTGTAGTAAGTCCAACCATTTTACCTGTGCGTAAGGCAAAGACATCTTGCGAAGCTAGCCCAGTTATGACAAAAGTAGTTTTTTCATTTTAAGAATACTTGCAACCAAGCAAAATTGCATTTAAGAAATATTTGGGTTAAATATAATATCAGCTGCTTCCCATTGGCAGACTTCCCATTTAAATACTTCTAAAACAAATACCCCAAAGTTGTAATATCGCCAAGCCTGCATAGCGATCTGATTTCCTGGAGACATTTCCCATCCCTAACTTTTCCAACCCTACTGGCACAGAGTGGAACTCATATGAATGCTTCCACTGCCTAGTAGGAGAGTATCCTCCAGTCTATCCCTTTTGGGGGGTTAGGAATTCACAGCATATAAGGGCAGAACTATAAAGATTTTGATTCATCATTTTGCACTGTCTTTATCTACCAAATAGCTTGAAGGAGTTGAATAAGAAACATGGCCCCAAGCTAAAACTTGGATTTTAATGTATATGTGGCCAATATACTACTAATAAGAAGTAATAACAAAACCAAACCCCCCCAAAATTGTGGTCCTTTCAGATCACAAAAGCAATTTTGAATGGTATTTAGTCAAGAGTTGTTTTCTCTTCAGTCAGTGATAGCCCGACTTCGATCTATGGGTCTTCAAAATGCAGCTCCTATAACTAGACTTCAAAGTCAGCAAGAAGAAACATTAGAGGGACTGGAGAATGTAAGTATATATATATTTTTTAATCTAATTGTTATAGAAATATAAATTTTTATTTTCTGCTATATGCTTATATTTGTTTCCTTGCAAGCAATTTGTTTTATCATGTAATATGGGCATTGTTGAGTCTTGATTTTCCATAAATGTGAACTTAAGACAACCCCAGAACTGAAATTCAGCTAAAACAGCGTGGAAAAAAATATCCTTAATTTAAAAAAATATATATATATATCTTTATGGTAAAATTTTTAACAAACGTTTAACAATGGAATGAGGGTGAGTTACTTCCAGGGAAATAAAGAAACTTTAGTCAAAGTATAATAATCTCTGCAGCTGACTCTTATCTCAGGCTTAAGTATTTCCCAAAAGATAAATATATCATGATACTACACATATAGCATCATCCGACATAGCTGAAAACATATGCATTTTATTTTCTGTAATTTAATAGAAATAAGACAAATTAGTGTTGTATTTTGCCTGAGTTATATCAACAATATTTTTTGCCTTTTCCAAGTAAAAACAGAAGTCACTGGGTACATGTATTCATCTTTTCCAAGTAAAAACATAAGTCACGGGGTACACGTATTCAACTATAACCACCTGCTTATATCTTTTTCAATTCTTCACCACAACATCAAATATGTAAATGCTCTTGTAACTGAGGAGACCCTGTTGATTGTGGTTATGCTTTAAGAGCATAAAAAAAATTGTTTTTATCCTAGTACCCATCAAATTCACAAGTGAAGGATTTTTTGTGCCAGATTATATCTGTATTTTTTTTTTAGTTCATGTGTTTAATAATTGTCAATGTATCTATTAATTTGAATCTTGAACTTGTCAAGTGCTCTCTTGTGCTGATGAAAATTTAGTATCCACTCAAAGGTTAGGGAGTTCTGCAGCTTAATTATACAGAATACATAGAATTATTTCCCTTTGCAGAACTGGCTTTTTCTAACTCACTGTCCTCTGGTTTATTGTTTACCATTTTAATGCCCAGCTTGGTAGTCCCTAGAGGTCCTTCTTCAGTTCTTGGCAGCCACCACTTTTCCATACTACTATGAATAATTGAACATCACTATAAACTCTATAACTTACTCACTACTGAACTTCTTTAAAACTTCTGTTAGACATATTCCTATCCCTTGACACTTCTGCATACCTAGAAGAGAGATTCTGGCCTTTCAGTTTTACCACCCAGGTCTCCGTCCATTCTTATCCTTGTTAGAAGAAATAATCTGGGCTGTTTTCCTTCTTCAATAATTGATTGAGTTATATATCTTCATTTTTTAAATTTTTGAAACTAATTAATAAAGTCTACAAGAACTATTTTAAGTACTATTTTAATAAATACAATTTTTTAAAAAGTCTTTTAAAAAAGACTAAGTTATATAACATATTATTATTATTATATGTCATTTAGAAAAAATATACAAACATTTTATTATTATTGTTTTAATAAACAGGATGAACTTTTCCGGGCTCTCTCATCTTGCAAACTAATAGCAAACAGATACCGATGGCGTAGAAGCAGGTGGGGACAAGCATGTCCTGTGGCTCTTAAGGAGGGTGATATTGTAATGGGGATACCAGACTTGGCTGTCAGGTTAGTGAAATTTGAAACTACTCATTCTTATTTCCGTTCCATAAGAAACTTGTTGACTCTTTTTTTTTTTTTTTTTTTTTAAGTTTTCTAGGTAAAATGTATATACTGTCCTCCTCAGAGGCATTGAAAGCATTTATGTCGAATCCACGGCCTTACTTGTTACCACCAATGCCACTTCCTCCTTGTAAAGTACTAGTATTTGGCCCCCCATTGTCTGGAAGAACAACCATTTGTAATCTAATTGCAAACAAATACCATGGAAAGGTGAGTATATAAATGCCTTTTGTAACAAGGGGATCAGCTGAGGCCCTGAAACCAGTTCATGGTGGGTCCTTAATACACATATTGTAAGCGGAAATATTACAGAAAAAATATACTAATTCAGCTAAATTCACTCATAAGAGAGTCTCATTTTCCCTCTGTGTGGGATATAGACAAACATTTGTTTGTCAAACTTATATGTCTTAACATAAGAATACAATAAGTATCTGTGGTATCTAAGAGAGTTAAATGGCATTAGAAATTGGAAATTACTTTGTACACACCTGTGCTTAAACTATAAGTTTGTGGGTTTTTTTCTGAAATATATGGAGCTTTTCCAAACTCATTTTACTGTATAGCTGTTGGATCAGTTTCTGTATGTCTCTTTTGTATTTTTTTTTTCAAATAACTTCATTAGGTTCTTGACATGGCCAAACTAATTCAATTCCATATAGAAGAATCAAGAGAGAAAAAAATTAAAATGCAAAAGGATACAATAGAAACATCCCAAAAAGCAGAGAAAGCTAGATTTGAATTAGAAGAGATGCCACAAGAACAAGGTGATTAAGGTGTTCCATGGTCTTTGAAGCTATATTATTTGCTTTTTTATTATTATTTAACTGAAGCAGTTCCTCTCACTTGTGAACGTTTTATACTGTTTTAAAATACTACATAAGCTGTTACTGATACTATATGTTAAATTTGAACTAGAAGATCATAAATTGAAAGCAGTAGCTGAGCAGGACTCAATGCTTGTGATTATTAAGTAAAAATATCCAGGAGCTGAGGGTCACAAGTGTGTGAGAAAGCTTTATAAACTCCTTTTGCAAGCACTAGTAATTCAGAATGATGGATGTTGAGATTAAGAAGGGACTGCTGGAGATAACCAAGTCCAACCGCCGTGCTCAAGCAGAGTCACCTGGAGTAGACCTCCCAAAATCCTGTATTTTTGAACATCTCCAAGGATGAAGACTCTCTGGGCAACTCATTCCAGTGCTTTGTAACCCTCACAGTAAAGAAGTTTTTCCTTATGTTCAGAGAATCCTTTCTGTGTTTCAGTTTGTGCCCGTTGCTTCTTTTCCTATTGCTGGACACCACTGAGAATGAGTTCTCAGTGCACCTCACTGTGTGCTCACATAGCCCGTACTTCATTAGTTGCCTATGAAGATGTTATGAGAGATGACAAAAGCTTTACTAAAGTCAAAACAGGCCTCCTAAATAAATACAGACATAGGTAGAGCCATTTGTTTCTCGCAGGCTAAAGTCTACTAATCTTGCCTGTTGCAAGGCACGGGAGAGTGCCCAGAAGGGTGTTGGGGGTTGTATAGACTGTGGAGGGAGAAGTGAAGGCTGAAATGTAGATGTTTTAGTCAGATTTTGTGGTGGAGTATTTGTATAAAAAAAGATTTTTTACTAATCTAGTTTTCTGTCAATTGAATGTTTTCATAGCTACAGCAGATTTCCAAGAACTTACTAGTGACAAAGAAGCAGATGGCTCTGAAGAAACTGCTAAATCTGGAGGAGTAGACTTGAAAGAGAATCTTACTATTGTAAAATCTGACATGACCCAAGAGGGTAAAAAGTAAACCTTAGCTATTCTAAGCATATCTTTCCGAGTGCCTTACAGATTAGATAGCAGAACAATGATCTTTTCCCCATTTGCATTTGTAGGACTATTTTAAACTTTTTCCTTGTCACTAATATTTTTGGGAAACATAAAATGAAATGGTGAATTTTGTCACTGAAAGATAGCTGGGATCTTTAATACATTAATACTATGCCCCAGTATAAGAAAAAAAAACCCTCCCACTGTCTGTATAGGAGCTGAATATGTATTTTGATGAAAAGTTTGGTATTTTCATTTATATATCTTTTAATAGCATGATTGTTTAAACAGTATTTAATCAGTGAGGAGAGAAGGTGTTAATTAGCAAATAAACAGAAGATGTAAGTGAAAAGAGGATTTGAATCATTTTATAAAATCATTTGATAAAATTAGTATGTAAATAGTGAACTAACTCTGAATGTTCCCTCAGAAAAATCTGAACAATTACAGTACATTGGATCAGCAATTAATAATCAAATATGAAACCAATAAGAGTGATTTATGCATTTTAGAGAATGCAGATTTCTTGATTTTAAATGATGTATTATCTTGAATTATGATTTGTATTAATTTTTAAATTAATCTGATCAACCTTTTCATTTAAACTCCTGCAAGAACTTCAGAGATGCTGCAGGTGAAACAACATTGAAACAGTATTTCGTTTACTATTCATAGTGTTACATTTTACTTTTTTTTTTACTTTTTTTTTTTAATTTTTTCCTTTGAATGAAACAGCAAAGGAGAGTTTAAAAGAAATCTATATTAAAAATATGGTGTATTTATTTTTATTTTTTAAGCTGTAGCGAAAGACTCATTGTTAAGAATACCAGAGATAACCTCTGATCATCCAGAAGTTCAAGCAATGGAAGAAGCTGTAGAAAGTGCATCAGAATCTGAAATTACACTGTCACCTGAAATATATGCTGAAGTTTTGGAAGGAGCTATTGTAGAGGTAAAACTACAAGTGCCTCATAACAAAGCACTCTCTAAAAGCACCACATAACTTTTGTCTATTGTTATTTTTTTCTGTTTGGTCAGTCTGGTGTATGTCATATAACTTAAAAGTTTCCATAGGTTTGAGGACAGCCCAAACAAGATCTTGAAATACAAATCTATTCAGGAATTATATATACATAAATATATATACATAAAAGCTATTTGTGTCTCACAAAATCTACCTGCTATTAAAGGCTGGGAGAATTATCTGAGGGAAGTGTCACTGTTCATTTGCCTTACTCTTGTACTCTATATGAATCTTTGCTGTACCTTCAAGCTATATGCATCTTTGCTGTACCTTGGTGAGGCTCGTTTTATACGACACATCACTTTCTCACTTTAAAAAGTATCAAATTTATTATTTAAATTTGTCTAGCTTGAACTTGGGAATTTCTTCATTAAAAAGTGTTGGTGTGTTTTTCATCAATTTGGTCATATTGCTCAACAGTAGATACAAGTGTTGGTGGAAAGAATTGTATTTGAAGACTATCAAAGAATCTTGGATTTTTTTTTTTAAACTTTTTCACTGATTTGTAAATCTCAAGACTGAAACCAAAATTCTTTGTAGGCAACTTTAAAAAAAATACCGATATGGTATTTTTTCATCTGTCTTTGTTTAAAATGTTTTTATTTCATTAAGGCATGTAAAGTTATAAATGTCTTTTCCTTTATTAGCATGAAAGGACAACAGGGAAAATTTTGAAAATCATTTGGTACTGTGCAACCTTTGTAAACAGCTCATGGACTGGATTATTATTTTATATTACTGACTCTAACTTCTTATAACAGCTCACAAAGAATAACAAAGACAGGTTTCCCGGTGCTCCAGAAAAAGGAGGATGGGTAGTGGATAACTATCCTCTGTCAGTAGATCACTGGTCAGCGTTATCAGAAAAAGGACTTTTACCTGACATTGTTATCTGTCTACAGAATACGGAAAAAAATGGTTAGTAAATGCACACTAATGAAACTTAAATCTTTTCTATTTTGATATCTGTATATAAAGTACAGTTGCAAGAAAAATCAGTATTTATGTCCCATTTATAAAGCTAGGGGGTGTGTAGAAAGTGAATAGAAGGATACTCTGAACCTATGAAGGTACCCTACATTTCTTGAAATTCAGATGAAAACAATAGAATAAAATCAGAAGTGCTTTATAAAAGCAATAGAGAAATTCATATGCACCACTATTTATAATCAGCAGTATTAGTAAATAACATAGGCTATTGTATTTCTGGATTCTTGTATTCTGTGTATGGTTGGCCACTAGCTTGCAGTCTGGCTAGTAGTCAAATTTGCCTACTTGTGCATTGGTTACATCCCATCTGTAAACACAGATATAGGTATGAACCATCTTTGCTCAAAAAAAAGGGGGGGATGATGGAAAGGTATTTGCACATAGGTGTCTTCCCCCATCCTTAGGAGGAAAAAAAAATTGCTGAGCAACTTCCTGTCAGCTGGAAACAATAGCTTAGTAGACAAAATCCTTCATAAAGGAAGGGATTTTTACTTCAGCATTTCAAGCAAGAGGAAAGATTGGTACTAGGTATGAAAAACTAAATACATTCATACATTGTTAAAAGTTTTGCTTGTCAAATTGTGTCTTTCACAAGTTCAGCAAGTTTCATTGCCTTTTGGCAATGTATAATCACTACCTGTTCAACTCACCCCCAAAATGTCTTTTAGCAGTAGAGATTGCCATAAAATAAGAGAATGATATGTCTGTCTTTTAGCTGGGCAGTTCAAGAAAGGTCAGTAACTGCCTGATACTAGAATCAGTCCAGACAGCTTTTCAACTCCTTTTCCCTAAATATAAAAATCAGCCTGAGCAAATCAAGCTTACAAGGTGTTCTTCAGAGCACAAAGCTTTGCAATGTTCCTTAGGGGGACAAAAGGGTTTTCAGAATCTGATTTCAGCCTTACAAAATCATCCTCAACTAAGCTAACTGGTCACATAGCTGTATGAAATTTTGTTACATCTTAAACATTTTCAGCTCAGAGCCTTCAAAATATGTCTGGAGCTTGTATAAAGTCTCAGTTCAGGTTGAACTTGTTATAGATCCAGTATTTGTCAGAAAATGACATTGTTTGTTCCTATCCTTCAAGAATATCCTGTCTCAGATGCTTCCAAGAACAACTTCAGGACACATTTAAATTACATTTCTGTGTCTGATCTTCTGGGGCACTGTGCCTTGTCTTTTCCCTCAGTGACAAAAGGGACTTTAATTCATGAAACTGGAATGTTGTAATGTAGTTAGTACAGTGTACTAAAGAACAGTCTCAACTGCAGTCTCTTCTGTAGGAAAAAGACTAAGCAAAATAGATACTATCAAAATTATATCAGTTTACTTCCCAGAACTTAACATATTAGAGAATTATCTGACTAAAAGGCAAGTGTGCCTCATAGTTCCTGAAAGTTATATTCTGTATCAGACACTTTGGAAATCCTCAAGGGAACTATGTTGAGGTGGTCAGTCAGAACTGCCCTTTTTTTCTCTTAGGAAGGAAAGAACTTGAGAGTCCATAGCAGATGCTTCCAAATGAAGACCTCTTTAGGGCTTTCAAGTTATGTACTTCCTTCCTGGAGTGTACACCTCTCTGCCATTGCCACTAGTTCTCCAAAACATAGTTCTGTATTAGATATGCTCATCTAAACAGACTAGTTTATGGTCTTGGTAGTCTTCCACACAATCAACTACTTCTCAAGTCAGATAGTTGACAGGTGCTTTAAAGTGTAAATAAAAGCCTTCTCACCTAGAAGTTAGAAACATCTTTCACGAAAACTTAAATCTTGTACTCACAGTCCTAATTGAGCTTCTAAGATTGTTGCAGTTTTTTATCACATACTAATAAATACTGCTTTATTAATTGCAACATATTTGGCCTTATATATAAGTGGATTTCAAGCTTGAAAGGAAAATTGCTATTCTCATTTTCCTGTATTTGGGATGATAACAAAATTGTACACTAAATAGCTGAGCACCACTGAAAAGTGCTTGGCCCCATCATCTTGCCATCCTCCCTTGAAGTATTTACGCACTTAAGTTAAGGGCTGCTTTCAGCCTTCTTTTCTCTAGGCTAAACATGCCCAGCTTGCTTAGTCTTTCCTCACATGAGAGATTCTCCAGTTCCGTGATGATCCTTTGTAGCTCTACACTGAACTCTCTTCAGTAGTTCCAGGTCCCTCTTGCACTGAGGAGCCCAGAACTGCACCGAGAACCCCAGGTGCGGCCTGACCATTGCTGAGCAGAGGGACACGAATCCCTCCCACGACCTGCTGGCAATGCTCCTCCTGATGAAGGCCAGGATCCCATTGGCCTTCTTGGCCACAAGGGCACACTACTGGTGCATAGTCAATTTGTTGTCCACCTGAACATACTTCTCTGCAAAGCTGCTTTTTAGCAGGTCAGCTCCTAGCCTGGCCTGGAGCACGGGGCTCCCTGTGTTCAGGACCCTGCCCTTGTCTTTGTTGAACTTCATGAGGTTCCTCTTCACACATTTTTTTCCAGCCTATCCAGGCCCCTCTGAATAGCAGCACAGCCCCCTGGTATCAGCCACTCCTCTCAGTTGTGTATCTTCAGCTAATTTGCTGAGAGTGAATGCTGTCCTGTCATCTAGGTCATAGATGAATAAATTGAAGCAGACTGGACCACTGGCTAAGGTGAGCAAACAGGCTCTACAAAACTGATTACAACCTGCTGCCATTCAGCCGGTTCTCAGTCCACCTCACTGTCCACTCATCTATCCCACACTTCCTGAGCTTGCCAATGAGGATATTACGGGAGTAATTTGGTCAAGTAGCACAGAGATGAAGAGCATTTCATGAGATGAAACAATGTCACATCCTCTGAGTGATAAACACTGGTACTCAAGTAAATCAATTAAAACAAAACAAACAAAAAACCCATAAATTTGCCCCTAGTAAATCAATGCAAAAACAAACAAACAAACAAACAAACAGTTTATCACTATTTTTAATAGCACTATGAGAAAGCACCTGGAAGAAGTGTACATCTGCTTCACTAGGCAGATCCACTGAAAACTCTCACAACTTATCTTGCAGAAGAATGCCCAGGCAGAATTACCTAAAATGACTTCTTTACAAACTGTATATAGAAAAAAAAATCCCTCCATTCAGCTTCTCTCTTTTAAAAATGTTAATCAAAAGAATCAAAAAATCAGTATTATTCACACAAAATTATCCTCTACCTTGAATCAACAGCAGCTCAATGTTCCTAGCAGTTAAGTAACTTGTTTATCACAGTTCAATTACAGATAAAAATATATTTTATATGAGTTGATTATAGTGACCACATGAGGCGTGGGAAGAATGAGGATGAGTAAGGTAAAGCAGAGGAGGCAAGATTATAATATCTGCTTTAAGGAGTGGCTAAAGGTGTAACGTTTGTCTTATGACTGTGCTTCTTTTAATTTAGCCATTTTGTTTTATTTTATTTTTTTTCATTTGGCAGTTTTGTTAATTCTTTACTTCACACTTTTATCTTTTAAATAATGATGTTTTATAATTTACATTTTCACAGCGCTCTGAGTCATTACTTTCTACTCCACTCCCTGAGTTTGCCTAAACTAATATAATTCCACTGCTGTAAACAGAGTTCATCCAAAAAGCCATATATTATAACACTATTTGCCAAACTAAATAAATCCACGCTGTTCCATGTAGTCTACCTGCTGCAGCAGTATAGATATGTATAGTCTTATATTTTCATTTGAATTTTATTTGTTCAGATTTCTTAATACACAGACACACAGAATAAATACCAGGGTAACAGACTATGTAAAGAAAATGTAAGATGTAAAATGTAATGATGTATAAATCATTTTAATATCTCAATTTTAGTTTTGTGCAGCTGTATAAAATCTAATATTGCTCTATAACTGTATTACAGGAACTTGTTTACTACACAGACTGTACTTAGCAAATAAGGATGAAATTAATGCTAAGATTTTGAAAAGACTAACAGATGAAGCATTAAAAGAGAAAGAAGAAGAAGAAGAAGAAAGGTAAAATACAGTAAATATGAGAGTTTTTAAAATGATCTCAAAAATATCTAGCCTTACTTTGTTTTTATGGATAGGAGATAGCAATCAACCTAAGTGTACAGAGAAGTACACTAGACTGGTTCTGATGTATTTGAAATAATCCAGTGTATGTTAATTTGAGAAATACCTCATTTAGGTACAGTCTGTGGTGAGTGAAGATTTTCTAGCTAATATATGTTCAACAGCCCCATGTATTTTATGATACAATAACACTTAGGAGGATAAAATATTTTCAGCTTCTGTGTGGTACAAACCAAATTATATTTTACTTCTTTATAGTGTTTTTTTCTATATCGTTTTTTACTTTTAATATATTTGCCACTTGCTTCAGTAGTATTTCTACAAATCTTAAGATGAATAATCTTCTAATTACAGAAGAGAAATTGAAGAGATACTGAAATTGGAGGAAGAGGAGAAATCTCTAGAGGCTGCTGAGGAGAAAGGTGAAAATATTTGACATATTTTATCTTTTGATGTGTTTCAAATTGTTTAGCAATCTGATTTTTAAGCAGATTTTAATTTTGAATTCCTTTTTATATTCAATATCTAGAAGAAATGACTTTATATTTCATGCAGTGGGTCCCTTCACTGATTCATTCACCGATTTTTGTGCCATTCTTAATTGATTGTTAATATTTTTCTCTGCATAGTCCTCAGAAATCTTTCAGTGTTGATCATCAACTCATGTTGATCCATGGACTCTTGTGTTCCAACTGTACTGAAATATTTATTGACTGTTGACTGTGAAATGCATGAAACAATTAACTTACTTTGTCAGGATCCACTGGCTTGTTATTTCAGCACATCATATACTGGGGGAGGTAATTTCATTCTTTCCTCACACGACAGTATTTTGACTGTTTCTCAATGATTAAGAAGCCATTTGCTGTCTCAAACTTGAATATGGTACTTTTGTCATTGTGAGTAAAATAACTTGTGTCATCACTTGAATCTATTTCATAATGTTTCTGTATATGGTTCTCTCATATGCTTATTTATGGCTCTATATGGTTCTCTCATACAGTTTCATGGAGAACCACCAAAAGGGCAGTTTTAGTAACCATACTTATGTTTTATGGACTAGAAAATTTCAGATAGTGAGGGCAGGCCCTTCATATACTCCTCATATACTGTTTTCAGGGGATGAGGTCACTCTCAGACTACATTTAAAATTTCTATGAAAAACAACCTTAGAATTCCACATAAATCAACTCATCAACACATTTTTAACACTTCATGACTCTCTCAAGCCTTTAAGCTCCGTCTGTTAAGTATGCATTGGAATAGGACTGAAGACTTTGTTCTCTTGCCAAATAAATGTATATTAAATAATCTGGCCTTGTGGCATTTTTGGATGAGTCTGAAGGGCACAACTTGCTATATCCTCTCTAGTAATTTTTACAAGGGTGTTATTAATTGCTTTGAAACTTCCCACTGATCAAAATACTGTCTGGCTCTTCTCTTTCTCAGGCAGTTTTGTCAGCTGGGCCTAAATCTAGAATTGGTTGTAGTTAGTTTCAGCAGTCAAAGAAGTTGGAAGGTTGAAGTTTCCTTATTTCCTTCTTTAATAACTGCCTGGTTTCCTAGAAGAGTGTTGCTGTCTGACTTTGATCTGCTGCCAGGATGAAGTACCACAGACATATGCCTGATTCTGCCTAAAAATGGGTCTGGGAAACTTCAGAGGATCTTATTCCTCTGCTATAGGGCCTTCTGGTTTCTCCAGGTAGCCTGAAATATCACCTAAGAGGAAACTGGAAACTGAGATACATGTTAGATTTTCCACCTTTTTTTTTGGGGGGGGGGGAATGGGGTCTGATAATTAAATATATTTG
>JAWLRI010000116.1:1241618-1270362 GCA_034781795.1 Crypturellus tataupa
CCCCCACTGATAATGAAAGATCTGTGTCTCAATCATAAGTGATTTCTATCAAATAAGGATATAGCCAAGCTTAAGTTTTATATTACTTGTAAGCCGTATGTGCACCGTCTCTTATGCTGTCTGGCATATATTGTCTTATATTTCTTATAATCATATATAGGGCCAGGGAACCAAGACATAGTGCTGGTGGCAGTACTGAATTTGCTTTTATTTTTAATTAGCTAAAATTTTACTTGCTCTCTGAAAAAAAAATGCTTTGCAGGGCTCCTTAAAATAAATATAACCTCCTCCCCCCCAAAAAAAACTACATAAAATAGGACTCCTAAAGTTTCTATTAGAACGGGTAGCTCTTCTCCAAAGCAACTGAGTTTTGAAGTTTTAAAAATAAAAGGTTCTACAAAGTTAGTGTATTATCTCAAAAAACAAAGTTCATCTTGGGAGTTAATATCTAATTCATATTGATCTAAGTATATCAAAATAACAACTATTAATGATAAAAGTAATATTGTCACACACACACTTGTGCTATAAACATGTCCTTTTTCAGCAGATTAGAAAAATCATGTTTTCCTACAGCTACAGTTTTTTACAGCTACAGATCTCCATAACCAAATACCGACTCACTGAAACATTTCAATCATGCTGTTCTTAGCCTGACATCTGTTTTATTTCACATGTACCACCACTGGCATATTGACTGCAATCTTCCTCCCATGTGATAGATTTGTACAAAAATATAAATGAATTATATGTTCACAGTTCTTTTTTATTTCTAGCAGTTATGGTATAAAAATGAAAATTTGAAAATATACTCCAGAACCATAATCATGCACTTTCTATGTCTCATAAAAATAAATATTCATTTCAGTAATTGCAATTTTGGAGATCTCAATAGGACACTGAAGTCACCGTAACTGCTTTAGGATGGAACATATTCAAATTAATATTTCTGTGTTTAAAATAAGAAAGGTTCCATTAATGAGGAGGATATTTAATCATCTCCATATCTCTTAATGAGATCAAAAGGACATGGAGAAAGAGATTTTGGATAAATTTTTCAGAAGTATAAGTTCAGAAGCTATGCTGAAAGGATCTAGTAAAGCATTCCAAAAAATGTGTTTAGTAGCTCTTGCCTGTAGTGTCAAGTTACAAATTGCAGACCTGCATCTTCTTTCCCCTTTCTCATAATTGTTCCTCTTCAAACAATTATTCTGAGCCCAAATTATTATGAGGAATTTCCAAATGCTTTAAAGTATTTTTTTTCAGTAGCACGAGTATGCATCTCTTATACTAGAAAATGGTTATATGACATATTTTAGGCACTGTAGAAGAGTTATACAATTTCAGATAGATCTGTAAGTTCATTCCAATCTTATTGAGGTAAAACTTAGAGTATTCCTTTTGCCAGGGATTACTTGCTCCCTGTTACAGATTCAGCAGGAGTAAATGTGTGCCTTTGCTTCAAGCACCACAACTAAGCCTGGCGTGTTGATGTAAGACCATCTTCACTGCTCTCCCTTCTACCACTCTTCTTATTTGGGCAGTAGACTCCAACAGGGAATAGATTTACAGCTGGATCTGATAATTCCAGTTTCCAGATAATCCCATGCTTCCAGATAATCTCAGTTTCTTTCAGAAATGTTATTATCAGTAATTCCTATAAACTGTTAAATATTCCTTTTCTCATATTGCACACAGTGGAAAACTGAATCAATACCCATATTTTTAAGTTTCTATTTTATGTTATTGCTTTTTTTTTGTCTTCATGTTAAATTCAGTGCAACATTTTAAACAACCCTATGTAATAATAATTAAAACTATGCTATATTTTAGTATGTTTTCTCTCTAGTCTCTAAAGAGAAATGCTTTTTGAAATCAATTGTAATTCTAGCATTTACTTGTCAGTTGATGTGTGCCTGATCATACAGCGTCTAAATATATTTCCTTTGTTTTTGTTGACTGCCTTGTATACTGAGTTGTGTTTCTCTACCTCTAATTGGAGGCTTTTCTATAAGACGAGACACCAGAAAATTTATTCATCAGCAGGCAGGGGATTACTTACATGAAAGACTTCAGAGCAGTCTTGAAGCGATACCAACTTCACAGAAATAGTTTGTTCAGCCTTTGAGCAGCGTTTTACGGTCTTCATAGTCACCTTCTGGTCTGATAATTACATTTTAATATCTATAATCATGGTATTTTTCTTAAAGAAAATAGACACTGTGAAACAAGAGGAATTCTAATCTTCCTTGTCACTCTTTCAGTGAGTTAAAAGCTAAAGGATATGGGATTAATATAGCTATACTGTCATTAAGATGTCATACTATATGTCATACTGTAGTTGTCTTAAAATATATTTGGGACAATGTACAGTACCTTTATTTGCTGGTAGTCATATATAGGTTTTGAAGAATGATCCAAAAAAACTTGTTATTTCTGTAGTGCTTCTGTCATCCCTCAACTGTATTGCTATTCATGATTATACTTGTGCCCACAGAAGTTGAAGACCATGATGAGCAGCCTCTGCCTGAAAACCATCAGTTATCTGAGAGACACTCCGGTGATTCTCCTAGTAATAAAGAAGAATCTAAACCAAAAGGTTAGACTTGGAGCATATATCTCTTACTTGCTACTTATCAATAATTCTATGCCTTGCTTTTCTGCAAGTTTTTACTATGTCAAAATTGATTGTGAATGTCATTCCTTATTTATGTTTTACTTATCCAGAAGTCTATAATAGGATAGTCAGAGTTGCATTATTTAATTAAAGGAATGTTTATATTTCATGTTAAAAACAACAGGCAAGATATTTACACTGATATTTACATCTCTATTTCCAATAGGAAATATTACTAGGTGTAGTCTAAATGCCAAACTATTGTGTACAGGGATCTATCCAAAAATAAAATAAAATAAATGTTCCTCATTGTCTTCAGACCTTTCAACTTCTTTTACTGAGAAATCTATGAGCACTTACTGTATGATGAAGTGCTAAATGAGGGAAATCAGAAAAAAATAGAATCACTTTCATAGGGAAAATTCTGCAGGACATGGAACTGCATGGAACCATGAGTTAATGAAAAGAAACCCCAGAATGGCCTTGTGTCAAAAAGTACTTTGAAGGCAACTCATCTTTAATAAAGATAGACCACTTGTCTACTGTTGTTTTTTTGTGTCTTCTCGATCTTTTTAGGTTAGAAAGAATCAGTTTAATCTGTAGACAAAATTGCATTTTATTCCAAACTAAATACATCAGTACCCATGATATAAGCTTGTCTACCAAGTACATTTCATTGAAACTTTCTGAAAATTCGTCAGCATGTATCTATCAGTAACTAGCAAAAAGTTTGTTTTAAACAGTCCTCAAGGTATTTGCAAAAAAAAAAAAGAAAAGAAACAAAACATGTTCCAACTGAAGTGTGTATCAGCTTCAGGGAATAAAAATCAGGGAATAAATTTTATTTATTTTATCAAACCATTAATGAAGAAGACATTCTGGCTGCTGGTCTCTCTGTCTCTACTTTGGCAGAATTTAAGAGCAACAGGAAAAAGTCTCTTTTTTTTTAGTGTTGAATATGAGCTGATTGCAGAAAAGCAATAAGAGCATTAAAAATATGTATATTAAAGCCTTTCTCTCACATCAATTCACTCAGATAATGTGGGACAGAAAGCCTCTGAGAAGTGTTTATCTCTATGGTAACTACACTCAGTAAAAGCAAAAAAGACACAATGCAAAATAATACGAAAGGCTGCCATGGAGGCATTCCCTGTGAAAAGATGCAGATTTAGGGATATGTGGGATTGTCTCATACAATCCCTGCTATAAGGATTGACAACTAATAAATTAGTCCTCTGAAGAGAATTTTTTGGGGTTTTTGAATCCATTTATTTTTAGTCATTGCTACCTTTCCAATATATTTTTCTTGGCCTATTTATTGTTCCTTTAAAAATCTTTTTTCACGGTGAGGCGAATCTTCTTTTCACCTGTGAGGCGAGTGACTATTACTGACTCCTAAGTAATAGGAAAGGTATAGTTGTGTTATTTTATTTTCAATATTGTTTTTCCATGAAACCCAACTGAAAACATGTCAAATACCATATAGGCAATCTTTTTATCATGATGAGGTTCAAATACCTGAACCAAACTAAAATTGAATTTGCTTTGCCCATTCAGGAACTCTTTTCCTTCTTTTCACATAAGGAATGTAATACTCTTTTTCTTTTGTTCCTTCCTTCTTTCAAATGTTTCTCTAGTTTACTTAAGCCTATGTAATTGTTTTTTTTTTTTAAATAGCCTATATCAGCATGCAATAACAGCTGCTGAAAAACTTTATGCAAGAAAACTCTCTAGCAGAAGTAATCTAATTAAATTATATGTTTAGATTAGAGAAACAAGGCTAAAGCATGTGCTTGTCCATAATTTCTTAAATGGTTTATTAAAAAGATGTAACATTAGTTGTGAGTATTTTTGAGATTAAGGTTTATGCATAAACACTCTTTTCAAACTTCTGGAGGTGGTATTGTTGCTATGTACAATGTATTTTCTCAGCTGATGTCAATTCTTGATTTAAATTTCCGCCTTTATATTTCTAAAGTCTCAGAGCTGAGAAGTTTTTAAAGGGCAGGCCCATAAGCAATACCTTAGAATGCTGGATGCAGGCAGCACATATTTCCATCTTCAGTACATGACTGCTTGAAAAAGGTCTGTGGTTCACAAGGCAGGACATGTGATTTCTACCGTGTGAATGTGCCAAGGATAACACTTGCAAAAAGCAGTTAGTGTAAGCTAGTTAGTTTATTTTCTCAAAATCTGTGCTTATAATGGAATCATCGTTGCACAAGCGCTACCCAAATTTATGCAGGTTTACCTATCTATGTCTCTGTTTCATTTTTAATACTTTGCTGCAGAATGCAAAATTATTAATTTTGGCATTTACATAATATACTTGAATGTGCATAAACAGATAGGTTGTTCCTATTTAGAATCACAGAGTGAGACACATCAAGTCTTTCCTTTTCAATGTTACCTCCCTCCTTTTTAAGTGTATGATGTAAGGAAAAATGGTAGTAATGATCCTTTTTGGGAAAAGTCATTAGAAGATCACCGGCATATGCTAAACCTGTTGTTGCTTGTGTCAAAGGCTGTTCCTGTTCTTTCAAAGTAAAAGCAAGCCAGACAAAAAGAGGAGGAGAAAATTATAGCTAAGTAGAAAATCACTCTGTCCCTTGTGCAAGCTCAATCTTGTACCTTCATTTCTGGCAAAAGACAAGCACAGCAGACACTCTAAATCCCCCCAAACTTATACTAGTATCAGGCCATTGAAGTCATTGCTCTCGACTGCTTTTCTGGCTGTGATTTGAAGGCGGTGATGTCAGGCTTATTAAGAAGAAGACAAAAGAAAAATGATAGGAAAAAGAAGAAAATCAGTGTTGAAAATGATACGTGGGCAGGGAATGGGAATAGAATTAACCACACACATTTCTGCCTGCTGGAGACTGTTCTTGATTTAGTAAGAACAAGTTGCTGGTGATATTATTGAGGCATCTCTGTGCTTTCTTCTGCATGAGACATCTTTATACCAGAACTTTAAGGGCCTAGGAATATCCAAATCGATCCTAAATGCAGCCATAAGAACTGATGAGTAACTTTCTCATTTTCTTTCAATGTGCCCTGCTGTCAATATCAAGTCCCTTCTCATTTGGGGGCTTGGACTAGATGACCTCTAGAGGTCCCTTCCAACCTTAGGCATTCTCTGATTCTATGATTAAGTGCCAAGTCATTTCCCTCTCTTTTTTTCAGCAAAATGAATGGTGGTAGAAGCAGCTATCCCTTGGGTTTTGGTCACCAAACACACCAACACTTTTGACATGGTAATACAAAACCAGTTTTCTCATGCTTGTCATGAGTAGGGTCTGTGAACTTCTTATTTAGATGATTGCATTCTTTCAGTCTCTAACTTTGGTTTACTTTTTGTAAGCCAATGTTATGAAACAGGCTTGAACTTTCCTGATCTTAAACATCTGACAGTTAGCAATTTCTATTTTTGCACAACACACCTTATGAGATTGTCTCTTCTTTCTCTTATTCATTAAACAAGCTATTGTTATGCAGCAATGCCTTCATTAAGGCCAACATTTTTGTGAGAGTTTCTCAGTCCAAATATTGGCTGTGGGAAGCCATGATACCTATTTTTTTTTGTTTTACTTTATTTCCATTTATACATTTCATTATTATTATTATATAGTTACATTATTATGTCACTTAGAAAAACAGTCTATTGGCTGAGGGATTAGATCCACAATCTTTTTTTACTTTGTATGCCTATGAATGATTTCTAGTGTCCAGAGAAATGGGTTACACTTCTGCCTCTTATTATTGGTATTTAGAATTATTCCACACACACTTGCATCTGCAGCACCTCATAGCATCAGTATAAGGCCTTCGTGGGTCACTGGTATAGATACAGGTCATTTCTCTGCATGCCTCCCTCTGTGAAAGAGAATTTATTCTCCCTATAAACATATGCCTGAGAAACTGCAGTGGGAACATCACACAAATCACACTTCAAGGCTGTTCCTACAGGGCTTTGCTGGTAGTATAACAGAAACCTATGGATATCACAGTGACTTTCAAGATGATGCAACTCCTCTATTTTTTCGGAGGTAACTTCCCAGTCAACAGTTGCAAATTCTCTATGCATTCACTAGGATAAATAGAGGCAATATCTGTTTCTTTGAGGACAGTGCATTTCACAGCAATTTCACTATGCTGATTCATTTGGCTGTGAAGAATGGAAATTATCAACAGACGACTCAGTCTAAATGGAAACTATCAGTATTTAAAAGCAATAAAATTGAAGAACTACCAATAGGCTTTTAACGCATGATTTATTTAGTTGCTTAGGTTAGTTAAATTTGGTTCTTTTCTTAGGTTCTTTTCTGTTTTCCTAGAGAAGCAATAATATATACTATGTCAATATAATGAACTTGGCATTTGCAAAATTGTATTGTAAAATAGTAATTGAATAATTGCAAGGGGAGAAAAAGAAGTTGAATATCAAAAGAATGTCCTGCTACATTTGAGAACAATTAAAATATAGTGGTAATTTTTCCAGAATGTTTTAGACTAGCTTTGTCTTCTAAATACAATTTGGTTTTCAGAAATCACACTGCCTGAGTTTCCAGAGGATGGTTATCCAGATGTACCAGAAATGAAAGCAGTTAAAAAGAAGGTTGACATTTTCATGCGTGACTGGCAAATAGTGGAGTCAGGAATCAGTGATTCACCTCCGATTCAAGTTGCTGTTTTAGAGATTGCTGAGCAAAGCCCAGAAAGTCTACTCGATCAGATTGTCCTGGTCATGGAAAGTAAGTAGTGACTTTTGTGATCTGCATTTAACCTGCTCAGAAGGATTTATAGAGCTTGTCTTATGAATGTATTGGCGGGGGGAGGAGTTCTAAATCACTCACATCAGGTGGGAGCAGAGCTTACCGCATTCTGTGGGGGAGCTGAAAAGGGCTCCAAGAGCCTAGTTAAATATTATATAAAAATATAATGAGTTAAATGTATATTTTAAAAAAATAACTATAAAAATGTGTATGTGATAGTTCCTTAAGCTTTTTGACGGCACATTTTTGCAGTCATTTACTCTATTTATGTAATGAAAGTTCACTCGTGTACAATATTCATCGAAGTCGGTGAGTTTTTCAGGATATGTAGTGATCCACCCTCCTGCACAGATTGTTTTTAAAAGCAGGTTTTTAGAGTGTTAACATTTTTCAGCAAATATTTGCCTATGCTCAAATCTCTAACACTTCTGATAAATCAAATAAATAATATTAATAATATATTTTGCTATAATTATACTGATGCAAGTATTTTATTAACCAAAATGAATATTATGCTAGCTTTATAATCAAATAAAAATTGACTAATAATTTGTTTAAAAGATTTTCTTCAGTGAATAACATGAAAAACACTGTTGCAAGCAAAATGCCAATATCTTTATGTGTCTGTATAATCAATCCTTTTATACCTCTTGAAAATATCAATTTGCTCTAGTTAAAAAAACAAACCAGTAAATATTCAGTTCTGGGGGAAATCACTATATTAATGTAACAACCTGGAAAACCTTTTGGTTTATGTATAGGAGAAGTGCAGTATACACTTGACATGATTTGCTTTATGTGCTTACTTTTATGAGCAAAGAAAATATATTTTTTACATACACAAATGAAAAACACTGAAGCAAAAAACAAATGCCGTTTCAGAACCTTTTAAGTATCATGGTTGGGTATTAGCTTCTGAAGACTTAGATGAGGAAGCAGAAGACCTGGCTGCTGAAGTAGAAGCTGAAGAAGAAAATGAAACTGAGGAAGAAGAAAATGAAGATGAAGTAAGTATATTGGCTTTGTTCATTTACAATTTTAATGTAACTCACTTATTTTTGTCTTGAACATAGCCTCAGAGAAAGCAGATTTTGCACATGATTTTGTGTGATCCATGCATCATATTTCTATGTTCTGGCTGTTAATAGTTCTATTCCATCAGGAAGCTTTATTCCATGCTGGTAGAGAAAATGACTGTAGTTATTTTGGTGAGATAATGAGGGAGGAGATATCAGGACGACATATAATTAGATCTAACTTGCCTTCTCCCAAATTAGTATTACTAAGAGAACAGGCCCAATGCCACATTTCACTTTTCAGATGACCACTCAACCACATGGCTAGATACACTTCTTCATGAATTTTTCTTTAAGATAATAGGAAATAATGTGTAGCGATGACAAATGAAATCATACTGTTAGCCAAATATTTTTGGCAAACAGTATTAGATATAAAATATAATATCTGATGATCTACTGAAACCACATGACACACTGTGCCTCAAACTTAGGAATCCTAAAACCAAGTTCAGACTGGTAGGAAATGGTATGCTATTTGTGAACCACATTTTTTGTCAGTGGAGATAAATTATTCCCTACATTAAAATATGCTAAACTACCCTTCTTCAATAAAACATAAAAGGCAAAGTTGATCCTTGCTTCCTTCAACCAACAAGCAGAAGATGCAGAGCAGAAGTCTTAATGTGCAGTCCTCTGTTTCATTTCAACTACTGATAATTTCCAAGCATCCATTTAAATGAAAATAAGTGCTGGCTTCACCATTCTTTGGTTTTCATCCTTCTCTGAAGGATGCCTACCCTAAAATTGATGAGCATGCAATATACATACACTGAACTGGAATTCTATTAAATAGATATTTAAATTATTTTAATTAGATATATGATCTGATTTCATAATGTTCATTGCCTTTTCAGAAGAGATCTTCTTCTCCACATTTAGAAGTAAAAGGAAGCGTATTTTAAGAACAAGAGTAGGAAAGGTTCTTATTATAAATATTTCAAGCACTTAGACAGAATGGCATCTTCTAACTCCTAAGGAAGTTCTTTAATTTCATGATTTAGAAATGTAGTTTGCATTCTAATGCAGAAGTCATTCATTTTTAGACCTATGTGTAACAGAAAGAAATAATGTGAGAAATAGTGAAAGACTTAAAATATAACTTGTTTTGAGAATGCCTTTCTGATTCAGTACTTAATCATCATATTCAATATTGTGTTTTTCTACATAATTCAAACAGTTCTCAGAATTTTTCAAAAACTTTTCAGGAAGAAGAAGAAAAACGGATTGAGAAGAAAAGGCACATGGGAGACACAAAACACTTTTGCCCAGTCAGTCTGAAAGAGAATTTTGTCCTTTACCCAGGACTCTCTGAACATGCTGCTAAATATCAAGAAAAGATTTATTATTTTTCAACTTCTGAGAACAGAGATAAGTTTCTGGAGAACCCTGAGGAGTATGTGGCTCACAAGGAACCACTACAGGTCAGAATCTTTAAAAATGAAGTAGACCGATAACAACAGATTAAAGTCACTACCTTCCATTGGTCATTGTAGTAATGTATTATTTCTGGTTTTATTTTCTAAGTAGAGACACATATACCAGGCAAGCCCCTGAAGCACCTTTCTTCCCCTAGTGACTTTACATTTAAATTAACACACTGAATGAAGCATGCAAATAAAGCAGAAAAGAAGAAAGATGCTAAAGGTTTACAATAATCATGGGAAGCAACAACAATTAACAAATGACAAATATCGTTATTTTTACTATTTTTAACACTTTTTTTCATTAATGAAGGAAGGGTGAGGGTGAAGGGTTGTACAGTAGGCTTTCATTTTTACGTACTGGCAACACCTGTTGTAGTGTATTTGTTCAATATTTTCAGAGAGCAGGTAGTCTGTTTGAAACATTACTAGAGGACCTGGAACACTTAAAAAGCAAAATGACTGTTCTTGAGGTGATCTTTATAATAATATTCTTGAATTGAAAAAAAAAAAAAAAAAAGTAGAAACAGCATAGCAGAGTCCAAATTGTTATAAAATATTTATTTTTTTCCCCTACAGGCACCTCCCTTAAGAGTGTGCTTACTAGGGACTCATGGATCAGGTAAAACTACTTGCGCACGATGGGTAGCAGATAAAATTGGCCTTTTCCATATTCAGTTTGAAGAATATCTACAAGAAATAATGATACGCAAAACTAAAAAGAAGGTTGGGCCTGATTTTGATGAAGAACCTGAAGAAGATGACAGCAAAATAGCAGCTCTTTCACAGGAACTGGGAGACTTCTCTCTGACTATGACTAAAACTAAAATTGAACCTGAACATGAATCTGAAAATAAAAGAGAACAGGTAATAACAGATTTTTATTGTGCCCATACACAAAACAACCATTTTTTTTAGGCCAGCAGAGCAATTTCCAATAAAATTCTAGCTTGTTTAAAAATTGTTTATGTTAAGTTGGGAATAACGCTTTTTTCCAGTAAAAAAATGTACTTAGTGACAACATTTTCCTGTGAGTGCCATAAGCATTCTCCAAAACATTTCCTAGAATTAAAAACATGTTGTTTTTTTTTTTTTTTTCAAATTAGTACAGATAATTGCTAAAAAGGACACAGGAAGAAGACATTAGAAAAACAAAGTTCAGGGTAATAATGAAAAGGTATAGTTTTTCTTCAAGTATTTATTTACATGGCTTCAATCTGGTGCATATAGACCAATTACATGGAAGTTTAGAAATGTGTAGCAGCAGCGCTCTCTGCAATCTCTTGGGGCAAAAAGGATAGATGGAATCTACCAGCCCTTTGGTCTGATCATCCCTTGTCAAGGAATGAGAAATATTTCAGTGTTCGTAACAGGATAAGCTAGTAACTCTTTTATATTCATTCACATTCATGAATACATTTGTTTAAGAAGCAAAGCTACACAATTAGGAAGTTAAAATGCATTCTTACAATATATGTACAGACACTCAGAAGTCCACTAAACTGGTAATTTTCTCATGGGATCAGAGACAAAGGAAATTTGAGATTTACAAAATGATCTGCAGATTGTATCAGAACAGCATACACTATCAGTAAATTGATTACTATATATTACATATACATTCATGGTATACTAGATTTAATTTGATGACTGTGTAAGCTAACTCAGTAGAAAATTTTATCAAACAGTGATAATGAAAATATGTAGATCAGTTCCACAGAACTTATATTTTTTCTCCCAGTGACAACTTCAGACACCCAGGTTGAACAGGAAGTTCTTAAATCCTTATTTAAACATCTGGTTTCCAACTGCTAGAGATGGCAGGCCTTTTTTAAAAAAATAATGTCTACCATGAACAACATATACACATATTCAAGGAAGAAAAAGAGTTACTGACTATGCTACTGACAGGAACTGATTTTTTATTAAGATGATATCTAGGATCTGAAAGATTGAAGGACCTGCCTTCCTTCCTCCCAGTTTTTCATGTGAATTTAACATGGAGAAGGAACTGAGGACAGTGCCCAGACTATTCTGTTCATGCCCTCAGGAGCAGGATCATATCCTGCATATCATATCATATCACGCAATATTCTTCTTCCTAACAAGTAGTGTTTGTGAGTGAAAATCTTCCTAGCTGAAAACCTCCCAGGCCTCAAGCGTGTTGAGGAAACAGTTACTGGAAGGTAGTAGCATTATTAAACATAAAACTCATAAAGATGAAGTATAACATTCTACAATTAGGCAATGGCAAAAATAAAGGTATCTGAATACTCTAATTTGCTTGCTCTTCTTTACCATTTCACTCTCCTGTTCCTGTGCGTTAATATCCTACTCACAGAATGGCTATTCTGTGACCATGTCAATAACAACAACAGCCATTGTCATTAGCAATATATATTTGCTTTGAGGATAAGTTAGCAAGTTATGTGGCTAATTCGAGATGGCTCTGTAAAGCAAAAAAAAAAAAAAAAAAAAAAAAAAAAAAGTTAATGCTAAAGACCAAATGTCCTCTCTATACACATTTCAGGGTAAAAGGCTAAGAACTTCTTTGGACCAGCTGCAACACTTCCAGGAGGAAGTCCTCCTGGAGCATATTGTCCAGTTTAGTTTTGTCCAAAAGGAATGAATATTGCTCACACAGTCCAAGACCTCTTTGTGCTGTGAAGCAAAACATGGAAAAGAAAATTTGTTTCAAAAATACCCTCCTAATCCAAACTAAAATGCTAATAAGAAAACACCTTCACAAGCTGCATTCTCAGATACAGATGGTTGCTCAAAGGATCCCTTGCTTATGTATTCCTGTATGTATGCAGGTAGCCATAGTAGAAATTAAAGGTGAGCAGGTAGCTGAGCATATTGTACCTGTGAGCACTTTGGAGACTGCTTTAGTAGTGTATGCATGTGCTTTGTAAAGTTACATTATTATGTAACATATTTTTGTAGTGTTTAAATTCTTATTTTACTATAGTTTTTATGTACAATTGCGGAAACTATTAATATGTTTTTTTTTTTTCTGGATTTTTGAGGCCCACTTTTACATCTATTATTTGCAAAAGATGAGGTAGTACCAGCTAAGGGCAGATGCTACCTCAGTTGTGGAGAGGGAGACTCCTGATGTTGCCAGCCCTCAGTTTGTCCTTTCAGCTTGATATAAAGTTGTCTCAACTCTAGGGAATTACCGAACTGTAAGCAGGGAAAAATACAACAAAAATAGGCCAAACAGGTATCTTATATGTAATATAATACAATGAAATATAGCAAATGAGTTTGTTTTGTTTCTGCTGGATTAAATTAAATGAAGACAGTAACCAGTATCCAGGCAACTTTTAACTTTAGTCAGTCAAAAAACAATAGATACATCATGCAAGTCTTTCTCTGTGTTTTTCACTTTTGTGGATTTTCTTTTCATCAAGGAAATAGAGTTAACTGAGGAGGAAGAAGCAATTAAAGCAAATCTAGTGGAAAATGAGGCTTTGCCTCCAGAAGTGCTTGATAATATTGTTCTTGACTGGTGGAAGAAAGAGCCATTCCGGTAACTGTATTTAGCTTCTCTCTCTCTCTCTCTTAGCTAATCTTAATAAAGGCTTCATCCATTGTGTCCACAGTTAAAAATAACTATTACAGACAGTATTTAAGATGCTCTTGTTCTTACAAAACATGACCTACCTTTCATTCTTATTTTTTGGTATGCTGTTTTTATTGAAATTCTGATAGTAATATAATGTTTTATGTGCTCTACACAGTGCTGGGCAAAAGTTCAAGTGCCCTTGAACTGGACTGAATCATTTGAATAGTTGGTCCTTCCCATCTTCTATTGCAATAGCCATGAAGTTCTGGTAGGCTGACAGAAGGGATATGACAATAAATATTTTATGTTTTCATATAGCTAGTAAATATAGAGAGCTGAAATCCAGCTGTAAGTATGTGGTTTCCATATATTATAAATGTTATGTGGAAAACAAAATATTAGTGGTCTCCAAAATGACAGAATCAGTTATCTTCTGTTAATTGATTACAATCTCTGTTCCAGTTATGTAACTACAACTGACATTCGTTCAGATCAGAAAGTACATCTATTATGTCATAATAAATATGAAATATTTTTTGCATAAATAAATCAGATAAATTACTTCTGGAGGGTATATTTTCTTAAGGCTTTTTAGGACATACTTTAAGCTAGTAAAATCCGTTTCTCCATGTCCTACCTATTCCTCTCACTTTCATACAGATGCTGGAAACTTGATCACTGTGTTGCAATCACTGGCAGTATGAGAAATGCCTTAAAAGTAATAAATGTGCTTCTCCAATAAACTTTTGTCCTGTCAATCCACAGACAGGAAGACAACATTCTTTTAACTCTGTAAAAGTGAGAAGATCTGTTTTAGAATAAAAAAAGGCACCAGGACACAAAGATACATTACACATAATGTTATCATAATAAATGATTATCACAGAATGGTTGAGGTTGGAAGGGTCCTCCGGAGATCACCTAGTCCAACCTCCCTGCTCCAGCAGGGACACCCAGAGCACTTGACACAGGGTGGCATCCAGGCGGGTGTGGAAGATCTCCAGAGAAGGAGACTCCACAGCCTCTCTGGGCAGCCTGTTCCAGGGCTCTGGCACCCTCACAGGAAAGCAGTTCTTCCTCACATGGAGATGGAAATTCTTGTGTTTCAGATTGTACGCATTACCCCTTGTCCTGTCACTGGCCACCGCTGAAAAGAGTTATATTGTATTATATAAATTCTGTTTTCTCAAGGTCTTCATAGTAAAGGAGAACTTTCATCATTTCATGATATATATCCTCCCCCAAAGTTTTTTTTTTTCTACAATATCCAGGACTACCTGTTCTTCCATCCTCTCCCACTCCTTGGATTTCCTTTGGTTTTCTACAGTTTTAGAATGTCTTATACTAAGGTCTACGTTAATAAATAGAGGTATTCCTGTTAACACAACATTCAGCTTTATGGGGTGGCTCATCTGTCAGAATGAAAGAGCTCCAACAAGCCATAGAGCTTTCCAGATGTATCTGATTTGCTTTAATACCTGCAAGAGAAATGTATGTGATGCTGAGTGGCAAGGTTCTTATCCTATATTGGAGAAAAAAAAATCAGTAATTTTAAAAAATAAATTGTCAGAAATGTTTCTGTGATGAACTTTATGAGAATAATGTTTGGGGTATCTTCACATGGTTTGAGAGCAGTGTCTTAGAACTATAAGCTTTAGGGTCAAAGAAGAAATATTGAAGATACAACTTACTTTGGCTTAGTTTTTATTTTATTTTTTAGTAATTAATCTCAACACACTAAAACATCAAAAGTTTATTAGGTATTTGTTGGTATTTGGTATTTATCGGTATAATAATTTAAATACACAGTGAAATATCGCTTTTGCATTCTGAAGAGTAATAACGCAAGAAAATATTTTTATTTACTATTAAAGTATATTTTAATAAGGGAGTTTAAAATTATTTTTGCAGATTCACTCTATTTTCACTGTGTTGTAATGTGTACATTGTGTAATGATAAATATATTTTTTTTTCTAATCAGGTCCACTGGATTTATACTGGATGGTTTCCCTCGCACTATAGATGAAGCCCTGTATTTGTCAGAGCGAGGACTCTGCCCTGATGTTGCAGTTTATATTCAAGTAGAAGAAAATGACATTCTTGACCGTCTTTTACCTTCACGTATGAAAAAATGGAGAGAAAAACATTATAAAAAAATGGAAAATAAAAAGAAACTGAAAGACCTGAAAGCAAAAATAAGGGTAGGTTTTCAGCACTGTCTACTTAATTGCAGTTTCAGAAACAGAGGCACTGAGACAGACTCTAAAACCTCCAATGCAGGAAAGAGCACACAGAGAAATGAGCCAGGAGCTGCAGCCTCACATGTTCACAGCATTCCCTGATTTTCCATGGGGACTGGAGAAACTGTAAAGCTCCTCTCCTGCTCTGCCTCTTTCATATTAAGACTGCCCAATGCAGTTAATTTGTGCACAAGTTTTAGATGCCTGGCATCCCAGGAAAACAGCTGCACTGCCAGACAGCAACATGCCTGGCAGAATGCCAGAAATCTGGAGCATCCCAGACAAGAGGCAGCTGGATGGAGAGACGCAATATAGCCATAAAACACCAAGCCCACAGCTTGAGCACAGTGGTGCTGTTTCACCCTGGGTGCCCTGAACAGGGGCTGTTATGTTGATCAATGTCTGCCATACGGGCACTGTTCAGTAAATGTGCCTGTGTTTCCAGCTGTGATACCCTGCACAGAAATGTGAGAGCACTGACACACTCTCCATGTCACTGCAGCTACACAGTCTCCGAGCTGAACGAATGAACAGGCCACCATATAACAGCTACTTTGAAATAATGTGAAATTTCTAAGCAGACATTTACAAACATGCAACACCTTCAAGGTTCCTAACTTCCTGCAGAAGTGAGATGTAGTACTTCACAAGCACTTTCAGAAAAGACCTGAACATAAGTTCCTACCGACAGCTGATGCACAGTGAGTTAGTACAAGGGAGTTTGGGACAAGCCCTTACCGTGTCAACAGGTTAGCAGCACTTAACAGTTGAATCCTCTCAGCACCCAGTGGCCTTGAGTGGGACAGAACGTGCCTGCCCATTTCCTCTCTGCCCAGCATTTATAACTGGAAACAATTAAAAAGCAGAAAAGAACATCACTTCTAAGTGAAGTTACCAGTTCTACCTATCGTAAGTACATAAGATTATCCAAAGGTTTAAAAGCATTTTATATCACACTGTTGATTGATTGAAATATATATTCATCCTCAAATTGGATAAAACTCACTTAAAGGCGATTTCTACTTCAGAGTTCTCAGAGAAATTTTATTAGAAAGTACTAGTATTTTCTTAGGTTTTTGTTTTTTTCCACTAACAGGAAAAGAAGATGGCTAGAAGAAGGGCAGAACTTGTGGCAGAACACAAAAAAAAGAAGCAGGAGGTAAGAAAACGGGTTAATTTAAATATTTATTATAGCAGTGTTTGTATTCATATCTCTTAGAAATTTCTAGAGTTTTTACTCACAGTTTTAATGGCAATTTGGAATAGTAAAAATGTGATTGTCAGAAACCTCTGCTTTTCAAAATAATTTGACATGTTTAAATTATTTTAGAAACCAATGACTCATCAACACTAAAAAACATTTTTAAATGGTTCATATGATGCCCAGATCAGCAAAATACTTATAAATGTATTTAGCATACCTACTTTATAATTGTAAGGGTAGCCACAGTCACTGTGGTCAGGCAGCCTTTTAAGTACTCTGTCAAATCCATTTTTAACCTGCATCAGACTGTACCGGGATTTCTGTGCAAATTCAACTACAAAACACATTTATATATGTATTAATGGACTACTTGAGTGCTTACGAAATTCTGTCAAGTATGCTTTCAACAAGCCTGTTAGTAACAAAGTCCCTCCAAACTACAGTACCAAATACATAAAAAACATTCAACCAAAATGCAATGTGTAGCATTGCAGTTTTTCAAGCGCTGTTGGAATTGGCACTGTGCTTCGTTGTGTGCATTATGTAATATCTCTGTTTTTTTTCTGAAATATTATTCTATAAGCTGCTAGATTTTGCTTTTGATAAGCTAGTAAAAAAAGGATTTTTTGTTGAATTATGATTTTTCTAAACAAAAGAAATACTATATGATCTTTCAAAGCATCTGTAACATAGACATAAAACAACTAATATTTTGCATTTCTTTACTTTAACAAATAAGGAATATGATGAAACCAGTGACAATGAGGATGAAAATGAGAATATTGAAGCTGTACTTGAAGAAGAGTTTTTAGAAGAAGAAGAAGAAGAGGAAGAAATTGAAGAACAAGAGTCTGATGCTCTTGAACGTATACAAAATGAAATTGCAGAAAAGTTTGAATCAGAAAGAGATAATTTACAAGGTGTACAGGTACCTTATTTTATCTTACAAGAAGAGCTTTTGGGTTATTTTAATGGTCAGATTTCAAAGCTACAGTATTTGAGTGATACTTGCTGTAGTCATGACAATCTGAATATGCACAAGGTATATAATTTACAAAATACATAATTTATAAGATCAAGTAATATCGTTAGAAAACAAAAACGAATAAAAGTTTGGATGGACTCACCCAGTCTTGGGACAATCATTATTTCCTTTTTAATAGGCCAGTTGATGCTGGGAATCAAACTAAAAGATTGTAAATATAGGAACAAAATTCCATATGTCATTTTTAAGTCACTACTCCTATTAGATAACCTCAATTTCTTTATGCAGTAGTTATTACCAAAGAGTTATTAAAATCAGTGGACATCTAATGTGTTTAAATAAAGAAAAAAATAAGGATTTGATGTCTTTCAAATGTGAATGTGGACTCAGCCACAACAAACATTGAAATATCCCAGAGCATAAAAGTCAGATTAGGAAATAAAACTCTTTAATATAGAGCAAATATTTAAGTACAGCTATACTCGCACATCTATGTTTCTGAACTCAGTGATATCTACAGTAAAATAATCTCATCTAATCCAGATATGTGCAGTGTAAATATCTATATCTGTTTAAGTAGATAAGTGCCATTCATTTACTTTACTCTGAGCATTTTATTTTAGGAGGAAATGAACATGATTTAGAACCTCTCTTCACTAATCAGAGTGAGAGAAGTAGATGTAAGATTTGGAAAGCCGCCATTATAACCGCCAATATAACCATCATAAAATTGATTCAAAGTTAATTTTATTTTACTACTTAATGGATTAACTGTCATGAAAATCAAGAAAAAAACTCCAACTTTTCTTTGCACTTCAAGGAAGTATAAGTTTAGTGGAAAAAGATTAATGTTTTGTGTCTAGAGATTCACACTTCCCATGAATTTTGGAGGAAGGTTACTTGAAGTGCATTCAACTTTGAAAAGTAACTGTAAATATGTTATCTTTACTAAACATTTTTATGAACAGTATACATAATCATGCATCCAAACACTTTATTATTATTATTATTATTATTATTATTATTATTATTATTATTATTATTAGCTCAGAATGAAGCCTGTGGCTAATTTCAATGATCTGGATTTGAAAAGTGGAATTAGATAGAATTTAGGATAATGCCATTGAAAGACAGTAAAAAATTCTTGTAACAGTCTTGACATAGGGAAAATACTAACCTTTTACATGAGCAATACAATGTTACAGGCTAACTGAATACGACAGTGCTTTGAACATTTTCCATTTCCCACTCTGACATTTGAGAGTCTATAATGTGTTGCATTAGTGAACTCATGAAAACTTGCAGAAGAAAAGGAATAATAATTTAAGAAGACAAATTTTATTTCTCTCAAGAAGTACATACTCTTCAGTGACAAGAGAGCTGTCCACTGTTTTAGAGATTGCTATTGTAGTGAGTCTTGAGTGGTACTGGAAAGATCCAGTACTGTGGCGCTACATAAATATTTTATGTAACTTGAGGAATTACACACCAACAGTAACGTATAACAGAATTTTATATTAGTACTGCATGTTGCTAGTACACCAGTTAGAGCCTACTTAAAATTTTTGCACTTGTTTTTGACTCCAGGAACATTTATGCTTTTTAAAAATACTTTAAATAACTTACTATTTCTGATTCATTATTTGAGACTTGTTTATTTTTATCTGTTTCTGTAATAGTTTCCCCATAGTAGATTCCTTGAAGTCCAATATAGTCTTAACTGTAACTTAAATGTAGAAGGGCAGAAATGCCAATTCTCATCTCATATTAAATCAAATTTCACTGATTTGCAATGACTGAGAATACACTCAAGAAATCATAAACAATATTGCTGTCACCTATCATTACAAATCTGATCATGTTTATGATTGTAATATTTCATTGTGTTTTCATTAACTAGGAAGAATTTGAAAGAATGTTAATACCTCAAATCGAGATCGGTGGAGAACGGAAGCCTCACATCGTACGCTACCGAGTGTATAAGAACCTGAATCCTCTGGTGGAAAATCGCAGAAGCATTTTTGAGAAATGCTACCCAATAAGTTTGCCACTTGCACACAAGATGCTCATTTTCTCATATAAATATCCAAGTTCTTTTGGTCAGTGGGATCCAGTCAAGGTAATTAATTTTATAGCTAAAGAATATTTCAGAAGTAATATTTTACAGTAACATATTTCACATAAAAGAATAAACAGTTTAAAGTGATGCCAGTAAAAGTTAATGAAAACTACATTACTGAAATGAAGAGCAGACTCTTGATATCTGATAAATTGAGGGCAAGCAGCCTGCAATGGCCTGATGCAGGAACAGGAGTATAAGGCTTAGAGAGGGGCCTGGCAAAGTAATACTGTGCAGCAGAACATACTGTACTATCTCAACATCTACTGTAACAACTCAATCATTTCATCTGTATGCTTGCTGACCCCCTCAAAAATGAACACAAATGAACTTGTAAGACACGATTTCCCTTCCACTAAAGAAGTTCAGTTGGCTTTTCCGCATTATTTTATATGGATACCTTACTGGACTGCGGCTAATAGGATCCATCCCAGAGGGCTTTTTTCAAAATGGGTCACTCTCTCCACCCTTCTGTTTTGTGGAAGGAAGATCAACATAAGGTCTAGTCTATGCATTGGTTATAAAGAAATTGAACAGTTGCCTTTGGGACCTTAACATGAACCCATGGTTTGGCTTGGCTTTTTTTTCTAAAAAAATCTAAATCTAAAGGCAGTTCCTTCAAGAACTGCTGCAATAGGGGCATCCCTAATTCTTCCTGAGCAAACAGTGGTGCAAGGAATTCAGTTAGCATTTCTACAATGACCATTTCTGCCTTTCCTGCTCTTCTTACATCTCAGTTACCCTTTGGCACTATAAGCTGTCTATCATGCTTCCTGATGTGTTTGAAAATATTCCATCAGTAGCCTTTAAAAATATACTGCATTTCTCTGATCATACCCTCTCCGTAGACAGAAAGTGTAATGGTACCACCTACTGGAAAAAAGGAATATTCTTTCTTTAACCGTCACCTTGTCTTTCTGCGCAAAAATTACCTCTGTATGCAAATTCCTCAGACTCATACAGGGCATTACATCTGAGGGCAGTATTTCAGAATTTTTAATGCCTTGTTTCCAGTAGCTGATAGTCATCTACCTGCCCATGAAGCCACTTCTGTAGGACGGTAGAAGAGGAGGCTATGTCAAACCTATTTAACTGTTTCCTATTTTTTATATGCTACAGCTAAGTGAAGGAGATATAATCAAATCACCACAGAGCCATGAAAACCCAGTTTATCCTGTAATCCATCGGCAATATATTTATTTCTTTTCAAGTAAAGAAAACAAAGAAAAATTTATGAAAAATCCCATCAAATATATCTGTCAACCGAAACCTAAACCAGCCATGCCAATTAAGATTGCAATTGTTGGACCTCCAAAATCTGGGAAGACTACAGGTACAAACCAGTATTACCTGTAAGACAGACAATGGCACTCAGAAAACCGAAACTAGTATTACTTATAACTCTTGCTTATTTTGGATTGTTTTCTAGTTGTTTCTCATTTCCTTTAACCAACATGATGCGATATAAAATTAAGATAGATTCCTAGGATCAGGGACCAGAACCCAAAACACTGCCTTCTCCATCTTAGTTCCTATTTTTTTAGATTAGCAAACAAGATTTTCTGTCTTTTTCCATACCATCTCCTTCCATGACTCTCTCAATCCACAGATCTTTGCATTCAAGTAAAGAGGAAGGCACAGCTTGTATCAGAACTTTATGGTTAGGCCAAAAATGGAAGAGATGGGTTTAAATCATTTCATATTAAAGAGGAAATTATATCCACATTTCCTACTTGCTGGATAAATGATCTAACAGCTAAGCTGTTCTGTGAGCAGTGGTAGTGTATTTTCTAACATATTTTTGAATAAAATTGATAATGTCTGCAGTGATTTACGTTGTACCAAATGCTATTAGTTCATTAGGCTACACAAAGGTAAAGGGACGGGTCCTCAAGCCCCATAAGCAGATATAGGTCCCCGCTCATCATGAATCTGCACTAGAAATGACCCAGAGTAGGACTGACCGAGGACTTTAACAGGCTACTGGCTTGTGATGATGCTTATGTGAAATTTGAGTGTTAAACTCTAAATGTTTTGCAGTTGCGAAGAAATTTGCAAGTGTATATGGATTCCTGCGCCTGACTGTGGGGGATGCCATACGGCTGGTGTTAAACGAGCAGCCACAAAGTGAGTTGGCACTTGTGATAAAATGGCATCTTCATAAAGGACTGACCGTACCTGACGAACTGGCTGTCCAGGCTCTAGATGTGACTCTGGTGAATCATATCTGCACTACTGTTGGGTAAGAGACTTGTTTGGGTTCTGAGGGTTTTTTTCCCTGGGACTGTCTGTCCTTTCATAGGCAGTGATGCTCATGTTATCTCTGTGAAACAAACTGTCTCAGTAAAACACGTCAGTGGTTTATTCATTCATAACCTTTCTGTCTACAATGAAGTGGGAAATAGGATCTCCACATTAGTCTGAAAAAGCACTCTCAAATATACTTTTCTGCAATTTTCAAGTAAATATGTTCCAGTAAACTCAAGTAATATGTTTATGAAAGTTAACCTTTTTTCAGCCAGAAGACGGTATATCATTTTCCATTGAGAACTGCCATTCTCTCTCTCTCATAGCTATTCTTGTACCAACTCAAACTGATCTGATTCTCTCCAGTAATGCACACTGGCATTTCAGTTCTGCAGGACTTTTTTTTCTGTTTTTATCAGCAGTTGAAGTTTTTAAGGAGAAGCAGAAAAATGATTCTTACCACCTTACTTCTTAGGGAATGCACTTTTCTTAGGCTCTATTCCCAAGACTTGTAAAACTGTGCTACATGAAAAAACATTTTGTTTTATTATCAATTCAGTGAATTTCAACTCTTAATTAAAAAAAAAAAAAAAAAGAAAAAAAAAAACAGAAAAGGCAATTCCAGACCAATCTTGGGAGTTATTTGAGCCTGAGACCAGAATTTTTTCAACTTTTCTTCCATGCTAACTATTGGAATGGTGTTTTAGACTATTTTGCACCAGTATTGCAGAGCAAGTGAAAAATAAATTTTTCCAATGTGTTTTAAAAAATGGTTCAAGTACTATAAGTTATTTTATTTTTCACTTTGAAGACTACTTCTCCCAATCATTCTGGAAATTCCTCACAGTTAAAACTAAACTTCTGCATAACTGATGTGTCAGAACTGAAAACTCCACTGTTATGGTAAGTAAGAGCTGTCCACTTAGGTTCCTGTAACTTTTACCTTTTGTGTATTTCCTTTCATCTTTACCATTTCTTATTCCATCTGCCTTTTTTTTTTTTAATTTTAAGTGGTTTGTAAATTCTTTGGGGTGGGTACTGTATCTAATAAATCAGGACATCACCGAACTTGATGGGATAGGAATAGAGTTTCGTATTTATTGAGAATATATTTTGAGTATTTTTAACACAAATTGATCATTTGTAAATGATTAAGAAACAACCTGTTAGAAAAGCTGCCTTTCTGTTTCTGTTTGTATGCAGAGTTGTTATTGACGGATACCCTCTAACAAAGAAACAAGTAAACCTCCTGGAATCGGTTAGGATAATTCCAGTGAAAATCTTTGAACTGGAAATGGATACAAAAGAAGTGTTCAGAAGAGCACTGTCAGATAAGGACAACACAAATAGGTAGTAATGCTCCATGACAGCAACATTTTTACCAAGCAAAGATTGTAATCTCTTTCTCTGTGTAGTGCTGTACTCCAGGGCAGGACCCTGAGAGGCTGTCACATCTAAGCTGGTGGATCTAAGAGGCCTTTCATGCTCTTGCATGCGAGTGCACACCCACGGGCCTCCCAACTCCACACAGGAAAAGACCCCCACATCAGTCAGATCCCTACATGGGAGAACTGAGGAAACACATGTACAAGCTGTGTGCCCATTGCTTTGCTTAGTTACAGTGCATATCAGATATGTCACCAGTTCACTCTGCTGCTGAAGCTTATTATTCATCAGCTTAGTTATTGTCATCACAACAGAAATTGGTATTTTACCCAATAAGCTATTTTTTTTTTCCTTTAAGTCTTAAATATAGTCTTTCTTAAAAGATAAGAGTCATGTATATTTTAATAACATGCATGCAGTTCATGAATTACTCATCTAAACTGTTCAGATGACTTTCTTCTAAGGAGATAAATATTTTGTTTAAAAAGCTCTTGACTGTTTTTGAGGTATAGCAGCAAGTAATTTATAAAGGGACAGAGAATTAAAAAGAACAGAACATTCACCTTAAAATTAAATTGTGTAAGAACCCAGTTCTCATTAAAGGAGAGGTTTCAAATAAGTTCCAGAAGGCTGAGAGCATTACTGCATGTCTCTCGTTTTGTCTCTTTCATTTTATCAAATAATCATTACAATACTTAATCACTTACTGAAAGTCTAAAGACTATGTGCATTGCAAAAAGTAAATTAATACTGCCTTTTTAAAACTATTTACATAAAAAAATCTTTTAAATACAAAGCTAATTACATTTTATAAGCTTAAATAGAAGGACAAGAGGGACATGGATCTTCTAAAGAGGGTCCAGCATAGGGCCACAAAGATGATTAAGGGACAAGTGCATCTATGGTATGAGGAAAGACCAAGCGAGCTGGGCCTGTTTAGTCTGAAGAAGAGAAGATTGATGTTGTACATCAACATGTACAAACACCTGAGGGGAGAATGTAGGGAAGATGGGGCCAAACTCTTCTCCATGGTGGCCAGTGACAGGACAAGGGGTAACAGGTGTAAATTAAAACACAGGAAGTTCCATCTCTATGTGAGGAAGAACTTCTTTCTGTGAAGGTGACAGAGCCCTGGAACAGGCTGCCCAGAGAGGCTGTGGAGTCTCCTTCTCTGGAGATCTTCCAAACCTGCCTGGATGCCACCTTGTGCCACGTTCTCTAGGTGTCCCTGCTGGAGCAGAGGGGTTGGACTAGATGATCTCCAGAGGTTCTTTCCAACCTCAGCTACTCTGTGATTCTGTGAAATACAAAACAATAAAAATGGGTAATATTAGCAATTTCTAAGAGGTACTTCTTACAGAGAAATGAATCCTCTTAAAACAGGAAAGAGAATGTTATTCTCTTTCTTTGGCATCATTCAAATGAAGAACCAGGACAGTCAGTACTTCTTTGTTCTAATAAAAATATATAATATTTTTAGAAGTCATTATTTTCAATAATATATATGTAAATATAAAAGCCAGACAGTTTTTGAAATACATCCAAAAAGTGTTGATACTTCTTGATTTAAGACAATAGTATAACTCAAAAGTAAGTCTTCTTTTTTTCAATGAACTTTGACTTTCAAGTGACTTGGAAGTACTATAAGCTTTTGTCTCTGGTAGCATTTCATAAAATATGTGTCATTCAGTTAAATGTTCTGACCTTCAAACTTAGTATTAAATCAGTGCTACTTTCTGTTGTCTTCAGATATCCCTACCCTGAACATGACAGCTCACAGATTCTCGCTATCCGCAATTCCTGTTATAAACAACACATTGAGGCAATTAGGACTTACTATCAGGAGGAGCATCAGAATTGGTGTGTGATTGATGCCTTTCACAGCAAGTGGTGGATCTGGAACAAAGTACTCCAGGAAGTTCAAGTGGTAGTTAAAGAAATCCAGATCTATTTGGAAAGAATAAGAGAAGGTAAAAGAAAAACAAAGTTGTTTAAGAAGTTAAAATGTACTAAATATTTAAATTCAGTTTTAACTTGCTCTGGATTAAGCTAATTCTTGGTCATATACATACCATGTGCCACTGGAATTAAGGATCATAGAATATATCATTTACTAGACATAAAAAAGGGAATAACAATGAAAAGATAAAATATAATATTTGCTTCAACATTGGCCTCACTCACAGCTGATGTATCTAGTACCTAGTCTATGCAACAAAATGCACTATTTCAGAAAATGAGTTAAGCAACAAAATATTAATTGGTACCACAGAAAATACGGCTGAAAGCTTAATGTCGGCAAAAACACAGTGTTACTTGAGAATTCTGGAGTTAAAAACATGACAGTCATTGTTTTCACTCTGTATATTTCCACTTATAACCAGATTTGCTCATCACAACTCCTACCTTTCCCTTGGCAAATGCGAGGCCTTTTTTTAACATAAAGTCTTGTATCATTTATTCATTCCAGCTGTAAGAGCAGGCAAATGGATATAAGGTTCTCCAAATCTTTTGAATCTAAAATTTTCTTTAAAGTTAAGTTGGCTGTCTTCACACTTACTAGGTAGCTTTCTGGGTTTATAAGTTTAGATGTCAATTTTAATGTGCGGCTAGTTAGAAAAAGAGTAACTATTTGAAAAAAAAAAAAAAAAAGACATTTCTGCTTGTGTAAAGCATTGGATTGTATTTTAAGTAATTGGTGGACTATAGTGAAGAGTGTCTTCACCTCTCAGACACAGACTCCAAGAGCTACATTAAAGCAAAAAAAAAAAAAAAAACTATTAAAAAGTGCTCATTAGTCAGTGCTCATTACACCAAATCTGAGCCCCAGTTACCAAGGATGTGCAGAGCTCAAAGACAACACCAGCACATTCACAGGCTTCTTTAATACCATCTTGACTATATGAGCCATGTTTTTCTGCATGGATCTGTAACTGGATTGCCTGCAAGATCTGAGAGTTTATATCAAAAAGTGAGAAAAAGTAAATTTTCAACATGTTTCCCCTCTCACAGCTTAGCTAATGAAAGATACAGGATATTAGATTAGCTTTGCCATTTTTCTCCTGAGACTCTCCTGCATATTAATGCACTTTGAGGTCTTATCCTTATCCTTTGCAGTTGTACCTTGAGTGCTGCATTTTCCAAGACCTCTCAATGCCAGACCCGATATCATGCAGCTTTACAGACTCTTTGGTCTCATCTGGAGAGATCTTGAAGGCAGCAAAGAGCAAACCAGCTACAGAATGACCTGAGACTGTTGTTCAAAGAAGAGCTCTGTGCCTGCGCTCGCCCTATAAATTTAACTCAAAATAAGTCAAAAAATATTTTTAAAAATTATGGATTTTTTTTCATATCAGTCCTGAAAAGCAGCCTTTTAAATATGTTTTATCTGACATTTTATGCAAGATCTTGAATTTATTTCATCCCAGTAGGCCCTATCACTTGCGAGATAAGGATGAATAAATGATATACTTTATCACACCTCGTACTAATTTTCACTAATGTAGAGAATTTAAATAATAGGTGAAGTGTTCCTTTATAGCACCAAGAAATAAAATAAAAAATCATTAATAAACCTACCCCAGAAAACAAGTAAATAAAAACAAACAAAAAACCTACAGACTAATAAGTTAAGCAGGTAGAGTATTCCACATTAATACTTGTATTTCTTAAGTAAATGCTAGAGAAATGTCACTTAGTAAAACGGGTTGAAACTTTATTTTAATATCAGCATATATAAATTCCCAGTACTTGAATTCTCGTTATTTCATATCATTTCACATGATATAGTAATATTCTAAACCGTAACATTCCTATATAGAAATGCTTTATTCTTTCTATATATTTCATTAACAAAAGTTTATCATTAATTACTACATTAACAGGAAAAGCAGCCAGCATTGCTGATTTATGCATCACCCCTGAAGAGCTGCAGTATCGGCTGGGGGAGTTTGGACAGTACTGCCCCGTCAGCCTTGCAGAAAAACATGAGCTTGTTGACTGCTCCGTAACCCCCTCGCTGCAGTTTTCTGCGGAATTTCGAGGACACTATTACAAAATGGCTTCGCAGGAAGAACTGGAGGGAAGTGTCTAAAAACGTGGGGAGGGGGAGCAATGCTGCTTTGAGTCTCTGATTCTGTACAGAAACAACACTGTGCCGTTTGAATTAGACTAGTGTCATTGGTGCTCTAGCTGTGTAATTCTGCTATCAAACGTCCAGTCGGACAGAATGCAACAGAAAGTCCTTCCAAATCAAAGATCCTCTTCCAAATTATCATAACTCAAACACTAATTTTTGAAGCAACCATTTCTTCCCTCCTACATCAGTTCTTTTTGGGGGGGAGATGGCGTAGGAAATGGCTGATAATAGCTATGGATACTGGATGGATGCTGAGTGATGTCGCAGGTTGGAAAAGACCTATATAGCATGGCAGCGGCATCAGCACACTGGGAGATTTTTCAGAAAAAAGTAACTAAATTGCAGGAGGTAGTCTTTTTGAGCTTGATTAACAGTCTTATAATCTTAATAGTCTTCCCTCTTTATTAAGATGTTTAATTTCTTTTCCCACAGAAATTCTTGAATAAGCCAGAGGTGTATGTACCACCACTAGCACCTCATCCTCTTCCACCTCCAGAAATGCTACCAAAGCAACTGACAGTGACAGAAGTGAAGGCCTTATTCCCCAGAAGTGCAGAAATGCAGGGATACTGCCCAGTCACTTACCTAGATGGAAAACTGAGGTACACCACTGCAATTTCCATTAACGTGTGTTGCAGCCTTTATGTCCTGGGGCCTCGGAATACAAGCAGCCCACTAGACCTAGCCTTGTCCAAACTTCTGCTCCCTTTCTCCACTACTTTTATTGCAGTAGTTGCTGTTAAAAACAATGTTGCTTTAGCTGTAAAAGCTGCTTCATTAGTCCTTTTTTTGAGGCTGAAAAATATCCCATAGCTCCCTGTTTTTATGGCATGGTTTGTTGGAAACTTCTTGCCGACCCAAGGAATCGGGAGAGGATCAAAGACACGGACTCCATGTGGATTAGGCCTTGATCCATTTATTTAGCCCAAATAGCGTGCTTATATACACAAGCAGAAGCATGCTC
>JAWLRI010000121.1:0-17473 GCA_034781795.1 Crypturellus tataupa
CGGAGCGGGAGGCCCCGAATCGGGGCCTCCCGCTCCGCGGAAGCCGCCGGGGCCGCCGCGGCGGGTCGGGGTGTGCGTGTCCCGCTCCACTCAACCCAGCCCCGGGCGCTGTGGGTGACGATCCCGCCCTTCGTGAGGTCACGCTCTTCCCTACGCCACGCTATCCCGCTCCTTTATTTATTTATTTATTGGAATTCCCCCTCCCCTTTATCCCCTTGAGAAAACAGGGTGCAGAGCGGATGCTGCAACCTGAAGTGCCCCCGTGCAAGGTCCTGCCCGGAGCAGGGGCTGGGATGTTTCCCCTTGCGACCTGGGTGCAGGATGGGTCATAGCAGGGCTACAGGGGCTGGCACTGAGCACCCTGCCCTCCCGAAGGGAGATGCCTCTGAATCTGAATGGATGCTAAGTAAATATAACTCTTAATTCCTCTCAAATTCTTAATGTAAGAGTTTCAGGGAGGAGGTGGGGGGACTTCCAGGATGTCCTGGCAGGAGAAATGCTGCTTACTCTGCAAAGGCGCTGGCCCTTGAGTATTTTACCCAAGGTCGTGCTAAAGTGCGTAGTGGAGACGGGAATGGAATTGGGATCGCTTGACTCCAGGGCTATAACTTACCGCCGGAAAACAGGCCTGTGGCATTAGGTCTTGAAATGCATTCCAATCCTGTGGAATTATGATGAACCGGACTGCCAGATTCCCTTAAGTTGGCAGACTTGGGTCCCAAGGGTCTGCGGTTCTGCGCTGGTGCTTCCTCTTCCAGCAGCCGTTTTGGTGCTGCGAAGTTACAGCCTTTTGCATGTGCGTGGGGAGAGCTGGCGTGAGCTGTGCTCCGCGCTGCCCGGCCTGTCTCCAGATAACTTGTGTGCCGGCTCTGCAGCTCTGCCTAGGTATCTGGAAAATGAGGATTGCTGTGGAATTTGGGACTGACAGATGTTGCTGTCATGGAAAACCTAGAAGTGTCTCTTCTGATTAAGATGCATATGCTTAACTGCTCTCTATATCTTGCTCCTGTAGTGTTGTTGTTCTCGTTCCACTTCTAGTGGTTGTGTAAGGTTTTGCCGTGTAACTGAGACGCGTGTCAGCAAGTCCCTGGATTTCTACCTCATCCCTTGGACTGGAGGGATGTGACTCCAGGTCAGCTTGCGCCTTGGAAAAGACCACAAAGGGCCTGTGAAACCCCTTGCGGATCCGTGCCAGTAAAGGTGACAAGGTGGGGCGGAACTTTGTTTCCATCATATGTGGACTGAACTTCTGGAGAACACTGAAAATATAGTGAGAGCTGGCAAATAGCTTATCTTGGTAGCGCTTGGAGGCCAACAGGTTCCGTTGTAGAGCTCAGCAGGCTGTGGCTGGTGTCTCCATCCTCTCGCTGAAAGGGAAAACCCTGTCAGCCGCTGGAGAGAGCAGATGAAACAGAGTGGGGTGAGTCAGTCACTGGGTACCCAATCACCTAATCTGTGCCCGTAGTTCAGATTTGTGGATACCTCCGACTGCTTAGCTCAAGGTTATTCATCTGCTCTTCTAGCCTAATGTGCAATGCATGGGCGACCTGCTGCTCGCGCGGAGCTGCTCATGCTGCCAGAGCAATGTAATTTAAAAAGCTTTTAATGGATAACTAATAACTGCCAGGCATTTACAAATAAGTGTATGTCAGTTTGTGTCTCCCGAATAGATTTCCCCCCTGTTGTTTCAGTCCAGCCCTAAATAGCTTGGCATGAACTATTCATTGGGCCCTGTAAAAATTTCTCTGTCATTAATTTTGCCATGATGTATAAGCCTATCTGCAGGAATAAGGCTGCAAGGCGATGCTGCAGCAGGGCTTGTTTTCCTGTCTTCGTCTGGTACTTTGCTGTACATCCTGCACAGCAGCCTCCTGTGTTTCTTAATAGGTGGAGGAGGCCTAATTGGATTCAGCGTAGTGCAAGTTACAGCGGCATATGTGAGCTGGTCGGATTAAGGCTCTGCAGGCGGATGGCCTCGTTCGAGAAAAATCCCCTTTAATTTCTGCAGTGAAAAGTTGCCAGCATTTCCTATCAGAGGAGATTTTAAGCAGGGGGCAACATGCAAAGTGCAATTGCAGTTTGCATGGGAAGCAGATTACAGCTCCGGCTGCCGGGCGAGCATCTGTGAGGGCCATGATCGGGGCACAGGGATGAGGATGGGGGACACGGGTCCTCCTAGCTGAGCTTGTGACCTACCTGCTAACCTGCCGCCTGAGAAGAGGGAGAACTAGGGGAACCCATGATAGAGTTGGCCATAGACAGCTCTTAAAGAAGTAGAAGTTGAACTATTGGCAGTTTGTCAATAAAGGAGAGTGTGACTGCTGTCTGCTGGCATTTGCCTTACAAAACTGAGGGATTGTGGGCGTTTTGCAGGTGAGTGCATGAAGTCACCCTGGTGTTCCCTGCAGGAGCGGTGGTCCTGTGACTGGAGTTCCCGTCTGGGTTTTGGCCACATGATTCCCTTCTGCTCTGCGTGTGGCTCGCACACTGACCAGCACTGATACCTTAAAAGCATTTTGAATTGCCTTTGAAAATTATAAAGACTTAAGTGCTGGAATACACCTGTGCACATGGATCTCTATGAATTTTTTATTTTTAATTATGCAAGATGAGCTTAATGGGCAGCAGAAGGTAGAGCGGTGCTGCCATTGCCGTCCTATGGGATCTGTGTGCTGGCTGGGTAGCAGGGGTAGGTGATGAGCTGTCCTAGAGCGATGGTCTGTGGGTCTCCAAGCAGCCCTGCTACTGAAGCAGGAAAGCGGCAGAGAGGCAGGGATGTTTTTTTTTTTCAGAGTCTCAGTTGGACCCAAAACCCCCCACACCACTGCGGATTCACCCCTAAGTTGTGCGTGTTACTGCAAAGCAGCACAGGAAGGAAGTAGGAAGCTCAAGGGCGGCCGTGCCCTGTTGCTGCAGGCTGAGATGCTGATGGTCCCCAAATCTGACCCCTGCGGAGGGGGTTCCTCCTGGACAAGACCTAGAGGAGAAGGTGCCTTTGATGAGGAGACTCCAAAACCCTTCTGCTCTCTGGGGCTGCCCGGAGGCCTGTGATGGGTTTCTGCAGAGGACAGGACTGTTTGTGCAGCACTCAGATAATCTGGAGGCAAACAACTGAATTCTGACTCTCCTTCTTTTGGGATAGCTGATGGGAAGCTCAGACCTCTATGGGGCACTTGCTGCTGCAGGAGCAGCGGGGCGGCTGCACATGCTGCCATGCAGGAAGGGTGTCTGGGCGCACTGCAGCCTCCTGCTGCCCCTTGCACGCAGCAGCTTCGTTATCCTCATTACAGGGCCAGGGTTAAGCTTGTCAGCCCTTCCCACAGCACCAGGCCTGGTGGGGGTGGCAAAAAGCTCTGTGCTGTGCAAGAACCTGGACCAGGCTGCAGCTTGCTGCATCCAACAGCAGCGTTCCGAAGGAAAGCAGCATAAGGATGTATAAAATCAAAAAGTCTCCACTAGTACTTATATCCAGGCCGTGTTGAGGATTGGTGTTGTGCATCTTATTTAGTGCCTCTCGCTTCAAGTCCGTGTTTCACTGCAATGTTCTTTTCCCTTTAAGCCTAGTTTTATTAGATCAAAGCTTAAGCTTCTGTGTTGTCTCTCTGGTTTGAAGTTGACCAAGAAAAATACGAGTCGTGACTGTTTCAAAGGTAAATTCTTAATTGTGTTGCGACTGTCAGCAAGGCTGACAAGGTGATGCTTGATTAAAGTGACGGGTATTTAGGAGCCGATAAAAGGGAATTTCTAATGCAAGTTGTCATGAGATTAGTCAAATTTCTAAAAGGATTATTTGTGTTGTGCTGCTTTTATATGCTGGGAGTGGCTGAGGGCCTAATTGCGAACAGAGCCCGAGCAGGGTGTTTGTTGCTCACAAGAAATCTTCAAGCTCATGACGTTGGTGAGAATATCTAAAACTGTGCTAAACTGTAACTTAAGTTTGAGAAATTAAAGCAGGGATACTGCATCCTTCTCAAGTGTTATCCGCAGGGATATCCGCTGGTGTCTGATGCTGGAGGGGGTGTCCCTGTGGGTTTGTAGCTCCCCTAGCAGCATTGCCCTGAGCCCAGGGACAGCGACATGGGGGGCCATTGGCTTGAGGGAGTTCCTCTGTGCCATGGTGGTTCAGGAGTGTCTGGTTTGTCTTTATTTACTGTTTACTTTATTTACTATTTACTTTTACTATTTATTTATTTTCAAGTCTTTAACTATGGGGTTAATCCAATGCGCTGACAGGTATTTCTTGCCTCAATAACGGTCTTGTGGCAAAGCCTTCTCCTTGCTTGAACCCGGAGGCTTTCCCGGGTCATTCCGCTTGGCCCTGACGCGGGTCCTGCGTCAAAACGCCTCTGTCCAGGAACTCATCCAGGTTTTGGTGCCTTTTCCTCGCTGAAAGGCGGCCAGTCCCCTCGTCTGAGGCTGTGCGTGGCTGCTCCTTGTCCCCGAGGACACAACTGGAGCGTCTTCCTGCTGTCACGCCAGCAGAAACTTTGAAGCCATCGCTACTTTCTCCTGGCGCTACCGTTTGTGCGCTTCCCTTTGAGGCTTTTTTTAAGGGCTGTGAATATCTAGGCTGCTGGGAGGCAGGTCTATAAATAATTCCGGAGGCTGGTTATTTTCAGCTTATTTTTGCTTCTCTTAAGGTTTCTTTCCCTTCTCTAGATGTCTTTTTTTTCCCCTAGTGCAAGATTTGTTTCGTGCTTAATTTTGTTTTCCGCTGTCTTCTAGCTCTGGTAGAAACCTTATTTGGGGTACGGGCCATAGTACCTGTTCATGCAGCAGGTGGATGTTACTGCAACTCAAAATGTCCTAGTTGATGCACCAATGCTGCTGAAACTGCGTTGAGGGATGGATGAAAACCCTTCCAGAAGGGTAAGTCGTGGTGTGTGAAAAGCGGCGACTGAGACATCCTGCTGTACAAATGCAGGGGCCTGAGTGTTTCTGCACTGTTCATACTAGCAGCACTTGCAGGTGGTGGTGGCTTGAGGGAGTTCTTCTTTTTGTGCAGGGGTGTCGCAGGGTGGTTTGTCTTTATCGGGTTAGTCCTGGCAATAACTCTGGGCACTGTGATTGCTTTAAATCCTGCTGTTGTGTGTGGAAATAACTTTACGGGTAGAATGTAAAGCTGCTTTCATTAAGTGATAGATATTGAGACTGCCGCTTCGATGCGGGATTGCTCTGCCTCTGCAAGCGGTACCTGTGTGCTGTGCTTTATCCCAGCTCTGAGCGCAGTGCCTTTCAGCAGTTATTCTCTTTAGGCTTGCTCTGCTTACACCCTCTTCGTTCACTCTTGGTTCCCTCACCTCACTCATGGCTTTCTGTAGTATTTGAGCCTGCTCAAGAAGGAAAGAAAAGGAGGATGAAACCTCCTCGAGTGCAGCTGCACTTGGCTGTCTTGCCGAGACTATAGAAAAATAGCAGTGCCCAAGGCAGAGAACCTGGCTCTGTTACACAGTCTTAAGTGACTCTTCTGCCATGGAGCCTTCCTCTTTGCCTTGCCTTTGCTCTGGAGCACCAGAACTGCTGCCTTATCTCTTGGCCTGGAGCCCGTGTGCTTTCTGGGTTAGTGTGTTCTGCAGGATGGAGAGCGCCCAGCAGAAGGGCAGCCCCAGAGCTGGACTCACTGACGTGGCCCTGGGGCTTCTGGGGACATATGGACTCGTGTCAGCAGAAATGGCTCCTTCATGTCCTAAACTGGTCTGGAGGTTAAAAACAGCATGATGCAACAGCCTTGGAAGCTCTAGATCTTGCTCAAATTACTGATTTTTAAGCCTTGAGTGTGTTTTCCTGACCGTGGTAAGCTGGAAGCTGCTTGGGAAGTTTTGCTCAGGGGTGATGAGCTATGCGGCTGCCTACACGTGTGCCGGGGACAGCAGTGGCTGTGACCAGGGGGAACTTGGCCTGGGCCAGGAGATGCTACTTGTTCCCTTCCCTCGTGCCAGTTCAGTGTCCTCTGTGGTCAGTGTGGAAGCTGATGATATAATGAATTTTCCATTTTTAGAAGGGCTTTTTTAGCACTTAGCCAAGATGTGAGGGTTTTAGGCTTACCTGGCAAACTCAGCGAGGCTTTTCCTTGCAGAAGCAGTTTGTTTTCTGTGCAATTATTCTGGTGTCAGCCACAAAAGAGGGGTCCGTGTTCCTCCCGTGCAGTTCTCTTGCCACATCACTGCAGCACGGGAGGCGCTGGATCACAACCACGGAGCAGTGGCCAGACTTCCCCCATCTCTCTGTCCATCCACTGCTTTCTCTGTTTTCTTGGTGCAGAGCATGGCCCTGTGTGCCAGCTGCTCATAGCAGCCTGATTGAATATTGTGCAGCTAAATTCTCTGTAAATTGGTAGGCAGCAGGATCCTGTTCTTAGGTGCTTGATCCCTCGGGGAGGAGGCTGATGCTTCTCAATTTTATTTTCCTTTTTCTTGAAGGACCTGTCAAACCTATCACCAAAACACGATGCCTGTAATTTAGACAGAAGGCTAGAGCAGCTTGTGGCATGGGAGGTTCTTTCCCTTTACAAGTGCTTTTCTCGAGGAAAATTCTTGTGGTTGAATCTCTATTAGTTAGTGCTGCTGATCTTAATGTAGCTAGCTGGCCAGCCCAAGATAACCTACTAAAATGCCTCAGTGTTGGTAAAAGCTGAGGAGGGTGGGAAGTGTTTCAGCACTCTCCTAACTTTGGTCCCAGCTGCCCTATCAGATTCCTGGAAAGAACGTGAAGCTCCCCAAACCGAGGGAATTGGACTTCCACTTCCAGCCAAATTGTTACTTTGGAGCAGAAAATAAATGTGGGAAGGTCAGGGATGAGATTTCTCAGAATGGAAGTCTGCAAATGAATGTAACTCGGGAAAAGCGACGAGCTTCTCTAATTCTGCACGACTTGCAAGCTTCTCAGTTTTTCAAGCATGTCTTCAGTCTTGTGTATGGGTGGAATACTACCTCGTTTCTGGGAAGAGCAAGATGCTGTTGCCCTATGCACAGCAAAACAGCAAATTCCAGAGAATGTGGAGGCTCCCATTAAAGGCCATGAATAGATCCTTCATCAGAAGGAACCTAGGCCTTCTGTCTCTACTCATGGGCTTGTCTAAGTAGAGAATTATCCCCAACAAATCCCTTTATTACAGGGGTGAGTTGCTGAGATAGGGCTGTTCTCAGAGTAAGTATCTGTGCCTGAAATTCTGTTTTCATGGAACTTGTTTATGCACCCACAGGAGTTAATTGGGGATAATTCTGTGGATGAATCCTTGATCTGGAATTACAGGTTGCTTTGTTCCTGTGCCAGTGATGATTTTTTACAGCCCTGAGTGCCAGGTATGTAGCAGATTATCTGATGGTCAGGTTATCTTCCCCAGTGGGTTCTGAATGAACCATTAGGTGCAGTGAGCTTGGCAGAAGGTGCTGCACGTTGCTTCTCTGCTCCTGTTGCACAAAGCACATGAGTGAATGCAGCTCTCTGGAGGACCTGAAAGCTCTTCTTTCCCCACCAACTCCCCAGCTAGTTCCTGCTAGTGGGGAGTGGGTTCTTCCATCCCTGGAATGGTCTGAATAGGAGCGGCTCTTGGCAGTGACACCAGTTTGGTGGTTGTTTTTTGGTGCTGCTGTGACTCGGTTTGTGTTGGGTAGTTCTGATTTCTGTATTCCCCAAAGGGCTGTGCCGCCCTTCTGGGGCTTTGGGGCTGCCTTTACCTCCCTTCTCAAGCACAGCCGCTTTCCACAGCGCTCGCAAAAGGCTCTTGAATGGGGCCCGGCTGGTCTGAGGGACTGGAATCATCGTTAGGAGCGGAGCAGGGCAGAAAGAACTGCAGAGGAACCAGGGTGGGCTGCACACCTGAGTGCAGGACCAGAAACACTCGGCAAATTGGCGTGTTCTTCAGCAGAGTCTTCTGGAGGTTACACATAAGGACACACATCTGTCAACTTCAGATGATATATTTGGTTCAAGATGTTCACCCACAGAGCAGCATCCAGACTTGAACACCCGACAGCTCACCCAGAATGACCCTGCGCAACGCAGCCGAGATGCTAAAAGAAATGGCATTCCTGCCTGAGAGATAACGTAACAAAAAGTTGCTACTGCTTTGTCTAGGCACCTTTCCAGAGCTGAAGTTCAGACATTCTTTCGTCAATAGTTATTTAAGTGCTGTGATACCACGTGTGTTTGCGGGTCTCGAGTCAACGCTCTGTGCTGCAAGCCAGGGCCTGGGCAGGAGAGTCAAGTTGTCTCCCGTGATCTCTGATAAAGCCTCTGAAACCGGAGCTCTCCAATCCTGTAGCAGCAGTGGCCGTGTACGCTTGTTTAAGGTAAGCAGAGCTCCCGCAAACATTGCCCTGCGTTGGAGGATAATGAGTTACAGATTTGCACTCAAATCAAACCATTGTACAGAAATGTAGATGACCTGTCAAACCATTGCAGGCCCTTAAGTATGTCATGAAAACACACAAAGTCATCTCGTTCCTGGGTGTTTCACCACAGTGCAGTAGGTGAACATTTTGTAAACATCTCTGCATGTCCTAACTCTTGGTCAGGGATTGGCAAGAGATGATATAGTCTTGTTCTTGCTTTTTCTTTTTCTTCTCTGTATTCTTTTGTTAGCCTTCTTGCCTAGTTTTCCAGTTCTCTTCTGATTTTCCCCCAAAGGAAACCTGCTGAATCAGACCTGTGCTTGCTGGGCTCTTTCCAGTCGCATCAAGCAGCACTTCCCAATAGTGTCCCATGGAAAGGGCGACAAGGGTGGCACCTGACTCATGTCCCTCTGTGGTAGCACACTAAAGGGGTGCATCATCTCCCGGTCAGTCTATTTGCAGTTCTAGAGCAATAAGCTGGTCAATGTGCAGCACTAAAAACCTCCCTGAATAGGAGGTTTTAATTTTCCAGTATTGTTAAATACCTCCAGAAAAGCCTGGTACATTGGAGCCTGCTGAGCATCAGGGTGTGAGAACCTGGGCCGCTGCTGTTGAAGCCATCGTAAATGGCCAAGTCGCAGGAGCTGTGACCACTTTGTGTTGGGGTTCTAGCTGTGCATGTGCTGCTTGGGCTGCTCCTGCTCAGCTGCTTCCTTGGTGGTCTCGTTGGGCTGTGCAGCACCTTGTGCAGAGCTCAGCAGCAGAAAGCGGAGCGGGAATGGAGACAGGGTGGCCAGAGCTTCAGTGAGGGAAGTTACAACAAAAAAATTGAAGCTCAACTTCCCCGTGGAGGTTGACTTGTGTCTTGTTCCTAGAGCAGATTTGTCTCTTCTCGGCACTTTGGGCATGCAGGAGCTGGCTACCAGTGGGAATTTGCTCTTTCTGGCGGGGATTACTGCATTAAGCTACAAAGCAGTCTCTGCTGAGGGGAATTTCTGACTGTTTTCTCTGATAACAGCCTGGGTACAAGGTCAGTTGTGCAGCCAGCCCCATCTCTAAATGCCACAATCCTCCTGTGCCTTTTTTTTGTGCATTCAGAAGATTTTTTTTCACAAGCAGTAGGAAATGTGGTTACTGTTAATTTTGCTGGGCAGATGAAGGACAGAACATCCTGTAAAGTAGCTTAATGGAACAAGAAGTGATCTTGAAGGCTTCCAGTGCAGGTTCGTATTGTGTTAGTTTCCCCTAAATCATGTTCTTGCTTCATAGTAACTGCAGAGGCAAACAAAGAGAAATATCCAGCTGAATCTGTACACCAGGAATGTGAGGGATTTAGCTTGGTTGATGGTGATGCCTGAAAACAAAGTCCTGACAACCAAACGCTTTCCTGAAGTTGCGTGCTCACATCTGTGGGCATGGGGCTGCCCTTGTGCAGGTGCAGAATTGACTGATTAAGACTCCCTGCAGATGTGTAAAGACTTGTCTTGTCCTTCAGAACCTGCAGTGGTGGCTTTGGATGCTCCCTGCAGCACTCCATCATGTATGAACTCCCACCCTAGCCCTGAGCAGGGAGTACCATGGCTGTGACCCATGCTGGGGGAGGATGAGTGTCTGGAGACCTGCATGTCCTGCAGGACTGCGGTTCTTGAGGTGAAAAAGAGGGAAAAGCCCTCAAGAAGCAGCAGATTGTGTGAATCTTCTCTTGGTGGCTGCTTCCGAAGCTGAGTGCTAATAGACAACCAGTTCCCCAGCTGCTGCCGCTTCCCTATGCTCCGTGCAGCTGTGGCTCGGGATGTGCAGCTGTGTCCAGCAGCCAAAGTTGTGGCCTCTTCAGCACTGAGTGTGATGACGAGTGGAGAAGAGCAGAGCTTTATGCACAAGGTACAAGGAGAGAATCAGTGGCTTTTGCTACCTGCCCTGCTTTTATAACCTGGTTTGAATGTTTCCAGTGCTGGCTGCTCCCTTCTCAGGCTGCAGTTTCAACCATTGCTTTGCAGTAGAGGACAGGGGTATGGTCTGGCTGAGCTGACACTGTGGCCTGTCTACAGTGTATGTCTGTAGAAAGTGCTTCCCTGATCTCCTGGGGTGGATTGTGTTCATGGATCTTGTACTTACTAATGCCTGCTGTGTTAACCTATATAAAATACCCTACCTTTAATTTTGCTTTTTCTTATTCTCCTGCCTTGCTTCCTTGGTGCCTGAGTGACTCGTACACAGCTTTTTAAGGCTTTCCAAGCATTGACTTCTGTGCATGAAGCCTGCTATAGCAGGCAGATCATATTGAAATCAGTAGACTGTGTCTTGGAATGACTTCCCTTAAAGTGGGAGCTTGCTTAAGCAGACCAGGTGATTCACTTCTCGTTACCTTCTTTCCCCAAGGATGGGGCATCCCTGCTAGGGAGAACAGCTGGGAAAACTGGCCTGGCTTGTGCCAGGCTCTATAGCAGTTGAGTCAGATATATTCTCAATTAGTGTAATTAACACTTAGCTATCAAAACATCTCCAAACAACCCTATGGTTGGAGGCTGCTGCAGTGGTTGGAGTAGGAGGGGATGGTGCCGTGGTACCTCCAGCCCTAGCCTTGCTGCTCACACTCCCATGCTGAGGTCACTGGCCACACGTCTGTTTACGGAGCCGTCTCCAAAATAACTGGTTACTGTTTGGTTTCCTCAGCTGGGCTGTATCTCTTGGTTACAGCTAGGAAATAGCAGGAATGAATCTTATACTGCGAGGAGGTGAGGCTTCTTCCTATCCATGCTTTAATGTTAAATCAGTTTTGCTAATCTCAGAATTTAGGCTTGTTGATAAGAAGTTTCTTTGTCATCTCATGGGCATTTTGTGTATTGCAGAAGTTGGGATCATTTGTGGAGCTGGAGTAGCCTTGGATCCCTGTGTAGAGGTTGGGTTTGTTCTCTGTTTGACCAGTGCTAGGGATATGGAATTGGTCTGGTCCTTCTGGGAGAGGGTGTCTGGGGAGTGGTCATTTGGGCAAGAAAAAGCCCCCTCAGCCCCTGTTGTCCTTCCTGACCAGAAGCCAGAGGATGGTCCTTTTGCATCCTGCGTTTCAGCTTTGTGTTTCCCCTCGTGCCACCGGGTTCCCGAGTAGAAGGAGGTTGGTTCTGACCTCGCACGTGGGCAGTCCTGGGCAGGGCCCTCCGGTGCCGCCCGCTCCCCTTGGGCCGAACAGGGTCGGGGCAGTCGGAGCCCAGCACACAGAAGGGTTTCAGTGCTCCACCGGGAAAGCAGGAGAAAGGAGTCCCTTGGAATTCAAGGAGTTTATTTGGGGTTTCCCACCTCTTCCCTTGCCACAGGACTATTAATTTGTCTTCAAAGATGTTTGGTTTGTTTTGGCCTCTGACTGTTGGTGGGTGAAGGATGCTTTTCATGGTCTGCCGTGTAGTGGCAGCACTGACAGGATGCCGTGGTTTCCTCAGATTTATTGAAGAGAAAACTCCACTTTGCAGCATGCGCTCTGGGTCTGCATCCACTTGTGCTGCAGTGGGAGCAGCCTTCAGCGTCTCCCTTTTCCTGCTCCGTGCCTGCTCTCATCTCTCACATTATCACTTGCCTACGGACAACAAGTTCTTGCCCTTCCTGCTGCCAGCCAGACCTGAGCTGTGTGGAGGAGACTTTGTTGGAGTCATCCCTTCCTCAGGGGCTTCATCTAAACCTCGTCTGAGGCTTCAGAACCCCCTCCTGAAGGGGCTTCCCCTGAGCGAGGGTGTCCTGTGGTGTGTAGTTGCTTATTATCATGATGTGTCTTTAATTGGTACCCAGTAAAGCTGTCCTGGCTCTTCTGGCATGGCATAGATCCAAGAGACTTGACAGTGCACTTGCCTCCGAGTGTGGTTATGGAGTTAAAACAACTTGGATGTTTTCCTGGAAATGCCTTACAATAAAGATGAGACACAGGGCCAGGTGGGTTTGTGTCTCCAGCTTGATGTTGCAGATACCAGGAAGAAGCAGATCGACTGCTCTGTTCCCCCTGCAGATGATGCCACAAATCCTGCACTGTCCAGGACAAGCAACCACCACAGCAAGTCTGTACTTGAGGTCTGTGCTTGCATTCCCTGTGTCCCACAGCTTCTTGTGCCCCACAGCTTGGAGCATCCTGCTCTGGGTCAGTGGCTACATGATTAAGCTTGATTTTTCTCAGTAATTTCTGTTTTGCAAGGACAAAAAAAGTGCCAGCACTTGCAAGAGGACCCTCACAAGAGCTGATATGATGCTAATATGATGTTGGAGCTTCCTTCATAGCAATGAGTATAGCCATATCCCGAGTGATCCACTTGAGACAAACAAGGCAAAGCCTGAGCTGGCTGCTGCCCTGGGGGCATTGTGCATTTTATTTGGAAAAACACTCTGTTTACCGTAAAAATCAGTCTTGGTGCTGGAAAGTTAGTACAAAGAGCGGCTGCTGGAACATAGTGGTTTTCTCCAAGCCAACAACTGTTCCCTGGCCAAGTGGAGAGGTACCTGGAGCCCTGGGCAGCCTTTGAAGTGTTTGGTTTGGCTGAGATCTTTCAAAGAAATTCGGGATGGATGTTTCCAAAGTGCTGCCCCTTGCTCTTGGTGTATGAGTGGGAGCAAGATGAGGCCATCCCTGAACACTTCTGCAAGTTCAATTCCTTCCACCTGGTAGGCAGTTGGAAAATCCCAGCTGGTCTCCCCAGGCAGGGAGGGACACTGGGGAGGAAGGGACAGGCAGGGACATGAAGAGCAGCAGTCCCAGCACCTGCCTGCTGGAAATCCCTACTTATGTTCTCCAAAGATCTGGTGGCACAGCCGGTCAGCAGGACCATGGTGGTGACCTCAGGAGACCACTAGCAAAAAGCCCTTTCCCCTGCAGAACTTCAGGCCTGTGACTGATCTGAGCAACTGGGTCATTCTTGCTGTAGATTTTAAATTTGCTTTTGATGTTGACTTGTGTCAAAGCAAGGCTGGCAGATTCTGTGGTTCGCTGTGGAACCACTTTTGTTGCTGTTTAGGCTTGCTGGAGAGCTGACAAAAGGCTTCTGTTCTTGATTGGAGCAGGGGCTTTGCAATTAAAAGAATAAACCTACTGATCTGTGGTGCCTGTTATGAAAGCAGATGCCTAGGACAGCCTTGTGGAGCTGTTGTACGTGCTGGAAGGGGAGGCCAGAGCTCAATAGGAGAAGGCACCGCGGTGGGTAGGCCTATTGGGAGGCCCTTCTGCTTCAGAACACGTAGCCAGGGGAAGGCTGTGGATGACTCGTCATTACAGCCTTTGTACTAAGGAGCAGCTCAGAGGCTCATTTAGCCTTTCCTGAAGCCTTGTCCAGCCCTGGGATATCAAAGGAGCGTTTCTCTTCCAGAGTTGTGCTCAAGTGCGGAGGAGCTCCTGAGAGCACCTCTCGTCAGGTGTCTTTTGAGGAAATAACTCAAACGCGGTCTGACCAGAGATCATTCTTGCTACCTTCTTTAAGTTGCTGTAAGTCAACATTTGCTGCCTCTTTCCCACCTAATCAGACTAACTTCCCTTGCTTAGGGCTATGGAGCGGATCAGGAGAGCAAAAGCGACAGCTGGGAATGTTCCCCTCCACCTGCCTGTGGGGTTTGGGGGTACCAGGTGCAGCCCCAGGAGCAGCATGTCCTGCAGCAGTCGTGGGGTTCCTGCAGGTTCGACTTGAGTGCCCTATAGCAGCATCCATGCAACCGGTGAGCTCAAAAAGGCTGAGGGACAGCAGTGTTTTGGCACTGGAGTAAATACAAGCAAGATGGGAAATGAAGCCCAGAAGGTTTCCAGCAGGAGATTTCAAGACAGGAAAATAGAGCAGTCTGTTCTGCTGAATAGAGCAGGTTCCTGGAAGCAGCGTCTGATGCTCCAGTGAGTTTTAATCTCTCCTGGAGCCTGAGATTTATTGCTAGTACTGCTTGGAAGGCCAGGGAGTCAACATGCCAAATACCAGCTTCAAAATGGCAAAAGAGAAAAGAGCAGGTCCTGAGAATGCCGTGACAGACAGAAAATGGCATGAGAAGCAGCTCAACAAGAAAGTGTCTTCCAGTTTTGTTGCCTGGAAACTCTGTCTGTTAAATTGATGTGGTTGGACTCATTGTTAGTCTCTCCCTGGTGTCCCTTTTCTGTTTACCAGGTCTTCAAAGCACCTTCCTAGCAGGTTCTGCGAGCTGGAGGGCCGGGTTATCCCAGGGGTGGGTGAGCAGGTACTGGCTGCATGCAGGGATCCCTCAGCTGCCCTCATTTCTGGCAGAAAAGTGGGTTCTGTATCCTCAGCTTCAGGAGTCACAGGGACTCCTCAAGTTGCAAGCCAGTAACTGGTATTTTTGGAACAGCTAATAAAAGCAAACGGAGCTGCCGAGATGGAGACTCATCTGTCTTGAAGCTATTTAGGTCACGGATATTGGAGCCTCAGTTGTGCTCGGAGAAGACTCTCGATTCCTGCCTGGGATTTGTTATCTCTCATTGTGAACGTGGACCTACCCTGGCTCTCCATCAGGTGGTTGTTTGGAGGAATTGAGCAGTCAAAATATTGCAGAAAGGGTTTGATGTGCTCTGTGTGCTCCTGCTTTGGAAGGAAGGACCTGCAGGGCCGCGCTGGAGTGAAGTCAGCAGATGAAGTCAGCTTGCTGCGTGTGTGCAGTTCCAGCAGCGTCCAGGAATTCCTGCAGTGGGAATAGCTGCCCTCGCCAAAGCCTTCCAGTGCCTTACTCAGAGGGGCAGGATTGGGATATTTGCCTAATTGCCTGTTCTGGCTGCAGAGTTGCGTTGCCGTCTCAGATGGTGTGAGGGGTTTGCAGCACTGCCTGCTCTGCTCGGAAGAGCTAATCACAGTCAAATTTAATGCTAATTAAGAGAGGGAGTGACTGAGAATAGAGCCTGCTAGAGCCTTTCTTGTTTGCTCCCGAGACTCTTTTTAATCTTATAACTAATGCCATGTTAGACTGCGAACTACAATGTGGAGTGGTTTTCTTTGCCATGCAAAATTGTGCTCTGCCTCAGCAAACAGAGGGTTCCCAGCGATTCCGACTTTGATTCTTCAGCATTAGCATAATGTTGCCACATCTCGGCTTGTCCGTATTTAAAGGAGGAAATGGCTGCAATTGCCCCTCCATATTAGAACCCCTTGATGATAGGGGCTTTGAAGATGTAAATCTCGGGTGTTGGCTGCCCAACAGCAAATGTCCATGGGGAAAAGGCCGTCCTGGCCGATGCTCCATGTCCTTGCGGGGATGAGGAGCGGAGCTGGTGCTGACACAGGGGTTTCTGCGGCTCTGTGGGTACAGGGTGTGGTTTGTTTTTAGCTTACAAAGAATTTCTCGTTGTCTGGGCGTGGGGAGGGATTTTCATACTGTGCTGGCGAAAGTGTCGCTGCTGCTCCTCGTGGCAGAGTGGAGCGTGTTCCCGTGCTCGGATCCTGTCCTCCAGCAATTCTCTGTCTGGGATATAACAGAATGGTGCAATGAGAATCACAGGAGTGAATAAAGTGAGAGGGAAGGGAAATGGTTTCTTTTCTCCTGCCCTTTTTTTTTCCTGCAATGATGACCCTGTAGCTAACTCTTCTTTATAAGGTAGGGTGGAGAATTGCTAATGGTTCCTGTTCCTTGGAATGAAGCAATTCCTTAGAAACCCCATTTTTATGAAGGGAAATGCTAACAAGCAGGCTGCTATTGCTGACACCAGTGCAGCTCTGTTCCTGGTATCGCACAGCCCGTGTTGACAGGCTGCTGGCTGCCCTTGGGATTTTCAGCACCCTCTTGGCTAGCTCTCCTATGAATAGTGTTTAAATGGTGCGCTTAAAATAATGGTAACGCAGCGACACTGCTCCCAGACTTCCTGCGCTGGTGGCGCCGAGCCAGGATTGCCTCAGCAACCGTGCAGCTTTGCAAGACCTCCCCCTGCTCCACAGGCGAAGCAGTGCCATGCTGCTTGGTTAACCAGGAGCCAGGTGAGATTCCTGCCTCCTGGAGAAGGCCCTGGGAAGAGGGGCCAGTCCTGGGGGGGGGGTTACCTGCATCTTGTCCTTTAGAGACCAGCAAATCCTCAAATAATAAACCTGATCCATCAGTGTAGGCTAGAGCACATTTGGTCTGGCTTTTGCACTGGTTTTTAGCTGTGTGCGTTTTCAACTGAGTGTGCTGCTCCAGGAAGCTATGCCAAGATTACCTAGACTTCCACGGTGAAATGGAAGCTGGTTAAAGCCAGCTATGTGTTCCTGAAAATTAGTATGGTGCTGCAGAAGGGGAGGTGACATTAAATGCAAAGGGTATCTCATAGGATGTGTAATGGAACTCACTTCTGCGGGACATTCTGGAAACTGATAGTTTGGAGAAAAATTAATAAGACCTGCCTAATTAAACTAGTTCTCTGAAGCACTTGGAAGAGTAATGCTAATACCCTCAGTGCACTTGGTCTTTGGCTATGTGACTGGGTAAACTGAGGTTTCTCGTTCTTTATTTTGGAATAGTGTCTGTGATGAAAAAATACAAGTCTCATAACCAGCTTAAGCAGGGTGTTCACGGCAGCATCCGCAACCCAGGGCTCCCCTGTCAGCAGTGGCCTCAGTCCTGCGCAGTCTTGGCCCTTCACAGGGTCTTCCCAATACTGGGGCTTGGGGCTGTCTATTGGAGCTGGCTCGGGAAAGCTGCGCGTGTGCTCTGCCCTAGAAGGATCTGCAGCTGCTTGGTGAAGAAATGCTTATTTCAAGGCAGCCACAGACTGCATTTAGATGCAGGGAGGAGTGGGACCTGCAGCACATGCTATTCCTGGAAATACTCTGTAGGATGGGAACCCGATGGATGCCCATCTTCAGTCACGTTCTCTGCTGTTCTGCTGGGAGCTCAGTCTTTCCTTTAGCTCAGCAGTTGCGCTGGTGACATTAATGCTTCCTTGGGGACCCACTTGCTCTTGCAGCACCCAGCTTTCAGCAGGGGAGCCTCGTGGCTCCTGAGGGTGGTCCCTGTACTGGAGGAGCTACTTGGTCCCTGCCGGCCGTGACGCACACCGTGACGCCAGCGCGTTGCTGCTCCATCCGAGTGCTCTGTTTTGAAGCTGCTTGTGCCCCTTCACGGAGGGACTTGGCTGATGTGGGGGCTCTGCAGTGTCAAGACAATATTCGGAGCAAAAAAAAAAAAAAAAAAAAACTTTTAATGGTGTGTCCATC
>JAWLRI010000121.1:17573-56698 GCA_034781795.1 Crypturellus tataupa
ACACAGTGCTCCAGATGAGGCCTCACCAGGGCTGAGTAGAGGGGTAGAATCACCTCCCTCGACCTGCTGGAGACGCTGCTCTTAATGCATCCCAGGATCCCATTGGCCTTCTTGGCCATGAGGGCACACTGCTGCCAGTTTTAAATTACTCTTTTGGGAAGACTCTACCTTTTTATGTCAGTTCTGCATTTTATTACAAAGATATATAGAGATTTTGCCCTGTACTTCTAAAAAAACCTCTGTATATCAGCTCTGCAGCCTAGGGGAGTGCAGGGGCCAGAGTAACTTGAACTCTCCTTTGGAAGTTGGTCACCACAACTCAGTGTTTGTAGGAGAATGAGAAAATGCCTTCTCAGCCATTAATGATGAAAGTTTTGGGACCTAAACTGATGAACCTCATTGCTATTTTATTATTTCTATGCTCTACACTGGATTTTGCTCTTCATAGTTATTTAAGAACTAGCAATTAATATCCTACAGAGTTACTAATGCTCCAGTACTGCATGTTTCTAAGTATCCCACTGTAAATTAGCAGGGCTACCATGCACTTAAACTAAACCACATACCCAAGTATTCAAGTTTAGGTTTAATTACCTTAGTAATTCTCTCTTTAAAAGTTCAATAGAGTAGACTGAGATAGCAATTTATACATAGCAGTCTATCATACATGAATCTGTGTGCACTTAGTATTTCTAGAAGAGTTAACACATTTCTATTCCGTGCAACCAGAGGAACTTCATCAGAGAGAGTAACATTTTGGGGAATTAAAACAACTCTGGAAGATTACAAATTATTGTGTGGCTTTGTTGTGCTACTCTAAGTAAGAAATAAAATGCTTCAGTTTCTTTTTTTTTTTGTTGTTTAATATTCTGTAAACAGCATACATCTCAAAAACATAAAAACCTCTATAAGTTCTCTTCTGTCTCGTACTGCTACAAGGGCTCTCAGCTCCATATTCTGAAATAAATTCTCAAACATACCTTGAAAGACAAACAATTGAAAAGAGTCAAGGCTCAAGAGGAAGATAAATGTATAGAACAGAGGAGCTCAGAGTAAAATACAAGGAAGGTTGATCCATTCACTCTGTGTTATAACACTAACACGCAAGATTTATTCCAACATCTCGAATGGGACATTTTTGTTACTGGTATCCCACTGCAGACTGTGGTTTCCTGGAGCAATTTAGTATTGCTTGCTCTTCTCTTCTGTATTATTCCACCATTTTTCCATCATTTTCTCAGAAAGCCTTGAATTTTAATCTAAAAGTTTAGGGAGGATCAGGAAAAAAAAAGAAAAAAAAAGAAAAAAAAAAAAGACAGACATCTCGCACCTCAAAAATGAAGCTTTGACAAGCAAAATCAAAGCTTAGTTTTCAGAACAGCCTACAATGGCGCAGACTTCAACCCTAGCTATTTCATCACTGTCTATTTTTGTGCACGCGAAGGTGTGCTTCTATGGAACTTGTAAAGTAATTGAAGGAACATGAAAGATTCCTATGCAAACTTTCTTAAACACACAACTATCTATCACTTCAAATACATCATTCTCAAGGCTTAAAAAGAAAATAGAGTTGGATGGGAGCCTATAGAGATTCTTGGAGTTTAATTAAGAAAAACAAAAACACTTATCTATCCTCTATACATTCACAGTAAAACATCTTCCTTGCTGTCTCCATGTGTATGAAAGAGAAATCATAATATATTTAAAGAAAATACAGGAATGGTCGTGCAGATATACTCATAAAATAAATCCTTTGTGATTAAAGGAAAGAAAAGCACCATCCTCATTAAGGAAGTCGAAGTAATGGAAAGAGACAGCACAGTAGTCTATAACATGTAAAATACACACCTTCAGGGTGGAACCCAGGCTTACCTCAGGACTAACTACACGAGTTAGAGAAATGAGGTTATGAAGATACCTGAAGATCTGATATCTGCTTTATGGAAGATAAGGCCAGGGAATAACCCTCAAGAGAACTGATGTAAACTTGAACTTTCAAACCCAAAGCTAGCAACGCACGGGCAAAGCTCAGTCGGGAGCAGTCTGTCGAGAAAATGGACTGGAGGATTTAATTGCAGAATCACAGAATCTGAGAAAAAACATTGTCCTTCGGAGTGTTCCAAGAACTACCATTTTTTTTTGTCTGATTTTCAATATTTGTTTTCTTCTTCAGCTGCTTATACAAACAGCTGAGCGCGGTATACAACCCTCTGTGCCTTTGGTATTCTGATCACCAACCACCTTTTACCTTAGGGCAATTTCCCAAGCTTTAGAGAGAGGCAGTAGACATTTTGCCGTATAACAGAATCAGAGCTCTGAATAAAAGTATTGCTTGCCTGAAATTTGGGTGGAAGGGCATAGGAAAGGGAATAATAATAATAAAATCAAAGCACAGTAAGATGGGACAATGTTGTGACTACAGCTTTGTGCCTTTGGAATAACCAGTCTGCTAAAGGAACACTTTCTACAGGCTCAGAACTCTAAAATTAGTAGCTTTGGAGACAAACAGACAATGGAGACAAATAAAACCCTACATATTCAGAATCCAAAAGAGTTTCTGTATTTAATTTTTACAATCATTAATAGATTGTGTGTGTGTGTGTGTGTGTGTGTGCGCGCACGCGCGCACCTGGTTACTTAGACTATGATTTCAAAACTGGATGGAGAAGCATTTGGCAAGTTCACGTCAGCAAGGTGAGACACAGGAAAAAAAATAAAGAAGCATTCCCACTTCCTCCAAAATATTTCCAGGAGAGCCAGGAAACAAAAAAAGCTTACATATTATTCCATTAAGAAACAAACGAGCAACAACAAAAACTAAAAAAAAAATGCAGGTCTCCATCCCTCTATTCCTCTACTCTTCGAAAATATCATTGCTTAGATACTATGATTATAACTTTACCAAATATCTAAGAAGTTATTAAGTAAGACGTGACTGAGGGAGCCCAGAAGATTGTTATGAAACCTTGACAGAAGACAAATACTTGTAATCAGACAGCTCTGAAAGAAGCAATCAACCAGCCACAAAACAACCAAAAATGCCTCTATGAGATTTGAAGCCACAATAAAGAAGCTGTCCTTTTCAGACAACCTTATTAGAGTTAAATTGCGTTTTATAAATACATATTTCTCTACAGTTCCAATTAAAATCTTTGATAGGATAGGATATAAGGACTGCTTAGTTTTCTCCAAAATATGGTGGCTGTAGAGCTGTAACCCTGCTTTGACTTCAAATGTAACAAAGTTTTTTCTAACATAACAAAAGAGAAAAAAAACAGAGCGATCTGGCAACAATTTGATAGGCAACTTTACATCACTAGTGAATAAAAGACCCAACCTATAAATCAAGGGAAAGCTAACATGTAGCAAATAGCCTGCAAATGCCTTGAATCTACTTTTGAACTGGATCAAATTGACAGAAGTGTGTGCAAGATGTTTGCTAGGTTAAAGTGGACAGAAAGAGGAAGGCAAGTTTGCAAGAGCAGAAGGACTCAAAAAGGAGACACCATCAAGCTGAACACTTCACTGCATCAGCAGACGTGGAGCTATCCCACTGAAACACAAACTCTCTGCAGCAGCTTCCCCTGGCAGGGGTTTCTGTTCCTTGTGCAAACACCCACTCGGTACTAAATGCTATTAATATACAAAAAGAAAATACATGCAGAAACCCAACTGGAAAAAATCAAGACAGCTCTATTAATTTTGCTGGAAAAATGCCAGTTTACAGCAGCCAAAACTTTGCCACTTTTGCACATTTACATTGCTCTCACATCTTGAAAAAAAAATTCACAGAAAAATTATACTACATTTTAGGTGAATCTTATCTTTCATAGTCTAATATGTTAGCTGCCTATTAAAGCAGCATCACAACTTTCATAAGGGAGAGTGACAAAAATGGAGAGAGCTGAAGGGGAGAATGCAATAAAATGAGAAATTTAAACCATAGTGAACTGGGACCGAGGAATAAGCCTCTTCCATTCATACTCAGAGGTGCCTGCACGCTTAAAAATCATTCGCTCAGTCCATAAATCACAGTGTACTACCTTAGTGTTGCTATGTATTCCGAGCAGTTGGATCAGCCTCCTGACATCTAATACCCTTGTTTAGAACAGATTAGCTTCTCAAGAAAGACATAGCTCCAACACACTTTGAAAGACAGTGAAAGCTGTTTTAATTGGGAGCAGAGGCCTGGAGGGCAGAATATCTGCCCTTTAATAAAAGGGTCAGCTGAATCACACCTCTAAAGAGCTAAATCTGGTAAGTGACAACAAGGGTAAAGGGACAGAAGAGGAGGGTCAGTAAGACAAAACTAAAAGCGCATGGGGAGCTGGAGTCTCTCCTCTCCAAAGCTGCTGGATGTGGACGGCCATGGGAGGACAAGTTCCTCTCACTTCTGGGCTCTTTACCACTTGGATCAGCTGCTGGAAGGAAGCTTGGATTTCCCTAAAGGAGGGTGGTTATAATTGTTTCAAAGATTCGCCTCCAGATGAAACGTGTTTTGAAGTGCCAGCCTGAATAAACTGGAGTAATGATGACATCCAGTGGTCACCAAGTTAATCTCAGTCTCGGACAGCAACATAACCACATTCATCGGAGGAGATTTTCCTCTTTCCATATTAGCCAGTTCTTTTACTCACTGGTCTATTACATTACATTGCATGGTTACATTACAAACAGCACTGTAATCATTGGGCAAGAGTCTTTGTAGTTGAGTTCTTGTAAAAATTCTATGCTTTCTGAAGCTCTCTCTCCTTTCAAAGAGTTATAAATGAATCATGTAAAAACTCCAAGTGCTTTTGTGGTACCCAAAGAAACTGGAAAGCAGTGCAAATCATAAAAGAAAAGTGCATCAAGAAATGGGGGCAGGGTGGGAAAACACCCATATGCACATAGAAGCCACTCAAGCTGGTAAAACTGCTTGCCACATTTACCCCTCAGTCACACATACATGTATTTTTAGAAGCCTAGAAGAAAGCTCTTTTCAAAGTGCTTCTAAACAAAGCATAATGGTTCCTTTTTTGTAAAGAACTCAGTCAAAATATACACTTGTATGTGCACTTTCACAGCAGGAAAAAAAAATGCCTGAAATACTTACTCTCCCAAATATTTCCGGCAGCCCCAACACTTGCCCAGTGAAAACACCAATACAGATGAAAATTGCTGTGACCTGACCCAATGAACCACGGATTTCCTTGGGAGATATTTCACTCAGATACATGGGAAGGGCACTCAGAGAGATGCCTGTGAAGGAAGGAAAAAAGAAAATAAATTGAATCTAATGGTCTTTTTAGTATGTCTGTTGAGAGGGTCTGAGTCTGTTGCTGAGGAGCTGCAAAGAATAGAACAAAGTCTATCCACAGATAACAAGAATTATTTTCTCTGTATGCCTAACTACTCTTGCACCATTTAATAACCATCAACCTGATTATCTGCACTGCAGATCTATCGAGGTGTGTGCAGACTGCTATTTGAAAAGAAGCAGCAAAGGTTATTCAGAATCACCAGGAGACTGGATCTTACCTTTTAAAAATATTCATGTCAAAGTAAGCAAAATCAAGTTAATATGGTACAAGTAAGAGAAAAAAAAGAAGAAAAAAAAATAAAACCCATTTAGCAATGAGTCAAATACACACTATCAAAGGAAATATTGTTGTTGTATGGAGTATTAGCAAGTGCTCTTCTCAGTACAGGCTACCAGCTGCAATGAGCTTTTAACAGCAGGCATAAAACAAGGGGGATAGTGCTGCTCCAAACCAGAAGGCAGAAAAAAGTCTGACCCTGCTCAGCACACTGACAGTGTCTACAGAGATGCAAACATTGGATCAGCTCGGGGGTAATCCAAGGCAAGAGTTTGCAGCCAACACCAGCACTGCCCAGAGGCTGCTCGTTGTTTGGGAAAGACAATCCCAGGGAGGGTAGTTTGTGCTGAGCTGCGACACAGGCTGAGCTTAGTGATGCAGAAGTCCAGGCATGTCCCATCCTTTACATTCACAGAATTATACTGAGAAGCTAAAATCATCTCAATTCATCTAGAAGTCTGCACCATGTTAGGTAAACATTTCTCATGATGCAGCGATCAGTGGAATTACTGAGAATTTTAAAGCACCCTGCTCGATGCAGGATTATTTGGGAGTAATAACAATTCCATGATTGACATTCAGCCCTGGGAAGATGATGTTGCTAGAAGGGAATGTCAGTCTTCTATGCCTTCAAGTTAATCCTACTGGTATTGGCTTGGGATCAAATAACTCCTAAATGCAGCAGTTTTAACCAGTAGACCACACACTTCTAACCAAAGGATTCCCACTGCACGATGTCCTAGGGGGTTCTCATGTTCTAGGAGCAGCGGGAGGAAAGGGAAGGAACAAACAGGACAGACCATTGCGGCTAGTGCCCATCTTCACTGCAGGTCAGATCCTCTGATCCTCGCTCTGCTGCTTTGTCCCTCCAGTAACCAGTGTGGTTAGTCCTTGACATGCTTCATGACCAGGAAGGGGATGGCAGGAGGATTGCACACAGCGCACACGTTACATGTAGGCACGTCTCGAGAAGAGCTTACCTGCATCAACACCCATTATAACGCGACCCAGAATAAGCATTTCAAAGGACCCCGCCAACCGAGAGAGGGCCATCAACAGCGCGGCCACAACTGCAAAGATGTTATTGAGCAGCAAGGTCCGTTTCCTGGAAGGAGAACACATTTTACATTGGTACTGAAGTCATGACAGTTAAACCCTAGTCATATACAAAGAACTCTAGGCTATCAAATATTCATTAATAAAATTAAGCACCACCTAACAAATACTGTCTCCTCTCTGTTGGGTAGGGTTCCAAAATACAGCAGTACATTCGAATATCCACTATATCAATACTGTTCCAAACTTATATCAAATATAGGGAGTGAACATATATCACCTCCTTTAAATAAATAACATCATAGTCAAAAGATCTGTACTTCAAAGGCAGGACAACTCACTACTTTTGAAAAATCAAGAATCATATTTGAGACTTTATGTAGGTGTATCCAAACATATACTTGGGTAAATGTGCATATGTAGGAAACTATATTTTAAGTAGTAATAAACTGGCATGATTATAGGCATATTAATGCTACATCTATAGCTCCTGACATATGGAGATCTTTCAAGCCCTGACATATTTAAGTTATTATAATTTGTCCTTAAATCCATAATATTAAATACGTACAAAATAAATCTTCCAAAAAGCATTATTTATGTTAAATTACTTGAAGGAAATTAAAAAAAAAATCTGTTGCAAAAACAATCAATATGAAAAATCTATCTTAATTTTTTTCTCTAAACATCTCAGTTTCTCATGAGTCCTATACCACACACTTTATTTCTTATATTTTTCATTTTACAGAGGTCATCTCTGCTCAAGTTTGAGGGGCTCCTTATTTCAACATGACTCATAAGACTGGTAACTTCTGCAAAAAGATACTTCATAAAATAAATTGTACATTGGATTTCACAGGCCTATCACTGTGATAAACACAGTCAGATCTTTTCTGGAAAAAAAAAAAAAAGACCTAAGACGCAAAGCTCTGTCACAGTGACTCTCTATGGAGAGATTAAATAGCAAACCTGCCCAGAGCTCAGAGACTTACTGATTGTCAAAGTCCATACACCCAGCTAGTCCCAGTTAGGTTATCCGATTTGCAAGATCACTACAAAAATAAGTCCCCGTGCTTTCCTGGTCACATAGACTCCAAACTGTGTTACTCTAGAGAAAATATCGTATGAAAAAAAACAATTCCAAAAATCCCCAAATGCTGTAAGTAATCTAAATACACCACACTTCGCAGAACATGCGAGCAGACACTTTCCCTCGGGAGTTTCAGACAAACTGATAACTGTGTTTGCTACTCACACCCTACTTGAGCACAAGCCGAAAGCTAACCTGCGTGCTGGACAGCTTAATCATTTCCTTCACGTCCCAAATCCCAAAGTGATGGAACAGAGTCCAGATGGCATACAAGACATATTAAAGCATAAATACTATGCCTGGCTCTCACATAGCATATTTCATTTTCCAACCGTGCTGCAGGTTATAGAGCACATCAGCATCTTTATGGGGAACTTTGGTAAACAGAAGATGAGGGAGCAAAGAGGACTCGACCTAAAGCAAAACAGTGTCAGGGGCAGGAATGGGAGCCCGGGCTCAGGCTGCCTCCCTCATTCTGCACCCTCCTGGCTCCTAGGCGTGGGTCAGTCATTAGCTGTGAAGGCTCAGGATGCCCCAAGTGGGACTACAGAGAAAGATAATCACTGCTTTCTTTTTATAGCATGTGTACTTTAATCAAACCATTCGTAGCCAGCCACTTCTACCACAGTTTTTGCACTAAAAACATGTCCATTTAAATGTGAAATTTGTGAAGCTTTGGGGATGAAGCGTGCACATTTATTCCAGCAGGAAGTTCCTTCCAAAAACTTCTGATTGTTTGAACACAGAGGACTTGTCACAAGCAGTTACATCCTAAGCCGAAGCGTAAATTTTGCAATCTGGTACCAAAAACCATCTCTCTCTTGTGGCTAAGTACCTGTTTAGCTGCAGGCATCATTCTATGAATGCAGTTTCCAATTCTGTACTCATTCTAAGACAGTCTTAATGGAAGAGCCATTTTCTCAGTTAAAAATAAGTAAATCACTATTTATATTAGCTTCCCAGTCAAGACAGAGAATTGACCCATTAGCTAGACACAAATAGATCTAAACTTTAGGGATTTCTTTTCCTTTTTCTATTTTAGGTATTTCGGATACCTAAGGACTTAGAAGGACTTGAAAATCCTTCCCCAAGAATTGTCCCTGACTTTTTGCAAAAAAACAGACAATTTAATATCTTGTGATTTCAAAGTTGTCAGCTGCTCTTATAGGTTCCTGTCCCAGCTTCCGCAGAGACCATAAGTGTCCTACCAGGTACAGCTGCACAGTTGCACTGGTTTTATTTAGAGATTAGAATTAATAAACTATGAAAAAATGTGTTGTTGCCTCAAAATCCAGTAATAAGAAAGAATATAGAAGTTCAGGACAGGGAGCAAGTATAATACCTTAATTAAAAAAAAAAAAAAAAGAAAACACACACAGTAAACAAAGTAGGGGTTTAAATAGCTAGCTGTAAAAGCCAATAACAAGATGAATACTGATAACCATTTTAAGTACAGTAGATCACTTCAGAATAAAAGAAGCTGTAGCATTACTACAATAATCCAGACAAAGACCTTTAATCTGTTCAGACTTGAAATGATTCATGGGGTCTTACCCCTCTTTGCAAGCTCCTCCCTAGCAGCATCTATCAATATGCAGCACTTCATGTTTAGGATCTGTAACCACAGCTGCTCTTCAGCAGTTGAAGACAATTTAAATTACTACTGAAAATGAGAATGTGAATAAAAGTTCTCTTTTTTTAAAAAAAAAAAAAGTTACCTTAAGCCTCTCTGGAAATATATACAATTTGGTAATGCAAATCATGTTTGATAATTATGCTATTAATCTCACAGCAATATGAGAGCGCCCTTTTCACAGTGATGCATTATTTCTGACTAATGCTGTTGATCCCCTTCCATCCACTATTCACGTCCGTGTAAGTAGAGCAGGTGCCTACAGCTCTTCAAGCAACACTTGAACAAACTTACACTACGAGTATGTTACTGTGCCGCCTGTTTGTTGCTCTGTCGACACCTGATGAAGTGCTCTTCAGTTACTGTGCTGAGTGCCTGTCTGTTCCCCAGGCCAGACACAGCAAACTCGAGAATCACACTCTGATAAGCAGCTTTACCCGGGTCTGTCTGCAAGGGGCGTGATTCCTTCCAATCCCTAATAAAACACTCTTACTCTGTACCTGTAAGAGAGCTGCTTTCATGATTTGCAGAAATAAACCAAGTAAATGGGACAGAGCCAACAAGCTTTAAAATTCTGCCTTGGAAATATGACCTGCACACAGCAAAGCAATATTCATACAGCTAAAGTCAGCCCAACTTTAACAATCTTGCACACAAAGCTATTCCAATCTTAAATCTTCTCTGAATTCATTTTTAGTTCATTTCTTTAAATGAAGCACAGCCTATTCAGTGACATTTTCAGGAATTAATCAGTATGAGTCAGGGATAGTTTCATATATTCAAGAGGTGCATAAAAGATAAATTGATGAATTGGCAGAAGAAGCTGCAAAACTGAAAGAGAAGTGACTATGAAAAATATTTAAGAATTGAAACTCAAGTGGTAAAATGATGGGACAGAGTAAATTAATGAAGAGTGGATAACAGATTTACATATCAGAGAACAAGCATTTGCTCAGAGCATGAAATGGAAGAACCTCAAATCACACAGTTTAAGGTGATAAATGGGATGTGGATGAGTTGGAGAAAATCTGGGGACAGTGAAGGAAGAAAACAAAACAAACAAAAGCCACATCTAAACAGGATTCAAGGGAGATGAGAATTAGGCTTGGGAGAGCATAACGTAAAGATGTAAAGTAAGTGATGAAAAAAGTCAAGATGTAGAACACAAGTAAGAACACTGGAGGTAGATGCCTATATATTTGAACCTCTGATGATCTTACTCAATGATTTAATTGAATGGAAATTATCATCTAGTAAAGAACTTCCAACTAAATACAAGTCAAACTGCAATAGGCTGTTAAGGTGAAAGTTACAGTGGCTTTTTTGTTTGTTTGTTTAAAGCCCTTGCTAAGCACAGTGAAATTACAAAATTTGAAGAATTGGCTAAAACAAGTTTGATGGAAAACATCTCATTGTCACCTACTGGGGAAATGCCAACACACATGGACACAGACATGGCCCAAACACACAGGCCCAAAGTACCAGGATTTCTATGGCTGAGAATCACCATTAGTCAAATATGGCTTTTCATTGAACAGGGAAGGAGACACTAAGAATGTGGAAGCAAGAAGCAGCAATTTCACCCTAGTCTGCTTTTTTCAAACTGTGTTTTAAGTTGACACAAAGAAGAAAAAAGAAAAACACAGTTTTTATTACCAAAAGACAACAAATGCTGTTGCGAAGCAAATGCGACATGCCGATTGCTTTATTTGTGCAGGGTGAGAAACTTAGCAGACTGATGAAACAAATCTGCCAATCCTTAATGAAATCCTTCTTGTTTTATAGTATTTTCCTTTTGCATTCTTGACTATCTGGCTTCCTTGTTACCTCAACCCGCTGCCAATTCAGAACAAATGCCTTTTGCAAAGTTAGACAATACTTACTGAGATCATAAGTATTAATTTTACTCTTATTTAGAACCAAATTTTTATAACTTAAAAATGTTTAAATTTGGATTCTAGTAGAGCTCTCCAAAGGTTTCTTTTTTGGGGGAGGGAAGAGGAGGGGAGCGGAGGGGGACAGAGGGGGCAGAGTGAGGGGAGAGGGAAGGGCAGGCGCTGGAGGAGTTGGAATAAAGGGGTTTATCAAAAGAAATAACAAATTCTGTTTGGAGAGACCAACTAAACAACAACTTTAGATAGCAGTTTTCTAACACACTTACCGTCCAAAGAACTTCACAATTGGGGTGACAATGATGGCACCCACAAGGCCACCAATGGCAAAAATAGAGACAGTTATAGACCAGAGGAGTGTCAGAGTGTTTTCCTCCATCGAGAAGCCGTATCTTCTTTGCCAAGTTTCATTGTAAAACTTCTTGATATACTGAAAACAAATATATAATAATACTCGTAAAAATAAATAAGTAAAAATCACTAAGAACACAATAAAAATAACATAAGAGACCGTAGTCGTTTGCAGAGACGGACCTCCTGACACTTGCTCCAAAGGGCTGAGCCTCATCTCTAGGTGCAACTGCCATACAGATGTCCTCTGGGTCAAAACACACAATTTTAACCACCAGCCAGTCAAAAACAGGGTGGACGAGAATCCCACAGGTAAGCAGGAAAGCAGAAGAAACTTGTAGAACGCACACTCCTATGAAGCAGTGGCAATGCAAACTATGTTTTCAGCACAACACTCGTAACAGCAGCGGGAGCTCTCCGTGAATACACACAGAAACACCCCAGCCCGAGCACAGGCTAAGGGACATGACCAAGTCACCTGTGTCCAACAACTCGTTGCACCCTAGCTGCACTTCGCTGACCAGCCACGCACACAGACATCCCAGACTAACGATTTTTGTGGAAAGCTAGAATTTGCCAGGTAGAGGCAATAATGGCTTAAACTGGATACCAGGTAGAAACTGGTGGCCCCAAGGTAAAGGAGAGAGTTGCCACAAATACTTGCAAGAAGGCAACAAGACTGTTGTGAAGAGAGATAGGTTTACCTTATAGGATAGAGCATCAAATGCATAAATTAAGGTATTTGGGGGGAATTTAAAATGAAGATTATCCCCAGGTATTTGTATGGGCACTTTCCGCAATGCAAGTAATACCCTTCGGTATCTCCTCTATCTTCTCTGTGCCCACCTACACTACAATGACTCACAGATATATACAGGTAATAAAAGTACTTATAAGCATCCAGGAAAATAACTTATTTCTATTTTATACTTTAGTCCTATAGTTCAGTCCAGCTCTCAAATCTGTTTGAAAATAAGCATGTTTTACTAGTCTGTATTTTTCAAAGGGAAAGGATTTTAAGAGTATAGCTAATTCTTTATTTTAAATATTAAGTGAATTGAAAACAACTGGGGTTCATGTTCTGAAGGAAGAATGGAGGCTATGTCTATAATTGAGTTGTATTTATAATACCGCAGCACCAGGCTCTACTAAGCCAAGGAATAAAAGATAACATTTGTGCCTCAAAGTACAGGGGGCTAGGGGGAGATGTATGGAAAAAGACCCACAGCATCAGTCCAGAAGAGCTGGCTCTGACACGCTGTCAACACCCTGTTGACAGGCTGCTAAGCAAGGCAAGTAGGTTTTCTTTTTTTGGAGGGGTAGTGAAAGATGTATTAAGCAAGAAGTCAGACATCCAACGTCCACATATGAGTTCTACAAAACAAGCTGCCTCTCAAGAAATGAAAATTTGAGATTAGCCTTTTTTCCCATCTTCTAATACTTCAACTATCCCAAGACTTATGCTCTTCTCCCATGGTGACTTCATGTCCCTAAAAGCCTTCAGTCCATGCTCTTCCCGAGCATCTTTGGAAAGTCCAAGCGTCTCTTGAATTTTTGAGGAACTCCAATGCATGGAGTGAAGGTATGAAGATTCTCTGTCACAAAAGTCTTAGCAACTCTTCCCTAACTTCTCCCTCTGCTAGTTTCTGTTAATTTTTTCAGGTACAGATATCTAATTATTGGCTTCTGTCTTCAAAAAAAAAAAAAAAAAAAAAAAACTTTTAATGGTGTCTCCATCACACCCCAAACTATGTAAAACACACTGGCGTTTGGTATTCTGTGTGCCTGGACAAGAGTGTGTAGATGCAGGGGGTGACTCCTGCTGTGCTCTTGGGGCTTGGGCCTGACCTGAGATCCACATCTTAAAAGATCCTGCAAGCAATGAACAGAGCAGATGGGGCTTGTGGAGAAACCTGCGTGCGGGGGGTGCATCTCTGGAGTTGTTAAGATTTAGCCTGTGCTGGGCATGTGGGGATCTGTGACGCACCAAAACTTCCTCATCCTCTCCACTCTTCTTGTGAAGAATGTATGTATGTGAGACCACTAATTCCAGTGGGAACTTTGTAAGCCAACACTGGAGATGTGAGGGGCCCTGTCCATGTGAGAGTGGATGCCCAAACTGTGCCCAAGCTGGACTGCTGCTTTTCCTTCTGGAATGGCATAGATGGCACTTCCCAGCGATTCCCTGTAGGGAAGGTTGTGGGTGATGCATGTCTTGGTGAATCCTGGTGCTATTCACAGCTTGAGGGCGGTAAATGCTCATGAATGCTGAGACCCAGCAGCCCTGGTGTTTTGTGCCTCGTACCAGTTTGTGACCTCTTGCAAATTGCTGCTCTGTTGAGAGAATTTGGTGGCGCAGAGGTCCCCCAACTGCCCAGGCTAACAAAAGTGCTTGTTGTTTCTGACTGGGTTTTATAGCAGTCTTCAAGGGGCGAAGTTGCAACTCAAACTCAATCTCTGTGGAAAAGGCCCCTCACATAAGGAGGACACAGCCCTCCTAGTCCTTCGCTGCTTAATCATGTCTGCCCTGCCACCCCCAAAGGACTGGAGACAGCCCTCGGAAGCTCTGTGCAGTGCAGGGGGAAGCAGCAATGTTTTTCCACGCATTCCTACTCCCGCATTCCCGCTGTGGACGTGTCCTGGGCACCTCCCGGTTCATCCAGGGTAGCTGCTCTCTGCTGTTAGCTAATGCTCCGCTCGCCCTAAGGGGTTTTTTTGGTCATGGATGAGCAGGGAATACAGATTGTTGTGCAGAGTGCTTTGCGGTGCAGTTCTGGGTGCAAGCTGTATCGCTAGGCTAAAAATACCCAGCGGGTGTTCGGGGAAAGCCCTCTGCACTGTGCTTGCAGTGGGAGAGGAAGCTCTCACCCAGCTGTGCCGTCTGAAAGGGGTTCCTTGACGCTGAGATCCTTTTTCTGCAGGTAGGGCCAGATCTTCTGTTGCAGGAATATCTGGGAGCTTCATGTACTGGTCAAGCAAATGCAGGGCAGTCCCTTGTTGGTTAATAAGGGGTTAACTAGGCCAGCAGTGTTATGCAGCAGCATCTTAAAGGTCCATGGGAGGGCTCTGAGCAAGGTAGGAGCAGCCACACAGATGGGCAGCACCTCTGCACTGCTCCCGACCGGCACTTGCAAGCTGTTTCCCAGCTGATAAGCCAAGACCTGGTTGCACTTTACAGCTTTTGTGTTTAATGTTGTAGCCCTCTGCGATATGGAAGCTTGTATTGGCGAGGAGGAGGCAGCCAAGGCTCTGCTGTGTTGACTTCTCTGGCTGTCTTTTTGTGCGTGGGCTGTGGGGATGTAGGCGTTTCTCTTGCCTTAAAGCAAAGACACGATTTATTTTCTCTGCAGAGAAAAGCAAGGTAGCAGAAATATAATCCAGAAACTTGATCCGGACCCTAGCAACAGGGAGATAGAATATGGGTCAAGCTGGTAGGCGGGAATGACTTGTGGGTGCTCCCCGTGGAGATTTGGGAGCCTGTGTGGGAAGGAGATCACTTATTGCTAATAGGCCTCCTCCCTCTCAACTGTGTGCTTGTTCCAAATGCTGTTCTCTTAAAGTGGAAATAGGCCCTTGCTTTAGCTGTTTGGGTCAGGAGAGCTGACCTAAGCCCTCGCTTAGAGCTGTGCCTGTGGTCTTGCCAAGCTGGAGATGTGGGGTTGCTGCTGAGGTGGGTCTGGTACGAAGGTGCAGAGGTCCCGAATGCCACCTTTGCTTCAGGCTTTACAGCTCAGGAAACCCAGACCCCCAGATGTGAGAGGTGCTGGAGAAAGGCACCCCCAACCGGGTTAGAGATTGCATAGGCAAACGTGATGCCCACAAATCTGTTGGTCGCAATGTGATGGAGCCAAGAGGGGGCAGGCAAATGTTGCTGCCAGGCCACTGGTTCTCTAAGAAGTCAGCGAGGGCGGGAGAGGTGCTGAGAACTGGAAGACAGGAAAGTCACTGTCACTGCAGCCTTCACCAAAGGCAAGAAGGAGGATTCGGGGAGCTGAGAGTCAGTGAGAGTCACCTCCAACCCTGGAATGGTGAGGAACAGCTCATGTTGGGTGTCATCTCTGGGCATGGGGAGGGCAAGAAGGTGATTGGGAGTAGTCAGCCTGGATTTACCAAGGGGAAGTCATGCTTGACTACCCTGAGAGCCTTCTATGATGGGATGACTGGCTGGGCAGATGTGGGGAGGGCTGTGGATGTTGTTGAGCATCTCAAGTGCTTTGTCCTGGGCTCCCCACCACAGGAGAGATGTGGAGCTGCCGGAGCCAGTCCAGTGCAGGGCTGTTGAGGTAAAAGGATGGGAGCGTCTCTCTTGTGAGGAGAGGTTGGAAGAGCTCAGACAGTTTAGCCTGGAGAAAAGGCTGAGAAGGAGGGGATCTTATTCATAGATACAAATATCTTTATCTCATGTAAAGAGGATGTGTCCAGATTCTTCTTAGTGGTTCCCAGTAAGGGCAAGCTGCAATGGGCCCAAACTGAAGCAGAAGGAGTTCTGACGGAATATGACAAACCTCCTCCTGTGAGGGTCACAGAGCATTGGAGCTAGTGGCCCAGGGAAGCTGTGGAGTCTCCTTCCCTGGAGATCTTCCAAGCCACCTGGGTGTAGTCCTGTGCAACATGTTCCAGGTGACCTTGTTTGGGCAGTGGGGTTGACTGGATGTGGTTGAGGCTGGAAGAGCCCTCTGAGGATCATCTCCAACTTCTCTCAGCAGAGAGGTGGAGTGGAGTGGGGAACAGAACTGTTTCTTGCTCTAGCTGCTGAACTATGCCCTGACTGACCAGGGAATAAGGCAACGTGAGCTTCCTAAGCTTGGCTTTCTCCAGTGACATCTTCCAAAGCTGTGCTAGATCGCCTGAGTTAAGTCAAGGACCGTGGCATGAGTGTGGGCAGAATGGAAGTGCTTTCTCCCAGGCTGTAGCGCTGTGTGTGCTTGAGCCCTCTGAGAAGATAGTTGGTCACAAGTGTCACTGGAGTGCACTTTGTGCATCACATTTGTGCATCGCCTTGGTGCAATTAGGAGGAAAGAGCAGTGACAGTCAGGAGGAGCCAGAGGGGCTGCTGCAAGTGGCCGGTGCTCTAGGTGCTGCATTTAAGCCTTGGTTAAGGCTTCAGAAGAGTCTCCCTTGGGCTGCTCTAGCAGTTCCATTGCAAGGAAAAACATCACACAGTTTCGCTGGTTGAACCATGGGCAGGTCTGTCAGCAGTGACAGAGCTCATGGGGCAGCTGCGCCAGGGTGGAGCGTGGGCAAAGTGCGGGAGAGCCCTGAAACCCTCCCTGCTCTGCTCCCTGTGGCCCCAAGCAGCTGGTGGCCCTGCTAGGCCACCTCACTCCTCAGGGTAGTGGAGCAAAGTGGGGATTTCCTTTTGTCTTCCCTTGCTCTCTTCAGATGAGTATTTCTTAGACTTACTGATTCCTTCGGGGTTTTCCAGTTATGTTTGTAGTACTTCGCTAGACTGCCCTCAAGTCAGCTAAGTCATTCAGCTTTGCTTTAACTGGTGTGAGGAGCTTTAATTTTTTTTTCTCTTGCCCTCTCAAAATCATCATGAGATAGTTTGAGCACATTTTTGGAGGTATGTTGGGTTCTTTCTAGAAATCCACCAAATGAGCTAAATCCCCATGCATTTCCCATCCGAGGAGCCCTGAGGGAGGCTGCTACAGGGATTTAATTGCTCCAGGGCCAGTCTCCTTGGTTTTCTGTGGATGCTTTTGAGCTGGCACCTAAACCTGAGGCTTCTGCTCTTGCACTTGCTGCCTTCCACTGACAAGTCCCTCCGTGCTATGGAAATGCAGTTAAATGCTGCTGCTAAGTGCATGCACTGTAATACCGAGTCCTTCTTGCACCGGAGAGGGCACCAGAGCTCAAACCTGCCTTATAGATCCTTCCTGCAAGGATCCCCCTTGCATCTACATGGACATGTTTTCCTGTTCAGTAATAAAATGTGGGTAAAACATCACCTGTGCCTTTAACTGATGCAGGAATCTCAACCCTCAACTGCAAGATACTGAAACAGCTTTTATAGAAGCTACATAGAGGTTTAGCTAGGCCCCATTCTGGTAACCTCTGCAGCCGTATGGGCTGGAAACACTCATTTTGAGTATAAAAATAAGTGCATTAGGAAGAGCAAATGAGGTCTGGGGAGGTTGTTATGAACCACAAAGTCTTGAGAGGCTGCTGGGAATCACTTTTACTTGGACTCTCTGCAAATAAAACATCCTGTAGTTCACTGTCGCCTCAACCTTGCAGCGTTCTCCAGATTCATGGAAAATCAGAAGTTAAACAGGAATGTGGCGATTCCAGTTTAATTTCCCATTGGAAAACTACCTCTAAGTGCAAGTCCTTTAGTCTGAGACCTTGTTGGAAATACAAGCCCCAAGGTGGGGTTAATGCGACTGGGGCTGCTCTAGTTTGCTGGCAGGTTATTGCAGTGTCTCATTTAAGAAGCAGGTGAACTTACCTTGTTGTAGGAAGGGCTGTTTCCAGAGGAAACAGAATTTTTCTATCGGATCTCCAGTGCAGAAGGATTGTGTAGAGCAGGAAAGCAATAGCAATTTGAGCCCTGCTAACATGTTTGAGGGCCAGTCTGGCTTATCTTTGTGAATGGGAAAGATTTGGGGCTTTTGAGAGAATTTAAAAATGAGCAGGACTTGAAAATCCTCGAGAGAGATTAAAAATACCGCCAGGCTGCACTGAATCAGCAGGAACAGCAGAATAACGGTGCGCTTCATGGCAGATGCTCCCTCGATAGCACCTATGATACGTAAATGTGAACCCAAAAACCTTTGCGGTGCGGCCAGATACGGAGCGGGGAGCACAGCCTGCTGGTGCTTCACCTGGGGCCTCTTCAGGGAGCAATGTTGATTTAACTTTCTCTTATGATTCCTGCAGCTCAATCTTTCAAGGAACCATTGCCTGGTTCTCCAGAAGGAGAGGGAGAAGAATGTGTAGAACATGCCCAGCAGGTTTGGGAGTCAGGAGGTCTCTCCGGCATAAGGTTCTAGATAAATATATATTTTTTCTGCAGTGCCGCTTTGGAACGTTGGTGGGTGCTCAGGAGCACGTTCAGCTGGATGGTGCTGCAGCCCAGGGACAAAGATAAGAGTGAGATGTCCTGCTTGCGGGCCACCTGGGTGCTGCCTGCTCAGTTGCCGCAGCAGCACATCACAATTGCAGGGACATCAGGATGCTCTTAGCCTCTCAGAGTTTCCCTGCTGCTTCCCCACAGATGCAGGGAAACTCAGGAGCTTACCAGGGTCTGTGTTGAGGGAGAAGGACAGGTTGTGTTCTGGATGGACTTGCTCTGACTGCGGCTTTCTAAGCCCATTTGAGGTTAAGTATTGACTCTGGCTCTGATGCACAACCAAAGTCACAGAAAGATTGAGGAGGGCGAGTTTTAATTGCACTCATCTCCTAAGCATCCCCTGCTGTTCCAGGCTCCTGATCTTTTGGTGTTCCTCATCTGTATTAGTTGCTGGAGCCATAGCCTTTTCTTTAGCTCACTCAGGACCCCACATTTATGTTCATGGGGACCCTTTGCTGCTGCTTTGGGATTCCCTTTTAGCACAATCCATGCTGCCCTTTAGCTGAGCAGGATACAATGAAGGGATCACTGGGAACCGGGTAAGATGGGAAGCTACAACTTCCCCCTTTATAAGGCATCAGAAATGTTATTCGTATTAGTAGGTTGAATGTTAAATTCGGAGTTTGTCCTTGGGACCCCAAACATCAGCAATCTTCCCACAGGAATTTCTGCCTGTTCCTGTCTGTGCTGAGATGGCGGCTGCTTAGGCAGAACTAGGCCGCCCGCCTCTTGTTTAGCCTAGATGCAGTGCTGGATATCGGGAGAGCAATTGATTGACTTGGCTAATTACGGAACAGCCCCGTGGGTGTGAACAGCAGCTGGGAGAGCTGCGCCCAGAGCAGGAGCCCTTCCCGCTTCCGTACCCGCAGCATCACAGAGACTCTCTGTTGGGTGACAGGGGACGTTGGCGGTTCCGGACACCACTGCCTCGGGCTGTGCATGGGAGAGACCAGAGAGGCCACGCAGGAGGGCTGAGAAAGAGGTACCTCATCGGAGGGTCGTGTGTACGGGCCGCCTACCCGTGCAGGTGGCTCGTGCATGTTCTCAGTGAGAGCCACCGTCGGCTCCTGGTGCAGCAGTGCTTGGCAAGGTGAACCTCACGCCTTCTTATAGCATGACCGTAGTTCTGCTCCCGCATTGCTCAGGTCACTCCTGCTCAGACCTGGCCCAGGACCTGCCATGGTAGTTTACGGTGTTGCTCCTGTGGGGGACGGCGCTGGCCAAGTGACCGTGCGGACTCTTCCCAGCCCTGCCTGCGGAGTGCTCCCTGCGGCGGCTCCCCTCTCTTGCTGTTGTAGCTGGCGGGACTCCGACCTACCAGAGTTCCGGCAGTGCCCCCAGCTCTGCGGGATGCCCCTCTCCCGCGGGAGCTGTGAGTGCTGAGGAACAAAGCCCCCGAGTCACTCCAGTGTTTTCTGCAGCATGTCTGGGGTGGCCATCTCCTCTCCTGCACTTGCCAGAGCAGCCTTCAGAGGGGCTCCCTGGGCGAGCTGGTGTCTGTGGCAGCTGCGCTATTTCAGAACATGCCAGGAGGGTGTTTGAGGAGGGCTCTGTTCAGGGACAAGGCTGTTTCAGCTGTGCCTGCATGCGGAATGCTTTACTGGGGTAATACTGTTCTGTGACTGTGTTGATATTGGGATCTGATGAAGCTGGAGGATAACCCAGTCCCCAAAACAAAACAGCTTTTTCTGGTTATTCCTCAGCTGGGGGTTGTGCTTGGCAAACCCATCGTGCAGGTGGTGGTGACGGGACCAGGATGAGCGCTCGGGGCTCAGTCGTGACGCGGTTTGTGCTGCGCTTTGTGGGGCTAGAGGTGTCAGGAGTTGCTCCTCTGTCTGGGTTCGTGCTGTGAACCACAGTCTGGTCAACGGGCTGGGTGTGGGTTCAGTAGCTGGTGTTTAACGCAGCTCTGCTCAGTCCTCCTCTCAACACCCTGTCGCAGCACCCTGGTTGCACTGCACCTTCTCTAGGAGCTTCTCCTGCCTCTCTCCTGCTGCCTCCATCCCACCTATCCCTTCCCTTTCAACACAGACTTGGCTATGCCAGCAAGAGCACTGGTCCTTCTTGCTTGTCTTAGGGCACTTAGTCTTTATATCTAAAAAAAATGCGGTCAGGTTTAATTCCTGCAAGTGTGCTGCTGCTTACACTGCTCATGCCTTAATACCTGCAGCATTAAAGTTGAGGCATGTGGCTTTACAAAAGTAGGAGGAGAAAATTCTCCTCTTAGTGAGTGTGGTCAAACAGTGGGATATGGGTCCCAAAAGGTAGTGGGCTCCATCCTCAGATGTTCAGAACTCACCTGGATGAAGCTCCGAGCAACCTGGTTCATGTTGCCGGAGCTGGGAGTCGGACGCCCACCTGAGTTCTGCTGTTCTGGGACCTTGTGATTTTTCTTCTGGTGGGTCTTGGAAGGCACAAGTGTTTGGGGGAGGTCTGCCCAAAGCTCACCTTTGCCATGGTGTGACCTGCTCGGGCAGCAGCTCTGGTAGAGGGAGGTTTTTGAAGTGTTTCTGGTAACTTAGTCGATAGGACTAAGCTGCTTCCCAGCTGGGAGTTATGGGTGGGTTTGCAGATTCACGTGCAGAGGGAAGGGCTGGATGTGCTTTCTGGGTCAGAGCTGCAGAAGGCTCTGCCGGTCAGGCCAAAGACCTCCCCAAGGGCTCGGGCAGGCGCCTGGGCATGTGGCGAGGCCGTCACGGTGCTTCTAGGCATCTCTGGGCGTGTGAACGGGAATGTGGCAGCTTAGATTCCTCAAGTACTTCAAACATCCATGCCCAACATCAGCATCTAACAGATTTTATGGCTTCTTTCCATTTTTATAGGAGAGAAAAAAAAAAAAAAAAGGCACGCCACCGTGGTCCAGACACTGGAACTTGACAACTGATGGGAACAAATTGCTGAGACACTCGGCTGTTCTGGGACACTAAAGCACAGGGTTTAACCCGAGTTCCTCCTTCATGGAGGCCTGCACCTGCCAGACCTTGTAGCATTCTTGGGAGGCTTTTCTGTATCTCCTGTCCATTTCCACCCTTTCACACATCAGTGTTTCTCTGCACTGTTGCAAGCTAGCTCTGGCTCTGCCTTCGCTTGCCCTTATGCTTTGGTTTGGGTCATCTGGTGTGAGCTGCTGGCTGTAGACTGTGTTTCTGTATTTCTGCCTCGAGCTTCTGCTTGGAGGGTGTCTCCTGAATGTTGTAACTGACCTGCTTTTTCTTTCTCTTTTACTGTACCTCTGTCACTCCGATCTGTCTCTCGCATTCTCTGTTCTTTCCACCTCCGTCCATGCAGGTTCAGCATGCCTAGTGGCATATAAAAAGACTCCACCTCCCGTGCCACCTCGGACCACGTCCAAGCCGTTCATCTCTGTCACCGTGCAGAGCAGCACCGAGTCGGCACAGGACACCTACCTGGACAGCCAGGACCACAAGAGCGAGGTGACCAGCCAGTCAGGCCTGAGCAACTCCTCAGACAGCTTGGACAGCACGCGGACACCCAGCGTGACGAGAGGCAGCGTTGTTACTCCAGCCAGGGAGACTCCGGAGGCATCCCAGAAAAATGCAACTTTGAAAAGTGACAAAGGGACGCTGACTAGCGAGGAGCCTAAAGCGGAGAACGTCCCCAAAAGAAAGCTGTCATCTATAGGAATACAAGTACGGAACAGTTTGTTTTACTTTATTCTTTAAGGCATGTCCTTAACCCATCAGTCTAGTGTGTGCATTGTGCATAGCCAGGCGGGCATCTGACATCACCCAAATTACCTAAAGAAATTAAATAGCTTGTAGGGCTGACTAGCCCTGCACCTAGAGGTGAAATGCGGCAGAGTGTTCTTATTACAGACTGGAGAGGGATAACTTTTTACTTTTGTCCTAAAGTATTTTGTGATGCAATTGGAAGTGTAATTGGGTGAGCCTCTTCCCTTTAAGAGGTGTTTTGGTTTTGTTTTCTGCAAATAACGCACGTGCTGATACTGTGGGCTTCACTATGTATTATTTAAAGTCAGCTCTTTGTCCATCACGGTTCTAGGGGCTGTTTTCTTCCGAGGCAGACCCTCCTTCCTGGGGTCTGCGTGTGCTGTGTGATGTTCTCCCAGGCAGGGTAAACCCATGTTGTATTTGGCAAGCATTTTCTGAAGTCATCTGCAGTCATCACCCTTTGGTGTGGACAGATTTCTCAGGTGTAGGTAGCCAGCTACAGAGCTCTCCGTGTGCCCAAAAGTCTCGTGCGGTGCTGCAGGTTATAACCTGCAGATAGGAACTTCAGCCCTTGGGCGAGTCCAAATGCAGCATGTATTCCTTGCGGTCACCACGCGTCTGCGCCCATGCAGGGCTGTCACAGACGCCCGTTCAGCTGTTGTGTCCCTGTTATTCTCAGTTCTTCCCCCTCAGGCTTGTGCATTTGCTGCAGTTGGTTTAAGCTCCCCCACGCTCAAGCTGCGGTCAGGCCGTGGTCTCCAATCCTGCCCACGGTGAGGGCAGCAAGTGCTGCTCGTGCTGGAGCCCTGACGGCGCTCGCTGTCCCTCCTCAGTGACACCCAGCCTCTCCGTTAGCCTCTCCTTGGACAGTTCGGTGCATGTTACAGTGAAGGCTTCTCCATGTGGCTAGTGGGATACAGCACACTGACGAGCACCCAAGGGAACCCTTATTATAGAGGCTGACTTGGCCTCTTCCTCCCCAGTTTTTCTCCCCACTCAAGACTATTCCTAAGGCATCTGCCTCACTGCTTGGATTCCCTTCCTAAAACCTCTTACCCAGAGCTATGGAGGGTGTCAATCCCCAAGAGAAAGGTAGGAGCCTGGGCTTTGCTGTGTATCTGGATCAGATTGCTGCCCTCGCGCAACTCGGCCCCTGCCTGTGCTGTTTGCCACCGGCACAGCCGCTCCCTTGGGAATATCCAGCCCTTCCTAGGCCATTGCTGTGTGTCCGTGCAGCTCCCCCTGCCTGCCGAGCATGGATTCCAGCAGCAAGCTCTTGTGTCTGGTTTTGTCTATATCTTCTTTTGTTTAATAAGGTTGACTGCCTTCAGCCAGTGGCAAAAGAGGAGCCTCCTCCATCAGCCACCAAATTTCAGTCCATCGGGGTGCAGGTAGAGGACGAGTGGCGGTAAGTGAAAGACACAGATATCTGTAATGCCTGCTGCTTTCCTTGGGAAAACGCTTTCCTTGGAGCTGCGCTCCCCATGTGTAGACCTTCTCCTGGCTCCGTGTCCATATGGATGGTGTTGCATGGCAGGGGCTCTACCTAGTGCTCTTCCTCTGCAGCACGTAGGCACTGCAAAAAGCACTTGCTCTGTAAACAGCCAAATCAATGGGAGTCTGAAGGTTAAAAGCAAAACAAAAATGAAAAGAAAAAAGCTTGGGTTGTAATTATAGATGTGCGTCAGTCCTCTTGTCTGAATGGCCTATTGCAATGAGCAGGCAACCTTATAATTTTGTCTGTCTGGATGTGTGGGGTGTGAGGAGGGGGAGGCCGTGGGGATGAGGCTCAGCTGCAGCAAATGCATTTTATTGTGGCACGTGAGCATGGGCAGGGTGGGTTCTGCCATCCAACACTTGCTTTTGATCTCTTTAGGAACAGCCACTCTCGCAGCATGTCCTCCAAACAGGACACAGACTCTGACACACAAGAACCTAATAACTCTAGCTGTAAATCATCTGAGAGAAGCCTTGCTGAGTGCCCCCAACACAACAACTCCGTTAGTGTTGATGCCAGTACCAGGCAACCAGCCAAGCCCTCGCAGATTAAGAGAAACCTCTCCTATGGAGACAACAGTGACCCGGCCCTGGAGCCTTCCTCTCTCCCTCCTCCTGACCCTTGGCTCGAGACGTCCTCCACATCGCCGTCGGAGCCCACGCAGCCCGGCGCCTGCCGGCGGGACGGCTACTGGTTCCTGAAGCTGCTGCAGGCCGAAACGGAGCGCTTGGAAGGCTGGTGCCGTCAGATGGACCAGGAGACCAAAGAGAACAACCTCTCTGAAGAAGGTAGGTGCTGCCAACATCTGCACACGAGGCTGGAGCAGCTTGGCAGCTCCTCCTCTGAGCAGGAGGTAAAGCTGGATGTTAAAATCGGCCTTCTGCACTTAACTGCTGGTCACCTGCAGGGTAGGGCACGCAGGTGCACATGCAGTGAGGAAGCTTGTCCTTGAAAAGGACATGGGGTAGAGGAATCTACTCCTCTTTCCTCTTAGGGAATAATACTAAGATGTAGCAGGCTTTGGGATGATGGTGGAAGCTTCTGACCAGTCAAGACATTTAATCACTTGAGTCAGTGGGGGGGGTCCTTTTTTCTGCCTGTCCTGCTACGTTCAAGTAGGCTTATGAGAGTCCATTTGACAGTGAGGTGAAGAGAGCTGCAACTTGTAGCTCTGAACCTGTTAGTGATCCTTGGAATCTGTGGACTTGTCCTCACAACAGAGGCTTCTTCATATAGGCAACCTTCATTTAATTCCTGCTAAATACACCAAAAATACATGTATAGTGAGCACAAGACTAATTGCAGAGGGTTCAGTCCCTCGGAGGCCTTGTTCTTTTATTTTCGAATGAGTAAGCAAAACTCTGATTCCTGTGGTAGAGAGTGCATATGGTGCTCAGTGAAAAATTAGGTATTTGGTTGCAGAGGGCATGATCTTTATTTGGGTCCTGTCTTTTATTTCTTTCCTTATGTTTTAATGAGGTGAGGGGATGGTGAGACTCGGTTGGAGCTCACTGGCCTTGCTGGGAGTGAGGCAGCTCCTGTGCCAAATTATATCCTGGCATGTGGGCACTAGAGTGGTGTTATTGGTAGCGTTAAGAGCGGTCTTGGTAAGTTACGTAACAAGAACTTAGTGGGGAGTAATTTGGCTTTTATTTGCCAAATTATGTGCAGGCTTTCAGGTGTTTTAACGTGATTGAGTAGATGCAGCAGCTGAACGGGAAGGGAGAGGGTCATCTCTGCATTCCTGATCGTGGAGCTCCGTGGAGCAAAATGCCTCCCTTTGGAAGGAAGGGTCTTGTACAGGGCTGTTTTCCCGTAATGAACCATATCCCAGGCTCCCTGGGGACCCCACTGAGAACAGCACCGAGTCCTGGATTTTAAGTGTCACCATTAAAAGCCACAGCCTGTTGGTGGTTGAAATCCTTCTGGTAGATGAAGATTGGAGATTGATCTCAGGCCTTTGCCACCCTTCCCTCGCATGTGAGTAGAAGAGCACGTGAGCTTGTGCCTGTAAATGGGCTCACTGAAGCTGAGCTCATCTGCCTTGAGTAGCCTTCAGCATTTCTTCAGCCTCTTAATATGATTTTGGTGTGGCTCTGCTCCTGGAAGGAGCAACAGCAGAGTGAAAAGGCCAGTTTTACTCACAGAACAAATGTAATTCCAATTAACAGTTGTTAGGAGGCATCTTGGCATGTTTAACAACTCATTTAACCGTGGCTTTTTTTGTCCCTCCTGCAGTCTTAGGAAAAGTCCTCAGTGCGGTGGGCAGTGCACAGTTACTAATGTCACAGAAGTTCCAGCAGTTCCACGGACTCTGCGAGCAAAACTTGGTGAGTCCGGATGTTTCCCCGGGTTTGTGGGAGGGGGTTGGAATTGTCCCGGCTGCATTGCAGGGATATGAGTGGATATTAATGTGCTGCTGTCAGCGTGGCAGTGCAGTGCAGCAGGGGCGGAGCAGCTGTGCTGGGCGCTCGGACAATCATGCTGTGAAGGATAGAAGATGTTTAGAAAACAGCAGCTGGGCAGGGGAGGCTGACGGCTTTGGTGTCTGTTCTGAACGTGTATTTTTTAGGCTGTCATTTGCTAAGGGCTGAGTGTTTACAGTCCATGTTGGTGCTCATGTGATCACAGGGGAATCTCCCTTGATCAGGGCATGCCAGAAGGATGAGATTTTTTGAGTCCGAATCCTCTCCTAGCCATGCTACTGCATGTCCTTGCATTTACGCTTTGCGTATGGATTATGTAGATGGCCTGACCATCTCCACAGGGATGTCCTGGGTGGTTGCAAGGCACCGCTTGGGTTTGCTTTCTTCAAACGCAATGTGAGAGTTTGTCCTTGCCCAGAACGAGGTGGGGCCGACTTGGGGCCAAGTGGGAATCTCTTGGGGAGAACTGGAGGTGGCTTCTTTTTTTTTTTTTTTTTTTTTTTTTTTTAATTTCCAGAGTGGTTAATTCCCCTTTATGGGTAAGAAACTTAGTGAAACTTGGGAGAGGAGGAGGTGGTGAAATGCTAAACATCTGCTTGCTGATCATAGCTGAGAGATTAGGAGCAGCGAAAGCAGCAGCTGGGCTGGAAAACTGTGGGCTGAGGCCTTCCTTTGGCAGCGCCTGTGCCCATCTCCGCCCCTCTGATCCCTTGTTTCTCTAAGGCAATCCATGGCAGTTCCCACACCTCAGAGCTGGGGAAAATCTACTGCTGTTTGGCAGAAGTTGACTGAGGAGCTTGGTTCTTCAGCCTCGCTTGCAGATTGCTGATACAGTTCCAGTTTGCTTGCTGGGAAATGTAGCGAAGTGCTTGCCACAAACTCTGTCTCTATACAGTGTTGCGTGCGCGTCCTGTGATGCGCCCTGTCCAGCTCCTGTTCCTGTTGTTACTCTGAAATCAGGAGATCTAAACAAGAAACTAAGTGTTCTATCTCTGAAGTGTGTCCTGGGGTCTTCATTGGATGCTGCGGTGGGATTAGGACTGGCCAGGGAAACCTTTGGAGAAAGGAAAATGTTGCTTTCTGCTCTGAGTGCCTTTTTGGCATTTTTCATTGGGCTCCTGTAAGAAAAAAATACCATCCTGATCTTTAAACACAAAGTCTTGGCTGTGGATAGTGGCCTTGTCTCTGCATTTAGGGCTGAGGTCTCCTATGGGAGTTGCAGTTTTAGTCGTCAGGAGGGTAGAATTGCAACAAGTCAATGTGTAGCTACCCGGACTGCTCTAGTTGGCAGGGGCAGGGTATGTTCTAACAATCTTTGTAATACTTTTCCCCACAGAATCCTAATGCCAATCCCAGACCAACAGCTCAGGACCTAGCTGGGTTTTGGGACCTCCTGCAGTTGTCCATCGAAGACATCAGCATGAAATTTGATGAGCTGTACCACCTGAAAGCCAACAGCTGGCAGTTGGCAGAGACACCGGAGAGAAAGGTGAGTGTGGGACAGCTTGGGGTGCCCAGGACACCACAGATGCCTGGGGTATCACAGGTCCTCTGTTCTTTCTGTCTGCAAAGAGAAGAGCTTGTAGAATTGCTACCATCTCCTGCTTGTGCCATGTAATCTCTCCAAAATGTATCTGCCCTTTGTAGTGTTTTTAGCACTTAGTCGGGTCAGTGATTGCAGGGTCCATGAGCCATCCTCCCCGAGTGTACAGGCACTTGCAATGCATTAAGAACATTGCTCTTGAGTAATGCAGGAAGCTATCTCAACGGGGAAGGTGCTATGATGGGAAGAAGAGTGGAAAGACGGGAAGTAACACAGAGTTTTCTAGTGTTTAGTCCTGCCGATATAGATTGGAAGTGCTCTGTCTTGAGCATTGCAAAAAGCATCTGCTTGGAATTGAAGATGTGGCTGCAATCATGGGCCAGGTTTTATGTTCAGCCATTTTGGGGGAAAGTGCTATGATTCTGGGCATACACTAAAATTTTGCGATCTCAGCATGAAGTGTGTTTTTTATAGTGTGCGTCCTGAGCTCTGGTCACTGGCTGGGCTGCAGAGATAGGATGTACCTCCAGCCCCTGTGCCAGTCAATGCACAATTAGTTAATGCACAGTTCTAGAAACTGGGGAGCTGGTGGTGTGACGGGGCCTCGCTTGAGACCTGTCCTGCTGCTTCCACCCTCCTCATGGTCCTGCTGCTTTAGTGGCACTGCAGAGCCCCCCTGTAGAGAGCAACCTTCTGTATGTGCATTTTTATTTTATGTTTGGGTTTTTCCTTACTGTCTCCCTAAAGGAAGAGAAGAAACCACCCCCTCCAGTGCCAAAGAAGCCAGCCAAGTCCAAAACCCAACTGAACCGGGACAAAGCCTCCGATTCGGACAAGCAGCGCCAGGAAGCTCGCAAGCGCCTCATGGCCGCCAAGCGCGCGGCCTCCGTGCGGCAGAACTCGGCCACGGAGAGCGCTGACAGCATCGAGATCTATGTCCCCGAGGCACAGACCCGCCTGTGAGCAGAGCGCCCAGCAAGGAAGGAACCGCGTGGTTTTTATAAGTCATTAAAAAGGAAAAAAGGTTCTCTCGAAACTAGTGTGATTTATTCAGTCTAGAGACAATGAGCCATCCTTGAAAAGGGCTCCTGAGTTGGCTTTTTTCTCTCAGCTTTAAGTAATGAAGATTTTAAAACAAAACAAAAACAAAAAAAAAGAACAAAAAAATTCCCCTCTCGTTTTTTCTCACTGGCTGTGGTGTTGCTGAACGGACTGAACGGACTCCTGGAAACTCCAGCTCCTCAACTTGGAACTTCAGTCTTTTTACTTGTTCTATCTAATGAGAATTACTAGCTTGTTTACAAGAAGAGGACAACAAAACATGAAGCCTTGAGCACTTGCCATGCTGTGGTGTTCTTCCTCCTCCTCCCCTCTGTTCTTCCTTCTCATCCTTTAAGTTCTCCTCCTGCTCCCTTTCTCCCACCTTTTGCATGGCTTTGTTTACTGTGTTAGAAATAACCTCTCTTCCACTGAGCTCCTGAAGCGAACACCTATTCAGTGTGTACTACTGTTGCACTCTGCTAGCAAGCAGCCTTTCTTGGGTTTTATTTTATTTTTTTTTTTCCTTTTGAAGGGGGTGGGGGGAGGGACAGGGTCGTGGGTTTGTGTTCCTCTATTTTATTGAAGCAAGAGGTGATCGAATCTGTCGAATGTAATGCAGAAGTGTCAAAATGCAGCCCAGGAACTAACATGTGCAATAAGCTGGCAAAGAGGGATGGGGTAGTATTTGGTCGGCTGATCCCAAGAGGAAAAATGTACCCTACTCCCGGCACAGGACCATGGAAAGTACAGGCATGAGCTGCACACACTTTGCTTTCTTTTTTTATGTTTTTTTTCCTCCCCTTCCCTTAATTATTTTTCCTGGAATTGCGTGTTGAGAAAGAAGCTGCTACGGGGAGGGGGGAGAGCTGCGTGGAAGCGGGCTGGGGGTCCGAGTTTGTACAGAGAGGAGGCAAGCGCGGCCTGCCTGTATGTATGTGTACATATGCACATATACACTTAGTACCTGTACATTGAATTCATACACACATATACATGCCCTTACACACAGTGTGGACGGTGTGGTAAAAGCACCTTGGTGAAAAGGGGCGGATGTATAGCATATATTTTTACATGTACTATAGCTAGATGTGTGTAAAAGTGTGTGTAAAAATATATACCCTGTGTGTACTCAGATGCCTATTTTTTCCTTATCTCCCTGCTCTTTGGGTAGAGGAAGGATTGCTGAATATTTTTTAGCCCATTTCCCCCCTTTCTAGGCCTCCTTTTCAGTCTGGTTTCTTGAAGCCAGAGCTGCTACCACTGAATTTGTAGCCGCCCCCTCAAAACAAGGATTTGGCCCCGTGCTGAGTGATCTCGCAGGGATTTCTTTTTTGTTTTGCCCTGTTTATTTGCTTGAAGGAGCTGGGAGATCTTGTGCTGCCCTCCTGGGGGTGGGGGAGGAATCCCAAAGAAGCTTCAACCAGGGTGTTGGTGATCCAGAAGGCAAAAAAAAAATAATAATAAATAAAAGTAAAACTGAATGATATCTGAGTGACTGTTGTATATTGTCTGTGCATTGATGCTGTTGGAGACTTTCCCACCCCACCACCCCCCAAAAATCCCATCCTATGGAATTAGATTTCCCCCTCAAAGCTTGGCCATAAATAATAAGACTCCACTTCAGCACTGGTCTTTGTTGCTGGGGATAGAGATTTTGGGTTACACTGTATGGGTTTTTTGGCGGGGGTGGGAAATGTAGGGTTGTATAGGGAAGTGTGGTTGTAGAGCTCTCTAGTGCTTAAATCCAGACCCCTGTGGAAATATGGGTTGTTTTTTACCTCATATCTCTGAATGCAGCCAGGTGCCCCACCCAGCTCCTGCCTCTTCCTGAGCATCCCGTCTGCGGACAGGAGCCCATGGAGAGACCCCCTGTCCCACTGCTGTGGCAGGGAGAGCCCGGGGGCTTCCAGGCTGGGGGACGCGGGATGTTGTTGTGGCCTCGCACGTCCCTTGTGGGAGCAGAGTGGGTGCGCGTTCCCTCCCATCTGCCTCAGAGGAGCAGAGCTCACAGCAGCAAGGACAGCCGGCTGCTGTACCATGAAAACACAGAAATAAAATAAATGTGGTCTCTAGCGGTTGCTGTCTGTGCTCCTTCCCTCCTCCGGGTGCTCATTTGGTGTCTCAGAGGCTGGGGTCCCCACGAGCTACTGCCCGTGGCTCCTGGTGAGGCTCTGGCTGGCAGCAAGGGGCCCATTGCGGTTGCTGCCCTCGCGTGTGGCGGGGGGAGGCCATGGGGACCTTGTGCTTCAGGGTCATCCCATCATGGGGTCCATGAGGCCTTGGGAACACCAGAGCAATTGACCCCTTAGTGCTGCAGTGGGCTGTGAGGATGAGGCACTGTGTTCCTCATGGCATCATGTTCACTGATCGAGTCAGGTTCTGGTGGTTGAAAGAGATGCTTAAAGACTGTTGCTGCCATTGAAAACTGAAGATCCTTCGGTCTAAAACCTCCTACTGGAAGCTACTTAACAGAGATTTTTTTCCCCAATTAGGACAATTTGGAGGGTTTTTTAATCTCAAATGCTGATTTTTTTTTCTGATGGGGCAATTATGCTATTGAACCTCATGGTGCCGGCTAGAGAAACGCAGCATCTGAGGAACCTTTTTCTCACGTATATTCCTCCATCCAGGACCATCAGGTTACTTCCTTAGGAAACTGTGGGAATGCAGCGTTGTGCTTCAGCTGAGGTCTTTCTGCTAGTGGAAATAGTACTCAAAGGGAACCGGGACCCTTCCCGGCCGCTTTGGAGCTGCCTGGGAGCGCTGTGATCAAGGTGCAGAAGGGGGACACCCAGCCCAGCTCTGCTGATGAGGAAGTGGCACTCGTGCTTGGTTGGACGTGGCCAAGGTCGTGTCTTGGCCTCACGTTGGGTTGATTTCCAGCCTGGTGGCTGCAGCAGTTGCAACCCTCCCCAGGCAGCGCTTTCATGTGAGCGATGCCTTGTGCCAGCCATGGGTTAATGTAACTTGTTTGGCAGCAACAGCCAATCTATAGCTCTGAGATGCAGATTTTCCTGGAAGTGGCGTGTTCTGATGGACCGGGAGTCTCCTGACAGCATCTTGGCATCTCGTGCTCCATCCAATGTCTCCCTACGGCACCATAACCTGGGGAGTGCTGTGTAGCCAAGCTGGCTTCTTGAAACTAAGGTTGAAGAACCTAAAAATTAGGTTCCTAATTAAGTTTAGGTTCCTAAAAATTAGATTTTAGGTTGAAGAACCTAAAAATATTTTTTAAAATGTTTAGAGCCTAGCACTTGGCAGCAAGGGGATTACGTGCACGGTAGCGTACGGGAGGGTACAGGAGCTGCTCCTGCCGGCCGGAGGCTCCAAGCGCAGCCGGGCTCCCCAGCAGCTGCCGGGAGAGGGCAGGAGCGGCCCCAGGCACTGCCAGCACCTGCTGGTTCCCCTTTGGGAGAGGCTTGTGGCTCCTGTAAGCGACGCCACTGGGCGAGGAGGAAGAGGAGGGTGAGAAAGAGCCTTGCTCCCTCCCTGCTGCGGGCCAGGGCTCGCTCCCGAGCCTGGAGCCCAAAGGGAGGGCGGACACGCTAGGCCCAGGGCTGCCTCCTCGTCCACGCAGCCCAACGCTCCTTGGGCCCTTCAAACTGCTGGGCCTGCCCGAAAGGAGCATGAGCACCACCCCAGAGGGACTCACTCCATCCTAGGGTTGAGGCCTCATACCCAAAACAAACAAACAAAAAAAAAACTGAAAACTTTTATTTGACAACTGAACAAACAAGAAGTTATTTACAGTAGTTTTTTTGTTTTTTTGCTCCGCAAGTTTCAAGCCAATCCGTTCCCCCATCCCACCTCCTTCCACAACATCCTCCAGGGCTGCAACACTCCTGCACCCGGTGCAGCGGGACCTCCCCGGCCCTACTCTGCTCCCCAAGCACAGAAAAGAGGCGGGGAAGGAAACACTGCCCCCTCCCCTGAACCATGGGGGCAGTAAAGGGCTACTCAGCAGTGACCAGGAAAGCCCTAAACGTCAGGGTTTGCCCCCAAACCAGCGGCTGCGGGAAGCTGAGGAAGACCTGCAGGCAGACCAGTCCCCCTCGCGCCATCCTGGCACTGCTGGCTCCAGCCCCTGCACTCAGTGGGAGCAGCAGGTCCCGGGGACATTAAAATCTCTATTCATGCAACTTAATAATCAGACTAATAACCTAGGATTAGTGTTCCTCAAGATAGATAATATAGGTGTGTACACATCACTATTTTACTTACATTTTACAGTGAAACAGCAATATCCCAGGCCCAGCACCGAGAGGGATGAGGTTAAAGCACTTGAACCCCCTGCCCTCCCAGGCAGTTCGGCCACAGGGCCCCGGCTAAAGACAATTCTGCTTTTGCAGGCCCCGCGCTGGCACAGGAGCTCACAGGCCACCCAAGCCCAGCGCACGCCTCTTACCAAACAGAGGGAAAATAAAAATTGGGTACAAAATTTCACAGTCTCAGATTCGTGTCCCCTCTCCCATGGTCAGCGCTTCCCCGGCTCTGCTCGGTCCTAGGACACAGCTCCAGCAGGAACAACAGGGAAGCCATGGAAATGCTTGTACAAAAAAAATTATATATATATAATAAATCACAATCAAAGGGAAAAGGTTTCAAAACAAACTTGTGAAATAGCACCATGGAGATTTCTACTGGCAGCATCCGTGAGACCCGACGGCAAGAGGAGGGTCTCGCTTGATCTTCGGTGCAAGAAAACGCCACCGACTCGAGGGTTCCAGTTCACCTGCCCGGCAGGGCCGGGCCACACGGGCAGCACAAGGCACCAGGGGGGCCCTTCACAAAGAAGGGGAACATTGTGGAAAACAAAAGAAACCAAAAAACAACAAAAAAGGAGATCAGAGCTCTGCTTTGGGAAAAAAAGCTTTTTATCTGCAATCCTTAAAAAAAAAAGATATGAAATAGGAAAGAAAAAAAAAAAAAAACTTCTCTCTGCTCCTCTCTGGACAAACAGTTTTGGCTGGTCCCTTGTTCAGAGGGAAGAACACGAAGGAAGTCGGCAGGTTTCCGAGGGGCTCCGCAGCGCGGGAGGGGACAGCGGTGGCACCACGGGTCTGAGGGAGGCCGGCTCCCTCGCGAGCCCGAGGAGGAGAGGCCGGGACGGGCCTCGCTATGCCGCCCAGCCCATGGAGACACTGGAGCCCCTGGGGATGCATGAGGCAGGTTTGGGATGAGCTGGGGGTGGAGATGCAGGCAGAGGCTGCGCGCCAGGGATCTCCCGGCCCAGCCGGAGCAGAGGGACCTGCGGCCAGGAGGAGCTGGGGACCCCATGGGCAGGGGACTGGTGGCGTTATTTGGTGACGGAGACGCCCGGGGGCTCAGTCTGAGGCGAGAGGGGCAGCTGCCCGCTCTGCCGTTGCGATTCCAGCTCAGCCGCCTTCTGGAGCGCCACTTCCACCAGGAGCTGGAAGCTGCTGAAGTCATCGCTGAAAAGCTCGGGTGGCGTCGGGGGCGGCGTGTTGAAGAGTCCGCTCGTGGGGGAGGCAGCCTCAGCACGCGCCAGCAGGGCCGCGGTGCTGCCGCCGGCGCCCGGCGCCGCTGCTAGCTGCGGGTCGGGCTCGCGGGGCCGTGCGTCGCACTCGGGGCTGCGGGCGCTCACCACGGTGAGGCCGCGGCCCAGCGCCTGCGCCGGGTGGCACAGCACCTGCGGGCACACGGACACAGGCAGCAGCTTGGAGGGTGGCGCCGGGGGCACCACCAGTACGCCAGCCGCTCGCGGCAGGGCCACGTCGCCGGCCTTGCCGCCACGGCGCGAGATGGTGAACTGGTTGGGGTCCTTGCCATCCTTGCGCAGCATGTCGGGCAGCAGCCGCCGCCGCGCATTGATGAACCAGTTGCAGATCTGCGAGGGGAGAGAGGAGGGCGGCACGCTCAGGCCGGGGCTCCGCGGCGCCAGAGGCTCCTTCCCCGCGGGCTTCAGCAAGGCCGGGCGCTGCGACCGGGCGGAAACCGCAGGGCCGGCTGCTTCCTGCCTGGCACCAGCTCCCCTGGGCTCTGGTCCTGACCTTGGGGCACATCCCACTGCTCGCACGGGCGCCCGGGGGACACCACGCTCAGGCCAGAGCCCCCGCATCGGGCAGTCTCCCCAGCAAAGCCTCGCGGCTCTCAAATGGGAGAATCTGCTGCCCAGGCCAGCTGCTCCATGAGGCACTGGCCAGGGACGGAGCAGCTCTTGGACAGTGGCTGCCCCTGGTCCACAAGGGGACGGGCCCAGCAATGCCCCAGCCTGGCCCCAAGCCCTGGCAACTCTGACTCCACAGCCAAGGCCGAGCAAAGCTCATCACCTCCTACCAGGGCACAAGGGATTTGCATGGGGACAGCAGCAGACTTCAGGAACCCTTGGGTCCGAACGTGGAGGGAGTTTTCCTGCTTTTGTGGAGCAGATCTCTGCTCCAACCATGCCAACGAGTGCCGAAACGCAGTCGTGTCCGCAGGGAACAACCAAGGCTGCAAAGCACAGACCACCCGCCCCGATGGGAGACCCCAAACCCTGCACTGGCACTGCGCAGAGCTGCGGCCCCGCACGCCGAGCGGTGCCAGGATCACACGAGCACATTGACACCTTCCCAGGCCTCCACTGGCCAGCAAAGCTACAATAGATTTTGTAAAGGGGCTTCCAGACACAGGGGCGGTCAAAGCCACAGGGCTCCACGGCTACATCTCAGGGAGCCCTTCTGAGATGCAGCAGCCTGTACCTAGCCCCTGTCACAGACTGCTGTGCTGGACCTTGTATAAAAATGTTACATTAAAATAACTGTCTCCTTACTAGAAAACAATTAGGAGAGAATAAATCAGGGGAAAAAAAAGTAGTGACTGATCTTTCCCAAATCAGCAGCTGTGTAAGTTATTTCCCCTGAGGAGAACTTACCACAACTTCAGTCACAGTAAGACCTCAGTTGTCTAAAAGATAAAAAAAAAAAAAAAAAAAAAAAAAAAAAAAAAAACAACAACATTTGGCATTTAGCACCCTCATATATGCCAGTCTCACCTCCTTTTCCCTTCCAAACACGCTCTCTCATCTCTCATGTGCCTTGGCTGAGCACCCTTGACAGGGCTCAGGCCTTGCAGGGGCTGACCCTGCAATTCCACAGCCATCAACAGCCAATCAGACTCTCCCAACAAAAAGCCCAACCACCTCTGTCCAACCACTTTCCAAATGATCATGCTGGAATCCCCCGTCCATGCTTGTTCTTTCCAGCATTTAACTTCTTTGGAGAACGTCACCAAAGAGATGGACACATGCAAAAACAGGGCCACGCGGCTTGTTTGGACCTGGTCGCTGTTCTGTGTCACCACCACCCTGTAGGGACCATCACTCCAGACCCTCCCCAGCGACGTCCCAGCAGCAGTGCATCCTGCAGCGCCCACAGGATCCCAGGGAAGGCCCCGCTGCACAGCCCTCTCTCTCCAGACCCCGGGCACCACGAAGGAGCCCCGGGCTGCGGAGCCCGACAGGCTGCAGAGTTTTTTGCCCGCAGCGCTCCCAGCTTCCCCCGTTCCCGCAATGGAGATACACAGCTTCCTCGTTTCCCCGGAGACCCTGGGCTTGCACTCCCTGGCTCCTGTTCCCAAAGACGGCTGGACCGGGGAAGGAGGATACATAAAGAAGTGGAAGCCGGGGCCCCGCAGCAGCTGCAGCGTCACATTGCTCTGCAGCGGCTCCTGCCAAGCCTAGGCAACTGCGCAGCTGGAAGAGTGGTAGAGCGGCACTGTGGGATCCAAGCCTGCTGTCCCTGGCCCCACAGGGCTCCAGCCTAGGCGCTCGGTCCCCATCCCGGGGCACAGAAGCCCGTCTGCTCCTCTGGAAACGGCTGCGGGAGCCACGCGGAGGAGCCTCGCAGTGGGCAGGCCTGTACGTCCAACACGAGGTGTGTTTCCTCCTATACCTACAGGCAGCTGAGCAGCCCCTGCCCCACACCAAGTTACACAAGGATTTTCCACCTCCCACCTCTCCGATTAGACAGCAGGACACTCTCACTCACAATGCAACGAGTCAGCGTGTCCCCTGTACGCGAGGCTGTCACGGTGCAGTGCGGAGAGGGTTGCATTTTGCAGCAGCAATGCCAGCAACACCCGGTGGCTTCAAGGACACCACACGCACGGCAGCAGCGGGTGCAGGGCAAGGCCAAACTCACACAAGGCCCCACAGACACGCTGCTCCTGCCTCACTTGGTCCTGAGAGGCTCAGAGCGCTCCTGGCAGCGCCGCAGTCCCCTCACAGGGCTGGTGCAGTGCCCCACGCAGCGAGGCCAACCCAGCACACTGGGCACCTCCTGCACCATCCACAAAGGCCCTTCCCAATGCGTGGGACCAGGCCCAGGACAAGGGCAGCTTTGCAGGGCCCCAGGGCCATCAGAGCTCCAACCCAGCTGATCCAGCTCAAGCCACCCAGGACCACCAACCTTCCCTCAAAGCAGTGCCCCTGGGGCTGGCTGGAGATGAATCTGCCACACAGCCAGCATTTAAATAAAAACTGCAAAGAAAGCTTGCCCTGCTGGTCAGGGAGAAGGAAACCAGACAGACTGACACAGCCCACACAGCACTGTCTGGGATCGCCGGCCAGAGCCGCCCTGAGTGGCAGGGAAAGGGGACGTGTGCTGCAGAAGAAGCCCCAGGAGAGATGTTCAGCCATGAACCCTCTGGATTTTGCCTGCTCCCACCCTGCACAGGGGCCATTCCCTACCCTGCACTGCTCCAGGAACCAGAGGAAAGAGCCAAGAGCAGGCAGGAGAGGAGGCGTGTGGCCCTGGGTCCCCTGCCCGGGGGGTCCTGGCCTTCATGTGGCTCTTGGGGACACAGCTGCAGGCAGCCAAGCCCCAGGCCTGCCCTCTACGGCAGAACCAGGTCCTTCCCAGCACCGCAGGGTAGGTGACACCACAACCCGGCCAAGGCTGCAATGAAAAGCAGGTGGGAGCCCTTCAGCTGGCTTGCGTTCCCCTTAATGCAACCAATTTAGGAGGAGACAACAGGGCGAGCTGCAGCTCGTGGTCCACCTGGAGCTCATCTACCCCCCAGACCTCCACGGCCGTCTTGAGGAGCCGTTTTCTCCCCTCCAAAGGTTCTCAATGGCTTCCCCGGCTCCCAAGGACCAGAAGAAGCAACACCTAGAGTCTGACAAGCCGCTCGGGCTCTCCGGGGTAGTTCTCCAAGACCAGCCTGTCCCAAATGCTGTCAGAGAGCCCTGCCGAGTGTCCCCAGCCTGTCACCCCAACCCCACACGCATATCACGGCCATCAGCTCTGACCTGCAGCACCGAGAGGCTGGTCTGTCCCGACAGGCTGAGCTTCTCCTGCTCGGAGGGGTAGGCGTTGAAGCGGTGCTCGTACAGCCAGTCCCGAAGGATCTTCACAGACTCCTTGGGCAGATTCCCCCTCCTTTTCCTCTTGCTCGACTGCGAAAGGTCCAGGGACGCAGCGCCGTCATCCTCACCGAGGTCGCTGTCTGACATGGTGGAGCTGCCCGTAGATCGCTCCTGGTTAAAGCCTAGGAAGGTGCAAACCAAACAGCCCGTGTCACACATTGCCCCAGCCAGGTGGGGGGACCTGGGCTCAGAGCAGAGCAATGCCGCCCCCCGGCTACCCTCATGGCGTGGGGTCATCCCGTTCCTAAACAGGCTGCAGGAGGGAACAACCCGGCACGTTCACACCATAAGAGATGAGGAGCTAGAGCCGCTCGGAGACAACAGCCACCGCACAGCCCCCCTGGAGGCCTGCGCAGCCTTCACGGCCTCAAGCAATGTGCACACAAGGGGAGAGCAACAGGCGCTACTCGCGGCAGGCCAGAAAATCAAGCACTTGGGTGGAAAAAACAAGACGCAGGAGCAAAATAAGTGATCAGAGCTGGAAAGTGGTAGCCGCGGAGGAGAATCTACGCAAAGCCGTGCTCCCCGTTCCGGCTGGGCGGCGTGCAGGCTCCCAACCGCCTGCGCGTGGAGGCGCACGATGGGGAGCAGCAGAGCAGCTCCTTGTAACCGCTGTCACTTGAAAGGCTGCTCTGGAGCACAGTGGGGACCCGGGGAGCCCGCAGGGGGGCACAGCACGGGCAGGGGCTCACGGGCCGCCCCGCAACAGGTAGCGCCCCGCTCGGCCGGGCGGGCGCCTTCCCCCCGCACGCACAAAGCGGAGGCAGCAACGGCACCGAGCCGGGAAAATGGCAAACCCTTCTCCCGACTTGAAAAGGAGTGAAGGAGGGGAAGAAGAAACAGAAGGAGGGAGGAAAAAAAAAAAAAAAAAAAAAAAAACCC
>JAWLRI010000121.1:76273-86643 GCA_034781795.1 Crypturellus tataupa
TCGGGGCGGCGGCGACGGCTCCGTTACCGCGCGAGTCAGCGCGAGCCGGCGCGAAACCCGCTGCGGGAGCCCCTGCCCGCCCCGGGCTCCCTGCGGGCTGCGCGGGTTAAAGGACCCGGCCTGGTCCCTGTTCCAGCAGGATTTATGGAAGTGGCTGACGCGTCAGCAGAGGGACCGGGCGCTTGTTCCCTCCTACCTGTCCGAGGGCAGAGCCGGGTGTTCGGTTCGAAGGGCAAAATGTCCATCGGGGAGCGTGCAGCTTCGTCGTGAGCTGAATCTCCTCGCTGCTCTCAGCAGAACTTCCTTCTGCTCTAAGTACAGCACATGGTTATATAGTTTAGTTATATCTAACTAAACACACAAAACAAAGTGTACAGACTTTTTTCATTTATTTACTGTATGATGCCCTTAAAAGATATAGCACATGCAGTAATTTTTATTTTATTTATTTACTTCTGTGTTTTGTCTCCCCAGGATGAGTTTTTAGATGTGATCTACTGGTTCCGGCAGATCATCGCTGTGATTTTGGGCATCATCTGGGGCGTAGTTCCGCTGAAGGGCTTCGTGGGCATAGCAATGTAAGGTTTATTGCCTTTCCTGTTTCATGTATTTTCCCCACATTTTTTTTTTCTGCCTGTTTTAAAGCTGTGTTACAGCCAGCAGCCTGGCCAAATGCTACGTCAGTCTGTTTTACTTCTTCAGCTCAGCATTATGTTTCAGACTGCTGCTTGCCATGAACCATTCTTAGTATAACACAGTCTCTTTCCACACCTTTGACATGACTAATGCTTTTACTGTTATTATTTGTTAAGGAGAGGGAGGGACAAAGGACTAACAGGTTTCACTTGTGAAGTAGATTGTTCCTGCCTGTGTGAAGAGGGTCTAAGAGTATGGGGTGTAGTGGAGTCTTCCAGGAAGTAAGGAACACCCTGGGAAAGGGGAAGAAGCCCTTGTTTTGGGGCAGCGGGGATGAGGGGAGTGTGGCTCTCCTGCCTGCGTGTGCTCTGGGCAGGCGGGTGTCTGCCATGCCAAAGTCTCCTTGGCAGCAGCTCCCTGTCCTCATCCAGCTCCAGCTGTGCCCTGCCTTGTTGGTGCTCTCGGGCTTCCCAGTCACAGTGCTCATCAAGCTTTACTTGGTGAGCCCAGTATGTAGAAGTCTCTTATAGGTTATTTTGATTCATTTGTTCACTAACCTGTTAATTCATAAGGACTGATAAAGCAAAATAGTTACTTAGGCAGCAGTGAGAGTGCTTATATGCTTATCCTTCCTGCTCTGCCGTAACACAAGTGTTCCCCAGGCTGCATCAGGAAGAGTGTCAGCAAACTGGCTGCTGGTGGGTCTGTCCCCACAGGTAAGCCAAGGCATTTGGACCTTCCAGCTGGAAGATTTGGACTGTAAAAATCCTACCGCTCATTTTTTGGCCAGAACTTGCCTATTCTGAGGGTTTCGGTCTCCCGGGATCCAGCATGATTGCTTGCAAACCCCAAGGTCAGCAGAGCCCCTTCTTTTCTGTGCTTGAGTATCTGGTGAGCGCGTTGCCTCGAGCAACCCTGCTGGGCTGGGAGCTGAGGACGATCCATCCTCCCCTTCTTGTTGTTGACAAATGCCAAGCAAATTCATTACACTGCTCACCGGTGGTGCTTGTTACTCTTCTCACCTTACTGGGATTGAGGGTCTGGGAAGGATGTGAGCGCTCTTGTTCCTCACTTCTTGTTAGGTAATAAGTGCTGACTTGCTCCTTCCACAGGGAGAGGTAAGTGTGAGGCCTGGGTGTACAAAACACCAGCAGTAACATTGATAAAAATGTGCAGCAACAGTCCAGCCACCGCAGGGCGGGACGTGAGGCGCAGAATTCCGGCTGCAGGTACTGGGGCTCCGTTAGAGACCTGTGATGTCCAGCAGTTTCTTCTGCTGCACTCCAGACAAGCTGACCAGTCTTATCCTTGATTGCGATAGTTACCTGGCTTTGATAAGCAATAGCTTTTTTTTATATTGGGTGATTAAAGTTTCCAGCTCTCCCATGAACATATACTATCCATAACCTGGATATAAATATGATATCCATGTCGATCTTAAGAGTGCTGCTCAAGTCGTGGGCCAGCGTTTTGCTGGCATGGCTCTGGGGTCAGGTTTGTGGCTCTCCAGTGCTGCCACTGCCTGGCCTTCTCCTGCAGAACCAATTAACCTATTGCTGTCATTCCACAAGATGTGGAAAGATAAACCCCATGTGTATGAACTGGTTTTCTCCCAAGTACAACAGTGCAAATATATGTTACTGGGTCTAAGTAGCAGGTACATTAGGTTACATTACTCAGACAAGGACTTGATTACTGAGCATTTGGGGCAGTGTCACTCGTGACATCTCTGTCACTGCCATCCCTGAGTGTCCGTCAGGCACAGGCAGGCACCTCTGGTACCCTGAAATGGAGCCCCTGTTCTATCAGCTGCAGTAATAGGCAGCGGGTACACTACTAAATCGGTTCCTTTGGGGCAATAATAAATGCATTCACTCAAGGGACTGCTCCTGCTTCCTACCCCTGAGTAGGAAATTTTGGTAAATATGTTTTACATTTCTGGCATATGAATATGAGGGGAGAAGGGGACCTAACATAGCAAGAGTTTTGCTGTTGGCCTGTTTAAGTTGGCATTCGCTTAGGCCAAAGGTTTGCATGGTAGCACAAGCAACAATTCTGCTGGTATTAGAAGCAAAATTGTGAATACAGATCCCCTTCAGGATCTCTTGGAGCTGTTCCCAAGGGCTTAGACTAATAGTCGGGATAGTAGTGATTGCATCGTTCCCTTTATTCTTCACAGTGTGATGAGTTCTTGCTTGTTTGCTCTAGTGTCCTAGCCTAGACACTTTAGTGATATTGAAGTGGCTGGAACCGAGCCCTCCTGTGCCTAATGCACCAACTCCAGCTCTGGTGGAAATGTCTCTAATGGTGGAGGTTTCCCACGGAGACTCGCATCACTAGTCATGCGTCGGTGTTGTCCACCCTGAGCTATTCAAATATCCCTTGCTGATGTTAGCACTGTTCCGTCAAACCACAGGGTGAAATTCCTGAACTACAGAAGCGGAGCTCACCAACCTCACAGGCAATCCTGCAGCAGCTCTTACTCATAGTGTGGCTGTGACAGCAGAAACAGGAGTTTTGGGTCCCGCACGACTCACCCCAGCACCCGAGCATGCCGTTAATTGGCACAGCGGCTGTGGAGGCCAGTCCAGGTGCCTCCCTGTCCACCCTGGTCAAGGCCATCTCGTGTGCGGTGGTAATGCTCTGTGATGATGACACAGCAGCATCAAAATTAATGGAGTAACAAGTGAAAAACAGGATAATGCTTTTAAAAAAACCAGGTAGTGGCTACAGTTTTCACTGAAGGCTCCATTCCTGTGTGCCAGTGAGCGTACCCGCTGTAGGGAGGCTTCCTGCAGCAGGCAGCTTCAACGGGAGCTTTCGCGCACTCGTCTATCCCAGCAGTTCCTGGTGGGGTAAACAAGCTGTCCTGGGCCTTGGATTGGGTCCAAGCCTCAGGAATGATTCATTGCCCTGCTGTAGGATGGAGAGTTTCACATGGTTCTTCCTGCCCACGTGTTGATGAGCAGCGAGTGCTGAACCCATTACCTGCCCTACAGCGTGTCCTGGGATGTGCCCGAGGTCCCTCCTGGTGTCAGTCCGGAGGGCACTTGGAATCTGTGCGTGGGCATCTTCCCGGGAATTTCCTCCCCTGCCGTGCCCTCTCCAGGTTTCCGTGGCCCATTTCTTCTCCTTGCCGTGCTGCTGCACTCTGTGGGGTGAACCCCCTCCTAGGCCTGCTGAGCTCCCTGCCAGCAGGCTGTGAAGCTGTAAAATCAGCTTTTTTCCTTCTCCTAAATTCCTCTGAGGCAGGAAAGTGGAGTGAGTAGCAAGGAACAGCTCTAAGGAGAGAATAATGCAGTAGAAAGGGAGATCTAAACACGTGACTCTCAATGAGTAGCTATTTGCAAACTGTTCAATCCAGAATGTTCTTATTAATAGATATATGATAACAGTTACTGAGCCATCAATTCCCAAGGCACCTTCAGACATGAGTCAATTCCTGTGCTGAGCATTAATAGGAATTAAAATTGATTAGAAAAACCCAAAGCTTCTGAAGCTGCTTGTGGTTGACTCCTTTGTCTGTGCCTGCTGTTGACCTGCAGTTGTAGGTGCCAGAAAAGGTGCCTAGGCATCACCCGGAGCCGGAGCGCCTGGTCAGGCTGCACCATCCCTGGGGAACGCTGCAGAAACAGTGTTCCCTCCTACTGCTGCTGCACATGCATTGGTGGATTCCTGCACTCTTGCTGTGGAAGTTACATGTTCTAATCTCTCTCTTTTTCTCTCTCTTTTTTTTCCCCTCCAGATTCTGCCTCATCAATGCTGGTGTTCTGTACCTCTACTTCAGCAGCTTCCAGCAGATAGATGAGGAAGAGTATGGTGGAACATGGGAGTTGACAAAGGAAGGGTTCATGACATCATTTGCACTCTTTTTGGTAATGTCTCTTGTTCCCTTTGAGGTGCTCTGTGTATTGGTGTGCTTTGTGCACTAAAACTCCTGGGGAGAAAAGCAGGTGATCCGGCACATAGATAGGGAAGATATTAACATTTAATTTATTAATTTATCTATTAACACCTAATAAATAGGATTGATCAGCAAAGAGAAGCCTCAAATCTGATGGCTACTGGCTGTGAAGTAATAGGGGAGGAGGTAGGAACAGACAGACACCCTTCTGCACCCACCACGTAACTCTTCTGCCTTCCTCTTGTCTGTCACAAATATGCTGCTCCCCAACTCCCACGGAGCTTCATCCCGAGCTCTTTGTATGCAGGTTGAGCTCGTGTTTGAGTCCTCACATCTTCCGCCTCTTCCAAGCTGCCAAATGCACTCCTGATGCAAACGTTCCTGCTTGGGTGGTGTCTGAAGCCTCCTCGGTGGTCGGGATAACCTCAGCTTCCCTTCCTCTCCGCAGGTTGTTTGGATAATCTTCTATACTGCCATCCACTATGATTGACACAGTCTGCAGCCCCTGCCTGTGAAACCCGTCTGAAGGAAATCAAGAAGGTTTTAATCAATCCTAGTCTCTAGGGACTGGTGGGAAGGCAGGGGAGGTCGAATTAGCTCCCGGCAGTCTCAGGGGTCCAAGGAGCCTGGCCAAGCCCGGCTGCTGCCCTCTCGGTTTTACCCGCCTGCTGCTCGCTGGAGCTTCTAAAAAGCCATTGACGTTCTCAAAAGCGGTTCAAGACTGTTCAACTTCGGACTCTTCCTGCGACTGTAGCCGTAACTATGTCCAACTTCTGTATGCTGAAGGTTGAATCTGGTAATTTAATGTGTGTATGGCCTCTGTTTGAGATCTGTCATTAAATCCTCACTCGTCTTCCATTGTTGTCCTTCAGAAAAACAGTTTTAAAAAGCAGCTGTGAGGCACTTAGGAGGAGGGCCCTGCAGCATCCTGGATGAGTTCAGTGGCTGCCTCCAGCACTTCTACAGTGATCAGGTCTGATTTAATTAAACAGACTGTGCTGTCACCATTTCTGAGATTTTTATTTTACTTGCAAATCGCTTTCTTGCTAGAATTTTCAAGTGGTCTTTGCCGAAGATGTTTTTTAAGTGACTTTGCTGTGAAGAATTATGATTACTTGGTTAATGAATGTTTAACTTGAAAACAGTGTTCAGGAGAAACCCCCCTGCCTTCTGTTATCCTGACCATTAACTTGGTTGCTGGAGCTCACTCCAGAGCTCAGGAGTCCTAATGGACGGTCATTCTGGAGGCAGCCTTTTAAAGATTAAGCATTTAAATTCTAGAATAATTTTTAAGATGTTGAATGAAATGAGATTCAGATGAACTTTTTTGAGGACACTAAGACACAATTGAGGCAGCTAATACCTTAAAGACAGAATTACTAACTTGGAGATCAGGCATACTCAGTAAAAATCAGAGGTTTTCTTTGACTTGACCACTCACTAGATGCATGATGCCCTTTTTGGGCATCAGCTGGAGGATCTCTCCTTTATAATATTTTTAAAGACAAGTCTTTCAGAAGCTGTTACTACGAAACACGCACAGTGCCACCCGCTTGTTGTCAGAGGACCTCGTGGTCTAGTTGCTGTGTAGGCCTTGCTTTTCTAAGCTCACACACCCAAAAGTCCTAACCTACAGTTGCCTTATAGGGAGGATTTCATACTTTTAATAGGCCCTTGCTGAAACTCCACATTGCTTCCGAGCTGCTGGAAGCCTCATGTCTGGCTCTGACGTGTGGGTATGCAAAGCTGGGGATCTTAATCTCTTAAAGTGCTGAGCTGAGGCTCTGGAATCAGCCACCCCAGCTGCCCTCCAGCCTCATCAAGGCAGATTATCTGTTCGGTGTGGGAAAAACAGCTGCCTCTTAGGTCCTTGATTTGCTGATGGAAGAGTAATAGCAGCTTCTGCTACACATGAGTTGCCAAGTAAATTTTCTCAAGCTAAAACTTCTCTATTTGTTCCTTTCCAGTCCCAAATTTTCTCGACTTCTCAATTTGATCTTTTTTCCCTGTTCTGTCAGCTGAAAGCATTAATTTTCCATGAGAATTACAATGCCTGCTCTTTCTAGGTCACCCTTTGCTACTGGCATCAGTTTGCCCCTTCACTGTCCCCCGCCATCAGTAAAATCATTGTAGACTTGAAATGCTGTAATAAACATCACCTGGATAACCACCATGCGGTTCCTGCATCCTCTTTTTCTGTGTCCTCTGAAATTTTGCAAAATGTTGACAGTGGGGGATTCCTTCAAGAGTGAGTTTTTATAAATCCCACAGTGACTGTGGGATTTACAGATTCCCTGGTCTCTTGTCACGCTGCGGGCTTCAATTCTGCCATTTCAGAAGGGGACAGAGAGCATTTTCAGTGGAAGTAGCCACAGTTTAAGCCTCTGCTTTGGTGATTAACCAGGAATGCCAAGTGTTGCGGCTCTGTAAGCTATTCCGGTCTTTCAGCATACCCACTGCTGCATGGCAGAGAGCCCAAATTGCACAGCATTAAAAGTGCAAAGTGATAGCAAGTGGCTTGCCTGCCTTTTTGCTTTATTCCTGGCTTACTTGCAGACCTACCAGGTGAGTTTCTTGGGGTTGGTTTTTTTTTATGGTTTTCTACAGTTGGGCAGACTGGAAGCTTGGGCAAAGCCTGAGTGCTTTATGTGTTGAGAAGGACCATGATAGGGCAAGGACATCAGATCTTCTGCATCTCTCTAGGGCTTCTGGCAGTGAGTTGGTGAGTGCAGCTGCCAGCTTTTGGCCTCCCAAGGTTCCTGTTCCTTGGAGTTTCTCAAGCATCCCAAGCAGGTTTCTCCAGCCTTGGTGCCAAGAGAACTGAAGCTCTGGCAGCTACGAGGAAGCGAGGCCAAGGGGACACGGCAGCCTGCAGAGCGGAACCGAGTGCCCCTCAGAGGTGAGCGCTGTGACACGAGGGGCTTTTGCAGAGACTAGAGACTGATGGAGGGTTGTCCAGGAGAGAGCATGAGGATGAATGCAAGGAAGGAAAAGAGCAGCAGTAGCGGCTGGCAGGCTTAGGGACTGCAGCGAAGGGAGCAATAGGCTTGTACGGCACCTCTGTGCTTAGCACTTGTGCTCTATGGACCTGCTTGCTCTGCACTCTCTGGAATGGCAGGAAACTTGAACATGGGTGGTGGGAGTCCCTGCCGCTGCAGAGCAGAGACTCTGGGAGAACAGGGCCTTCCAGAGCCAGGGAAATGACCTGGGCAGTCAGGAGCCCCACGGCACCTGGGCACTGGGCCAAAGGCAGCAGGTCCCCGGCAGGAGGGAAAGAGGAGGATATTCCCTAGTCCAGTCTCAAGGGGGAGAGAGGAAGGGCTTCTGGCATGGAACGGGCAGGGAAGGTTTTTGTGCTCTCCTAGTCTCCCTTGGACTTCAAACATAAAGCTTTAATGTGAGTTATTTTTCTTGTTAAAGGGAAGGCCAAGGTGTGAATGCAAATACGCGCTAGGACTTGGTGAGGGGAAGATGCATCGTGTGTCTTGGCAATACTGGGTGTCAGGCAGCCCTGGGGTAGCTCCACAGGTCTGGGCTGTTTGAGCCCACAGCACAGAGTGGATTTATCCCCTGTGCTTGCAGTTCAGCGAGGGAACTCTGTTGGTGTCGCTTATCTACAGCAGCACTTGGGGTGTCCTTAAAGTGGTGCCTATTGCAGCTGGGAGCACATCCCCGGCGCCTCAGAGCCTCTGCCCGCTCTGGCGTCTCTGGATTTTCCCTATGTGATTTCCAAGCTTGTCAAGACTGCACTGTCAGCATGCCGGGGTTCATCTGCAGGGAGGTGACAGAGCTGGTTGGTTTTGGTAAAAAAGCACAAGAGCAGATGCAGTCTAGAGAGCTGAAGAAGTGGGAAGTAGACCCCTGCCTTCGAGCACTGTGAAATCCCGCATGGATCCCATACGTGGAGGTGGTGTCTGCTGAGGCTCGCGGGCCAGCGCTGTACTGGATCCTGCTCCTCAGGAACTGTAACCTTGTCCTTCACTGCAATGGAAGGAATGGGGCGCAGTGTGCACAGAGCTCCTGGCCTGGGAGAGACGTGGTGGGAGAGGAGGAACTGCCTGGAACTTGGGATGGGAGGACTGGGGAGATGTGAAAACAGACCAGGCTGAACCTGGCTGGTAAAAGCTGAATTACCCTCCTGTGAGGGGTCGGTTAATGCCTGGTGGTGCCCAACGTGCCCTCTGGCTGCTGGAGTGCATGAACAAAACCTTGTCCTGCCAGCAAGGGTGGGTTTGCAACTCCCTTCATTACAGCACCCTGAATTAGTTAGCACTGTCTCTTGCGTAGCTCTGGCTAGGGAAGAGCAAGGAGCACTGACTGGCTCCTGGGAGGATGAGGAAACAGGATGTGTGCGATCTCATTGCCTCCTCGAAGCCCAGCGCCCAACACGCTGCTTCCAGAAGCAGCAGATGTCCAGGATACACAGGGCAAAGCATGAATTTGGGGACCTGGCAGCCAAACCAGTAGGTGGCATGGGCCAAGCTGCAAGGGAAACGGCCCTGTTCCAAAATCGCTGTGAAGGGGGGAAGTAATTTCTACAAACCCAAAGCACTTTATTCGATCCAGAATCAAACCCTCTCTTGCTCTCAGTTATTTTACTGCTATTTTTTGGGAGCAGTCTTGGAGTAAAAGACATTTGAGTTGAAACATTTTGGCCATCCTGGTTTCAGAAATGTTGGTGTGAAATATTTAGACAGCGACCCCCCTCCCCAAAGTCAAAGTCTTCACTGGGGTGATGGCTGATCATGGACTTCATTGAAAACCCAATGTGCGAAGGAGGCCACCTCATGCACAATGCGTTGGGTCAAGGTGAGGAGCAAGCAGAGGGGCCGTCCAGCAACCACCGCCAGCCTTTGGGGCCGTGAGGGAGGGCTCTGCCACCATCACGCTCCTGCCAGCAGCTTGCTCCTCTGGGCTGTGTGCGGAGAGAGCAGCCCGCCGTGTCCCCAAACTGTCCCTGAGCACGTAGGTCCGCAGGCCGTCCCATGGAGGGGACAGCAGAATGGATCTCTGTGTCCTCCCTGTCACTCGCTCCTCTCCGCTGGGCACAGCTGCCCTTCCTGATGTGCCACACTGCCACCCCTGAGGTCACTGTCACCCATGCAAGGCTGCAGGGGAGGATGAGCAGCTCCAGGGTAGCGCTCAGGGTAGGGACCCCTGGGCTGGCTGTCCCCAAAGCTCCCTGTGTCCCCTTGGCCTTTCCCTGTGGAGCTGGTGCGCAAAGGAAGCAGGTATTGCTCCATCTTCTCTGTCCCCTTCTCCAAACCCAGAGTCCCCTTTTGGCACTTGCAACCCTGTGCTAAAGCTGCCTTGCAGCCTGGTGTCCCCTTGTCCAAAGCAGGGGCCAGGCCAGCCAGAGGTCAGGACAGATGTCCCCTGTATGGCCATGCTGCCCCGCTCCCCTCCTCCTTGTCCTGGCCAGGAACCTGCAGCAGCACGAGGCGATGCCCATGGCCAGGCAGAACCCTCCTGGTGAGCAAACTGGCTTGCATTCCCACCACGGGGGATGTCTGGGCAGAGGGACACCCATGGTGGCAGGTGACATTTATTTTCCTGGAAAAAAAATAAGAGAAAAAGCCCCTAAAACACTTTTTTTTTTTTTTTTTTTTTTTTTTTTTTTTGCGAGAGTGGCAACAGTGCTCGCTGCAGCCCCGGCACGCACAGGGGATTCGGGGTCGAAAGCAGAGGGCTCGGGAGCAGGGGCGGTTGCTGGCCGGGGCGGGGATGCTGGGATGCTCCTGGGATCTCCCGGCTGCGGCGGAGGGAATCGCGGGGCGCAGCGCGCAGGAGGCAGCGGGCGGCCCGGAGCCCCGCGGCCCCGCGGCCTCGC
>JAWLRI010000121.1:86743-112716 GCA_034781795.1 Crypturellus tataupa
GCGCCTCGCGCCCTCCCCGCGCATCGCTGCCTCCCCGGTATCCCTGTCTCCACACACATCCCTGCCTCCCTGCGTATCCCTGCCTCCCGGCGCGTCCTGGCCCCCCGCACGTCCCTCCTCCCGAGCCCCCGTCCCACTTTCCCGCAGTGGCTCCTGCCTGCCCGGCCTCCAGCTCGCGGTGCCCAGCCAGCCCCGTCCAAGCCTGCCCCGCGGCCATTCCCTGCCCTGTCCCGCCATGGGGTCCCCAGGGAATTCACAGCGTCGCGGCTGGGCCACTGCACGGGAACACGTGAGCAGGGAGGACCCCGCGGGGTCTCCTCTGGGAAGGGAAATGCGGGACTGCGAACAAGGCGGCCGCCGCGGCCCCACCAACCTGCCCCCAGGTCTGGGGGCTCCCCTCGAGCCGCAGACGGGTCTGTCCCTCATTCCCCGTGTTGCCACCACATTGTCACCCCGTTGTCACCGCGCACACACCATGCTGCTCATCTGTCCGTGTCGACCACATGCTCCGGGGCCCTGCATGGTGCCCTCTCCCCGGCTCTGGTGCCTTATTCCATGAGCAGGAGCTCCCGCCTCCTGCTTTTACCTGCCCGACCCCTCATTTAATTTGCTGGGACCTGGCAGGAATCGGAGGCACCAAAGCTGCTCTGGAAGTTGGGTACTAGCTGCAGATCCAAGGTTTGGTTCACACCTAGCGATCTTTCCTGTCAAACACACAGCTTTAATAAAACCAGGTGTTCCTTTTAATTGCCTGTTTTTAATTAATGCTTCTCTGTGAATAGTCCAGAGTCATGTTTTTCTCCTTTCTATTTTGATTTTCATCAGGTAATGTAGCTTTTCCCTGTGTTACCATCCCCCAGGAAGCCCACACGACACAAAACTGAGCCTTGCGGTTCTAACAGCCTGTAAGTTGTCCTAGTGTGACGCTGTTGGCTGGAATTCGCTGCCCCAGGGATTAATTCCCAGAGCCCTGCTCCTCTTCCTGCACTGCTGATGGATGCCAGGGATGTGCTTCTGCTCCAGGCTCTCTGCCCAAGGAGCAGGGTTTGGAGCTGTTCTCCATAGTCTGAGATCGAACACATGCAGCTCCCAGGGGCTGTTTCATAGCTCCCAAGTAGATGTTTGGCCAAGTGAGCCGCCAAGCCCAAAGCCTGTACTTGAACAGGTCCCGCTTGCACCTTGTCCTTCACTTCATCCTGTCTGACTGTGCTATCATCCGTTTTCATCCTGTTCCATCCCAACCCCCTCATGACCAGAGCCAAGAAAGCAAAGCGCCCTCCTGACGTGGTTTCACGGGAGCAGCGCTTTCAAAAGCACGAGGCCTCTCAGACCTCGTATGAAGCACAAGCAATTTCATGCCATCTTCATGCAGTGGAAGTCTCCTGTGGGGCAGGAGGGGCTCCAGCTCTGTCATCTCCCTCCGTGCTTGAGAGCTGCCTCCCTGCTGTGCGCCCACATGCTGCTTGGAGAGCCACACTCATACAGCACCATGCGCAGCCGCCCATGCTTCTTCATCACGTCACCCGCCACACCAAAGGGCTGGGAGTCCAGGTCTTTGCTTTCTGCCACATGGAAGGTTTCCTTGAACAGAGGCCCCGTTCTGGTGCTCTTGGTTCTGCAGAGAAGCCTCTGAAGAGCCCAGTCCCAGAGAGCAGCTTCCTCCTGAGCCTGCAAGAAGCTCTGGTCTCTCTGCCACCCCCTCAGCGTTTCTAGCGTTGAGCTGTCCTTGGTGCCACCAAGTGCCTCTTCCCACGTGGAAGCAGGCTTCCTTCCTGGCCACGCATGGAAGTAGCACTTGGTAGCTTGTCTTTCAAGGGTGAATTGCGGTTCTGCACAGGTGTCCGTGTGTGAGCAGCTTCAAAGAGACGAAGTGACTTGCCCAAGGTCTTGCAGGGCGTCAGTGGCAGAGGGGAAGGGCAATGTGAGGCTCCTGTGCCCCTCCCGCGGCTGCTCTCCAGGTGGTTCAGATCCATCCCAGGCCCCCAGGGACAGCTGCACTGCCCTCCTGCCATCAGGAGCTCTGGGCCCCTGAGGTGGAGTGAGCAGACGCTGTCCCAGAGAGGCTGCTGAAGGGCCCTGGGGCCATTCTCGCCCCATTTCCCCACTGCCGGTGCAAGTGGAAGGGAAGATGTGCCCACACCAGCAAGTGCGGGGGGACGCCCCTGGCTGATGGAGACCCTCCAGCCCACCACGTCCAACGGGACTGGGCTCCCCTCGGTGCCCGTGCGCACAGGCCTCGCTCTTCAAACCCCACCAGCCTGGAGAGGCTCCAGGGCGCTGAGTGCAGCGGTGCTTGGGGCTCAGCTGCGGAAGCTGAGCCCTTCCCAGCGCCGCTCCTGAGCCTCTGCAGCAAGGACCAGATCGGAGTCACCTTAGCGGGACTGTAGGGGACTTACTTCGAGTTACAGCATGGCTAAAATTAAAAATAATTAATTCATAATTAAAATTAAGACTTCCTCCCTGGCCCCCGAGAACTGTGCAAGGTCTGAGCGGGACCCCAGAGTTTTAGTGGCATGACAAGGACGTGGCCCCCCGGGAGATGCTGCCTGCTGAGGAGACTGAGAGACCAGGGAGGTTACTGGGGCCGGGGGGTCCAGCTACTCCTGCTCCTTAGTCACTGCTTAGGCCAAACCCAGAGAGCGTCCCCAGGAAGGGCAGGGTGAGAGAGCGTCACCAGGACAGGCAGGGCACGCAGTGAGCACCCTGCTGTTCCGCGCGTCGGGGTTGCGAGAGCGGCCGCCCTGTCCTACCCCTGCACAAGGGCTCTCCTCGCTGCAGCTGGACCCTCAGCCTCGGCGTTCACAGGTGAAGCCCCAGGGGGCACAGGCTGATGAAGCCCCGGCAGGTGCCTGTCAGGGACGGGCACGTCCCCTCCTGCGGCCTGGTTCTGCCATCCTAGGGCTGTCCCCGGCAGCACCCAGGGGATGTGCTTCCCATCACCGTGTGGCACAGCGCCTGCCCAGCAGGCACCCTCGAGAGCAACAGGTGAAGCCAGTAGGGAGAGCTGAGCTACATCCCAGAGCAAAACGGAGGCTTTTTGTCATCGCGAGCTCCTCCTGCTGTCCCATGGACGCCAGGCACGGGGAAGTCCAGGCTTCCTTCCCCTGCATTCGCCATGTCCAGGGCTGTGAGTGCAGCGAGCAGCTTGATTTCACGGCAGGCCTGGTCAGCCGGAGGACAAGAGAAATTCAAGCTAAACGTTTCTGGCTGCGCGACCTGGTGGAGCTGCCGAGACCGTCCAGCGTGCAGGTTTGCTCTCCTCTGCCTCCACTGTGTCACAGCGGTGTTTCCTGGGTTCTGCTTTGAGTCTGTTTTGCTCAGGGGCTCCAGCTCAAGCAGAGACCCCAGTAAGGCTGCTGGGCTTCGCTTCTTGTCTTAATCTCCTCTTCTTTCCTGCTGCATTTCTGAGGGCTGTTAACAAAGCGGTTCTCTGTGAGAGACAAAGGAGCAGCAGTTGCAGGTCCATTGCTAAAGGCTGGTGAATTGGCTGAAACAGAGCAAAATTCAGGTTTCTTACCCCTCTTTGGGGAGAAAGTAATCTTGGAATAACTAACACTGAAGGAAGGAAAGAGTAAAATGACCCAGAGCAGCATCTGAGCCAGAAAGTCTATTGAGATCTTGGATCAATAGGGAAGGTAATAGCCTCGCTGGAAGCAGCACAGTGTAATGTTAGTGCTGGGTAAACACTGCAATAAGAACCCGGTGTTGCTCAATTAACTAACACTTGTGTTTTTCCTGCTGCCCACAAGATCCAGACTCCTTCCTGAAGTCGGCTCGCCTGCAGCGCCTGCCTTCATCCTCCTCGGAGATGGGCAGCCAGGACGTGTCCCCTCTTCGCGAGACGAGCAAGGACCCTTTCTCTGGGGACTGCAGCTGCCGGCAAGATGGGCTCACCGTCATCATCACTGCCTGCCTCACCTTTGCCACGGGCGTCACCGTGGCCTTGATTATGCAGATCTATTTTGGGGACCCACAGGTAAGGCACACGGTGGCTTTGTGGCCTGCTCTGTGCCCCGGCACCGCACTGCAGCTGTGAGCAGCAGCGCCTGGCGGGTTCGGGGTGGCACAGGATGGGGCATAGAGACCCGCTGCTGCAGATCCAGCTGCGACTTCAGGCAGACCTGAAGGTTTTCACAGAGCAACTTTCATTTAAGGACACAGGATCTTAAGGATTTAAGGATCTTTTGCACATCTTCACTTGCAGGAATTTACGGATCTGTCTGTTAGTGCCCATCTTGGAAAGAGTCTGTTTCCACCTGGGATCAGGCAGGGGAATGTCTGAGAGCAGAGCAGAACCTCCTGCTAACGCTCCTCAAGGGCCAACACAGAGCTACAGAGCAAAGGGAGCAGGGTGAGAGGGCCATGCCTTCCTCAGAGGACATAGGCTGCAGAAACCTGCTGCCTGAGAAGCAGTAGAGCCTAAGAACAGCATGGGAGCATTCAGCGATCCTCAACACACACCACCCGGCAGGGCAGACCTGGCTGCATGTCCAGGCACAGAAATAGAGGGCTTTGTTGATTTGATTTTGTCTTCCCTTATGGAGATGTTAGAGGAGTGGCTTGTCCTTTGACCTGTCTGTCTGGGGCAGCTGAGAGCACCCTGAGTTATCCTGCCGGGGACACTGCCTGTCAGCCTGCCATGTCCACTGCATCTTAGCCACGTCCATAGGGCCTTAGCACTTCCCGAGGCCACGCCAGCTCATGCCCAGAGTCAGCAGTCTGGACTTGAGAATTAACTTTGCTAAAAATCAATCTTTTTTAACTTCATGCAACTGCATGAACCCTGGTACTGGCACAAAGAAAGGGTGAGAACAAGCCATGACTGCATCAGGGAGATGGGACTGTCATTTTTCAGCTGCACAAGTGTATTCCTCTTTCCAGGGATTGGTTTTCCACAGAAATCCATCCTCCTGTCCCTCCTGAAGATTACTCCAGCTCTGCTCTTGGGTTTATGGAGGATAGGGGCAGAACACGACTATGGTCAAACAGAGCGGCCACAGTTGTCCTGGTGTGGATGTGAGATATGTTGTTTCCACCCACATTTGGAAACACCGGAAACCTCAGCCCAGGACCAGCCTTGACTCCGGCAAACAGGAGCCAAGCGGCTGGTTTCAAAACTACTGTGACATCGGCCCTGTCCCATGGGGAATCCCACAGAGCCATGCCGTGCCCTGGGGGCCTGGCCCTGTCTCAGGCCTCGCCACTCTCTCCTGTCCCGGCAGATCTTCCACAAGGGCGCTGTGGTGACGGACGCGGCGCGCTGCACGGCCCTGGGCATTGAGGTGCTCAACAAGCAGGGCTCCTCGGTGGATGCGGCCATCGCTTCGGTCCTCTGCACAGGCGTCGTCAACCCACACACATCTGGGCTCGGCGGGTAGGTACGGCCTGCGTCCCCGTGGGCCCCTGGGTGCTGCCTGACATTGCCTTCGTGCAGACTGTTTCCCCATAAGCGGAGATTTGCCCTTCTCCTAGGCCAAGTCCCTGCTTGCGGGATGTGCTCGCAGCAAGTCCAGCCCCTGCAGAGGGAAGGCGGGTGAGCCCAGACCACCACATCCTTCTACCCCACTCTCCATGGCTGCTGTGGCCAGGCACAGCCACATCTCCTTCCGTGTCTATGTGGAGGTGGCCCTGCTCAGGCTCTGCTTGTGCCTTCACATCCTCCTTAAGAGCATGAGGAAGCCCCCAGCCAGCAGCGGCTGAACCAAACTGGCGGCAGGGCAGAGAAATCCGTAGCCAGGCACCGCAGAGAGCAATCCCGAGCCTGCTTTAGTGAGCAACAACTAATCTGAGCCTTAGGCTCAGCGCTGTAGGAGAAGGGGGCCACGGGCTGCCGGAACTGTGCAGTTGTGTCATGGAGCTTGCAGCACCCAAGCTCATAGGACCCAGCCCCAGTGTTGTGAGAGATCAGAGGGTTACCCCTTTTAGCTTTGCTCCTTGTGCAACAGAAGAGGGGGATGCAACCCTGGCTCCAGGCTGGAGCGGGGAGGTGAGGGAGTTGGGCATGGGATGCGGGTGCAGCTGGAGCCGGCGAGCCCTGCGCCTCGCGTCCCTCTTGCTCCAGTGCTGCCCTCCTGCACTGGGAACCCCTTGAGATGCCCATTCTCAGCCCTCCAGGAAGTGTCATGAGTGTTGCATAACACCCTGTCACCTGAGAGCAGCTCCAAGCTGAAGTTAAGATTGTTTGGTTGTAAGCAACACCCTCCCCCGCCATCCCCATGTTGTTGCAAAATTGTTCGGATTAGAAAGAAGATCCCGTGTAGTCCCAGCCCCAGAGTGGAACAGACCAGTGGCCCTGCTGGCCAGGCCAGCGGGAACTGATCCAGCCTCAATTGCTGACTCATCGCCATGGACAATCTGCTTCGGACCCTCAGTCACCCTGAAGAGGTCCCTTCACTGCTCTGGAAGCAGCCAGGACCTGAACCAGGACAGAATCTTCCCCTCACCTTGCTGCTACCCCAGCCCAGGTCTGGGCCGCTGCTGTGCAGAGAGCAGTCAAGAGGGGCTCCACTGCTGAGGTGACACCTTGGCTCGCGGTGACGCGTTGAGCCTGACGGTGTCCTGCAGGACAGCCAGGATGGGCACCACGGCCTTTCCTTCCCAACGGGCTGGGAGTCCTAGATCTCTAAAGGGAGATGAGCAACTTGCTGCCATGCCCCGCTTTACCTGTGTTATTCTGGTTTATGTGGTAGCACGATTGTTCCTGTGGGGCTAATCCCTCCATCTCTGCAGGGGTGGGGTGATGCTGGTCCATGACATCCGTAAGAACAAGAGCGAGGTGATCGACTTCCGTGAAGTGGCTCCCCTGGGCATCTCTGAGGAGGAAGGACTGCAGAAGGCCTTGGACACCAGGGTGAGCAGCAGTGGTTGGACGGGTTTCTCTTCTGCAGCTGGAGCTGGCTGAGGTCTCCAGGTCCCCTCTCTCCATGTTCACGCTCCACCCTGACTGCCCAGAGGAGAGGCCTGGGGAAAGCAACCGGCTAGGGGGGCCCCGGGCCAGCAGACACCAAGCATAGGCAGACACCAGCACAGCTCAGACTGCCTTGGGCCTGTCTTCACAGCCGGGACGCCTGCGCCATGACTCCCCTGATGATGTCCTTCCTGCAGGCACCATATCATTGGGCACTCGGAGATGGGGAACCCTCATCGTTCCCACAGGCGGCAGGAGGCATTTCCGCTGGTGAGAGATCCCAAGCCCTGAGCACCTGAGGAGCCGCAGGGCAATCCTGTGGCTCTCTCGAGATGCCTGAAGCCTGCAGGCCCCTGGGGAGTCCAGAGGCCCAGCAGAGCGCAGGGAGTGAGGGAACCATGCCCCGGCAGCAGGGACATGCTGGAAGAACAAGGCTCCTAGGAGGGAGCAGAAGTCCTGTGTTGCTCTGCTGTGCTATTTCTCTTGATTTCACTGGCTTGACATCAGGAATGAACCTACTTCTCTTTTTTCCTAAAGAGCATTATTCCTTAATTTAGTGTGTTGCTACAGACCCTAGCCTCTTCCCTTCTCCTAGAGACCATGCAAGCACCTTCCATGTGAGCATGACTCACCTCTCCTTTCTGTCAATTCTTTGACTTGCAGCTGGGGGACACGTCCTTACAGGATGGAAACTGTACCCTGCCTTTTTGTCCTTCTTTTATAGGTAGGTCTCCTTGTGGGGGTGCCCGGCATGATACAGGGAATGCACCAGGCACACCGGTTATACGGCAGGTAAGACAAGTTGGCTGTACCGGGTGGTGGGACCGTTTGCGCTCTGAGGTCTTGCGGGGCAGCTGGCAGCACGTGACTGTTGCACTTGGACCACAGGCTCATCTATCAGCCACAACTATTAGCTAAAGAGTGCTTGGAGGTGAAAATATGATCTTTTTTTGTTTGTTTTATTTAAAATAAAGAATTTATTTTTGTCAGGTTTTCTCAATTTTCGCTAATGAGTTGAAAAGTGAAGAATACCTAAGCTAGAGAGTTTCCATCTTATCTCTCATTCTTTTTCCCTCTTATCTTCAGTAAGAAAATAAAGCTGATTACAACTGGAAAATGAACCACAACTTAAAAAGGAAAAGTTTTCAGATTTGATTTTATCCAAAAAGCAAAAAAAATTTGCAAATATTTCTAACAAGTGAGAGGGAGAGTTTGAACGGCTTGCTTGGGGTTACAGTCTGACTTGAAATTTTACCTCAGAGATGCCCCTTCCCATGTCTTTTTGCTGATGCTTCTCTCTGGAGCATGTTGTGGATGACTGAGATTATCTGAGTGAGAAGAAATAACCTGCCATAAGCTTGGAGTTCCTTTTGGTGACTCGGGCTGCAACTTGCCCACAGGCTAGCGTGATTGGAGCCCAGGTAGAGCAGCACCGAGCCCTGTGCTTGCCCGCCACAGCCAGGGTTGCCCCGCTGCATACTCTGACGGGGCAGAAGATCTCACGCTGTTTTCTTCTTTGGCAGACTCCCGTGGTCCGAGCTGCTGGGCCTTGTGGCTGGTGTTGCTCAGGATGGATTCAATGTCACGCATGACCTGGGTGAGTAAATGATGGGGAACCGTGGGTCCACACTCAGCATGAAGCAGCCCATGGCCATTGCGCTGACCAGGGAGGAGGGAGCTGGTGACACGTCTGGCAGCAGGTTATTTGATGGAAACTAGGACTCTTCCAGCTTAGAAACAGATGGTGTCAGGAGCAAGGCGAGAGGAGACCGTGATGACAAGAAGACAGGAGCCCTATCTGAGGGGTCGGGGCACAGCAGACCAAGGCAGGCAGCCAGGGCTGGCCAGGAACAGCTCCTGCTCCTCACAGCTCCAGCCTGGACCCAGCTCTGGCACTGAGAGGAGAGGGCTGCCAGCACTCACCACGCAGCTTTGGGAGGATCCTTGTTCCCCCTTCCCGGCACTCCCTGCCACCTCCAGCTTGCCATGTGCGCAGTACGTGAGCGCAGCAGGGAGCTGAGCACCCAGGTTCCTTCCAGGCTGTAAGGGGAGCATGACCTGGCTGTCCTGCCATCCGAGTCTCCAGTTTGCTAATAGGTACCAGATAGCAACAACTCCCAGTGCTCCCCATGAGGCACACAGTGACTCTGTAGCATGCAAGCTAGTGCTCCCCTGGGCTGTCTGGACATCCCTGAGATACTGCTCTCCCCGTCCTTGTCGGCAGCCAAAGCTGTAAGTGAACTGAAGGACGTGAACTACTCGGACAAGTTTCGGGAGACCTTCCTGCCAGATGGGCAACCCCTACTGTCAGGCATGTTTGTGAGGCGGCCAGACCTCGCGGCTCTGCTGGAGATGCTGGGAGCAGAGGGAGCATCAGCCTTCTACAGCGGCAACTTGACGCAGGAGATCATCTCGGAGGTGAGCCATGCCTGTCCTTCCCTCTGCTCCAGACTGTGGCAGAGCACAGAAGAGCCTAGGAAGGTGCTACCTGCCTTATCACTTGCTTAAAATGGGAAAGGGACCTTGAAATAAGACATAGCCAGGTGACACTTCAGCAACAGGGACAAATACATAGAGACTTCTTTTTCCCCCCTGTCCACGTCACTGCAGCAGTGTGACCACAGTCTACAGAAGCAGAACAATTTCAAATGATTCTATAATTCTATGAAATACCCTCGGACTGTATCAAGGTAGTGTTAGTGACAACCCCTGCTTCCCCCCAGGAGAGGCACCCCATTGCTGGGAAGTAATTTCTTGTTAATGAGACCGTGTGAGCTGCATACTTGAAGAAAAAGATTTGAAAATAAAATCAGAATAAGTAGTTCTGACTTCTAGATTAAATAAATGCTCCCTCTCTATTAAATGGTCTAAGCTTTTGAGTCAGTTCAACTCATGGGCTGTAACACTGCTGCCCTTCATAGTAAATCCCTATAAGCTATGAAGTTATTTCAAATCTGTGAGTGAACATATAAACCAGGAGGTTGGAACATGCTCTAATCTGGGGAATACGACACAATTGACCTTGTAGGCAGTGTATCAGACTGGCTTGGACGCACTGAGCGTTGCCTCGGTTTTACTGCTGCTGATAGGGGTGATCTTCTCAAGAGCCTCGTGTCACGGCTCAATATGGAGCCCTGCCTTAGGACCAGAAATATTATGTCCTTCCCATGCTAATATTCATATTATCAGCACTCTTGAATCACTATCACACATGTGAAAAACTGCTGCTTGTACAGCAGTAGCTCAAAGTGATCCTGGAGAAACATTCCAAGCTTGTGGTGCATCTCTACAGCTAAATCCCTAATTATCACCTAGCCCCTCTTACATTAGGACTACCTCTTGGTGGGACGAGCTGTCCATGGAGGAGAAAGGCCTGGTACTGCAGCACTGTGGGCAGTGGCAAGCTACGGGGTCAAGCGTGCAATTCCAGGTCTGGATGCAAAGCAGAGTTTGCTCCCTCATTTCTCACAGCAGCTTCACAGTGTTAATTGTTCCACAGGAGCAAGGACAACTAAATGGTGTGAAATCGTGTAAATCTCCAAAGATTTTTCCCTTTCTTTCCACCCCAGTGTGGGAAAGTGCAGGATCTGAGACAGCGTTTGCAGTGTGTGGTTGCCAGAGGCTTCTCCCTCTTCCCTCCTCTGTTCACACTCCTCTGCAGATCTTGATAGTGGTGGTGAGATGAGGTTTGGTATCATGAAAGCACAGATTTATAAAGAACTGACCACTTTGATTATGCTGGAAGTCCTCAGCTCTCAGAAATCTCGATGATATTTGTTTAATAACCCTGTATTCATTCACCTGGGCTGCCAGGAGGACTGCCTTGATGCTGCTTGCTCAGTGTGATCTGCTTTGCTCTCCTGCTCAGGTCCACAGCTACGGAGGAGTCCTCATGGAAGAGGACTTCAGCAACTACAGTGTCACGATGGAGGACCCCGTGCACACCGTGTATCGAGGTAATGAGGTGGCCTGGCCCTCGCGGAGAGGTTTCCTTCACCCAGCAGCAGGTGGGAGCAGCACCCACCAAGCCAGGGCCACCCTGAGCAGTTCCTAACAAGCTCCAAGCTCTACGGAGCTCTGTAGCAGCATCTGCCAAGGAGCCTGACAGCGAGTTTCCTGTACTGATGCATCACCAGCAGTTTGGGAGGTTTTCAGCACCTGAAATGGGCTTCTTTACCCCTTGACAGTGATTGATCATGTTTTACTATAACGTTATTGCCTAAAGAAGCAACATAAACACATGCTTAGGCCCTACCTAGATATAAGATTGACCACGGACTAGTGCCTACATCTGCAGTTGATCTGCAAAGGCAAAAAAAATGCTTTATGCAGAAAGTTTTCTTAATGTCATTCTTTTATAAAAACCGCTGTATTTATTATTATTATCATGAATTATTATTATTTATTATTACTATTATTATATTTATTATTATTATGTATTATGCACTGCTAATACCCATAATGTTACAAACCCTTTTGATCTCCCTTTACCCATACTGCAGCCAACCAACCAACAAACAAGAGCTGAATTTCAGATTAAAAAAAAAAAAAAAAAACTATTTTGGCTTCCTTTATTCATCAAAGAGAAACAGAATGACATAATATGAAGGTTTGGGGAAAACTTTTTAAAATCATATTGTTTTCCATTATCTCCCCTAGTCTGGAAAGCTTTCCATGTCCTTAAGGACAACCACATATGGGAAATTACTGTAATTCGACAGCATCTGGCAAAAGCAGCTTCAATCCTCTCTTCTTCCCTTCCCAGGTCATCTTGTCCTCAGTCCCCCACCTCCACACGCAGGCCCTGCACTAATGACTGCACTGAATATCCTCGAGGGCTTCAACATCACAAACCAAGCATCCAGGGGGAACATGTTGCACTGGATGGCAGAGGTAAGAGTGGGTTAAACATTTGGCTGAATTTGTTGTGCTGCTGGAGAATGTATTGATTTGTCAGTTGTGCAAAACTGTAGGTGATTCCTCCCTAGCTGATCTCTTTCCTGCATAAGAAGGATGTTCCCAAGAAGAGCAGTGCCTTTGGTTCATATCGTCTAGGTGGTCATCTCCACAGAATGATCCCCCAGCAGTTGAGGACAGACCTATCTGTTTCCTTTGCATCTTCTGCCCCAGCAGCCTGCCAGCACTAGGGTGATGTGGGGGTCCTGGTGCGAGAGTCTGCAGTGCTGCAGCCAAAAAGCCACAGATGGACATGACCAAGAAAACTATATTTTTTAAAAAATCTTTACATTTTAGCTAACCTCAGGGGTCCGGATTGTGATCTATGCAGTATTTATGTCTGTAAACAGCCCTTCCAAAACATAGCAAGTTTCTGGGAAGAGAGGCAAGCGTTCAGTTTTCTGCTCTGTAAGCACAGTTGTGTTGTTAGACATTAACAGGTCCAAAGCTGGGAGCAAGCACATGATCACACGTAGCAGCTGAAAGAAAGATATATAGGAAAAAAAACAGATCCTCTTTAAAAGTGCCATCCCCAGAGTGCCCCGGGACATTTGGGTGACTTGCAGCAAGCTGAATGGGTCACGTTGGTTGGTGAGGAGAGTCCTGATGACCCTGTTTCCAGACAGCAGCGCAGTTGGACCACGGAGCCGGTTGCACTGTTGCTGTTGGGTGTATTCCACCTTGGACGTCCCATGTACAAATTCTGCTGGATTCATGTGGCTCCCCCAGCACACAATTTGCCACGCAAAACCTGATGGCCTCCTGCCACCGTATCCATGTCTTGTAGACCTTTTCACTGAGATATTCCCAGAACCGGCTGTTAGACACTTTGGTTCACAGGCTTTAACCTACATGTTGGGAGAACAGATACTTTTTCCTGTGTGAAGAATATAAAGTGGAATTTCCGGGCCACCTAAATGTTGATTTTTCTTTCTCTGTTTTCAATTTAGACATTAAAAATAGCCTTGAGCCTAGCTAGCAACTTGGGCGACCCAAGTGATGATGCGTCTGTCACTCATGCTGCAGAAGGCATGCTCAGGTAGGTCTGAGGCTGCCAGGCACATTCCCAGCTGTCAGAACCTGTGGTTTGGATATCATTCCTCAGCTTGTTCAAGGGAAGGAAAGGGAAAGGCAAGGGAAAACTTGCTTTTTTTTTCTACCTTTTTTTTTTTCCTGAGAAAGACCAGTCCTTGAGGGTCTTCCTGGCGCTTATTCTCCCAAAGCATCCCAGCCGGCCCCAGAAGGCTCTGAGGACTTCCTCACACAGAGGTTCCCTGAAACTAACTCAATCTTGAGGGTTCCTCCCCCTTTCTCACTCCTCTGACTATTGCTTCTCAGCAGGTCAAACCCATGTGTTGCAGGCTGCAGTATCCTGCTTTTCTTTCTCCACATTCCTCAATGGTGCTTGGTGCCTTTACAGTTCACCCAGTATCTTAGGAGAGACCAGGCCTGGGATTTCAGCCCAATCTTGACCTCAGAGACAGTTTCAGACGTGGTTGCTGGCCCAAAGCTGGATTTAGCTCGTTCTCCTCTGCACTTAGACCAGCATTCGGGCAGGTTTCAGTACATCTTGTCCCTGAGGGTTGAGTTCATCACCACAGATAATGCCAGGGAGGTCTATGGCCGTCCCTCTCTGCGCTGGGCGAGACATCTCATTTCCTTCCATTTTTTAATCCAAAGGAGCTCCCTCTCCCCACTATGAGCCCTTTCAGGGAACCGCTTCCCATAGCGTGCAGGTACATCCCAACAGGAGAGCAGGAGATGTTCATCTTTCTGAGTTCATCGCTTTCTTTCCTTCTTCCCGCCCCTCGTCACTGAAGTAAATCAGAAGCCAACACCCTGCGGCAGCTGATTAACGACTCGCAGTCCTTCTCCGCTGACCCGCGCATGCCCCACTTCTCCATGGAGAGTGGACCCGCTGCCAGCCAGGTCCTCGTCATGGGACCTGATGACTTCATTGTTGCAGCTGTCAGGTAAAGGATTTACTTCTTCTCCCCATAATGGGTTCAGAGGTAGGGAACTGCCCCTGGAGCTCAGGTATACGGGTTGTGGGTTTCCCTCTCAGAATTTAGCCTGGGCTTTCAGCCTGTAGGATCAGTCCCTGGTCTGCTTCTCAAGGAGCCTCAAAGGTAAAGGGAGAAAAGCTCGTTATGAGATGTTGTGTTTTCTAGACAAGCTTGACAGTCCCAGAGAAAATTTTGTATTGATCGTTGAAGTAAAAATGGTTGAAAATCCCTGGGCTACATCAGCAGCACTCGCACGTTCCCCAGCTGCTCATGGGGCAGGAATGTAGCGGCAGAACCGGGCAGATGAGGCAGAGGGTTGTGGTCCTCAGCAGCTCTCCCTATCCCCCTGCACATCACAAACATCTCCGGAGCGGCCTGAGTCTGCTCCCTAGAGAGGAGGTGACAGCGCAATTCAAGGACTGCCTGGGACACGGAGACCGGCATGATCCATCGCCTTGATGGGAATCTTTAAGCACAGGCAAGGACCAAGCCTCTGTGGTCCACACAGCTCCTGCTACTAAACATATGGGCACCTTCATTATTCGTGTCTAGCCAGCCCTAAACACTTGCTGAGGATTCTCTGTTGAGACAAAATGGGACAGAAAATTAAAGCACTGAAAGCCCTGAGGTGTACAGTGAATCACTGTGCGGATTCTGATGAAATTCCCGTGTTTCTTTTCAGTTCCTTGAATCGTCCATTTGGCAGTGGAATAATAACACCCTCCGGAATCCTTCTGAACAGTCAGATGTTGGACTTCTCCTGGCAAAATAAAACAATGAACCACTCCTTTCCCAGGCTGGTAATGAATAGTTTGACAAGTTTTTAATTGAATAGTCTGTGTTATTTTTATTGTTTTTATTCTCATCTCCAGACAGTGAGGCTGTTTTATGCTTTATTAATAATTTGGAAAGGGATACTGATAGAAAAGCTCCTACTTTTTCATTATATAAGCTGCCAAAACAGCTTAAAGAGAGGGCTTCGTGTGCATCAGTTATCACCATAGAGCACCATAATCAAACAGCATAGTCCAGCAGCTCTTTAAAGCAACCACCCTTTTCTGTGGACTTGAATTAAGAAAACGTTTTATGATTTATTTCTCATATGCTTAAAAGTAATTGACAGTGGAAGAGATCTCCATATCCTAGAATTGGAGTGAAATTGGAGTGGAATTTGGAAATCTCCAAATCCTAGAATTGACAGTGGAAGAAATCTCCAAATCCTAGAAAGAAGCTATTGCGGGGGGCTCCTGGTGGCTCACGGTGCTACCCTGGTTCCTTCTCGCCATGCCACTGGCCTGGCGAGCACTGGGAAGGGCTGAACGGCCAGTGCAGCCTCCCTAAAAGGCCCTGGGGAGCAATGGCAGGAAAACTGCCAGATTCGGTTAACGTCAGAGCACATTTTCACAGCAGTGTGAATGGCAGCCTTGTAAAAAACAACACTGCTAGAATTTGCACGGCTCAAGTGGAAAGAGAAATATGAGTAACTGGAGCAACAGAAAAGGTCTGGTCTTTTGACTGACTTGTTTTTGCATCACTTTTTGTCAACCACAGCAAAACCTCCTGCAGCCTCGGAAACGGCCCCTGTCATTTTTGCTGCCCACCATCGTGCGGCCGTCGGAGGGGATGTGCGGGACCTACCTCTGCCTGGGGGGCAGCAACGGGGACAAGGCCCTGAGTAGCATCGTTCAGGTCAGCGCGGGGATCGCAGTCCCCTTCCTCCACACACGCTTCCCATTTCCATCATCCCACGCATGGCCTGGAACCGACGGCCACAGGATTGTCAGTCAGTGCCACCAATCCCACACCCCTAGTTATGGAAATCCCTAAGAGCAGTCACAGACGGGTGCAGGACACCTCTGGGAATCTAGTCCAACCTCCCTGCTCAGCGGGGCTCTAGACCCAGTGCACGTTTCAAGGGTTGTGTCCAGAAAGCCTCCAAATGTCTCCAGAGAGGGAGACTCCACCACTTCTCTGAACAGTGTGTCCCAGGCTCTGTCACCCTCATAGCCAAGAAACTTTTCCTCAAACTCAGATGGAATTTCCTGTGTTTCAGCTGGTGCCCGTTGACTCTTTCCTATTGCTTGGTCCCGCTGATAGGAGTCTGGCCCTGCCATCTCCACACACTCCCTTCAGATGCTTGATGATGAGTTTACTTCTTTTGCTACAACAGAGTTTGCACCTTTCCTGAAGGTACAGCTCACGACTCCGGAGGAAAAAGATCCTGGCAAACACCATAATGATTTTGTGCCCTTGCAATACCTGTTCAAAGCTCATGTTAAGGATCAATAGGAGAAAAGGAGCTATTTGTATTCAGAGAATTGCAGGAGACTGGCAGCCCTTCAGCCTGTTTCCCCATGGCAATTTCTTTTAGCACACTCTCGACCTGATTCCTCCCCACTCACAAATATTCTTCCTAAATTATGGTTTGCACAGAGGTGAAGCACTTGCCCATAGCTTGACTGTATGCACAACAGCACCAAATTGTTAAAAAGAAAGGCAAATATGAAGCTGGCTCCTGTTCTCTTTTACCTCTTGGAAGGCTTTAGTTTAGAGTAAAATTAAAGCCAGCCCTTGCCTCCCAGTGCTCTGTTTGGAGAGATCACACGCTGTTCTTTTGGCTGCAACAAACACCTTTTTAGAGATGACGTCAAGTTCCAGACATACAGCTCTCAATTCAGCAGGAACTATGTAACAAAGAGCCCATACAATCCTGAAAAGGTACCATTTTTTTCCAAGAATAAAATAAACCCAGTATTTCCAGGGTCTCTTTGTATGTGCCCTGCATCTAGCTCACACAATTGGGTAAACCTTTCAATACTTCTTTGCCTGCTGCATCTGCAGAAGTTGGAGCCAATGATGATAGGGGGCTCAAGAATTTTATGTCTCACATTCTCATCGCTCTGCTATTGTTTGGGATCTTTTATTCTCTTGCAGGTTTTAGTAAATGTTTTAACATTTAACAAGAATCTGAGCGAAAGTTTGTCACTTGGTCGCCTTCATCCACAGCTTCGGTCCAACACCTTGCAGGTTGACAGTGAGTATGGAAACGGGGTATGGGGCAGCCTACCAACGTGATAGTGTTGGAAAAGGGGCAGGATTCCCTTCGCACTCTGCTGTGGAGTGGGGCACGGCCCAGCACCCAGCTCAGCCTCGCCTACACCATGACCCTGGGAGTGCAGAGTGTGTTGGGGCAAACAGAAAGGTGCTTTTCCCCAACAGCCTCTCTGTTCCAGCCCACCTCTTGGTAGCAAAAACTACAAAACTGGCAGCAGTTTTGTCCTTAAAACCTGTGCCCACCCCTCTGTCCACAATGATCTTTGTAAAGAGCAAGTCAGCAGCGTGAGCTCCCCTACTGCCCTCACCACGGAGGCTCTTTTGGTTGCCTTCCACCCCCATTTCTGATTCTACCCAGCTGCAGAAGACAAAGCTCCTGACCTGGCTTTTTGCCTGGACATTCCCACTGAGCTGCCAGCCCTGCTCCCTGGCGTCAAAAGTCTTGGCCTAGTTGGCATTGTCACAAAGCCAGATGTTAGCAGAGCGCAACCATAAGCAAAATTTGGTTCTCCTGTCAGATAGAATAGCCTAAAGTTTCAAGACTTTGCCATTTCAGAGGAAAAACGAAGGAAGTATGTTGAATGTGACCCACAGGCTTGCAAATTAGAATTAAATTAAAACCAAATAATTGATTTAATTAGTCAAGCCAATTTAAAAAAAAATCCAAGGTTCAAAAGCATTTGTAGGTCCATATTTTTGTGTTGGATATTTGACATCAAAAAAGCATATTTTAAGATAAATCTACAACATATGTAGCTTAAATCACTATGTGGATTTTTATGTATCTGAATGGTTTGTCCAGGAGCATTCTCAGTTTTGTACCCTCAAAATTTTGTTCATATGGAAATTATAAAATACCAAATAAAATAAACAAAGTAAAAGCAGAAGAGCAGGAAACCTAAGGTAGATGGCTGAAAGAACGAGAATTGCATGAAGGGGAAGTCAGGAGGCTTGTCACATTTTAATTCAATTTTTCATTTGGCAACTTGTCTCGCTATCATTTCTTTGGTGCTGCTTTCACCTTACTTCGATTAATGTTTATTAATGCTGGTTTTGGCCACTTAGCCCTTCAGAACAGGGACTGTCATCTGTCCTGTGAATAGAAAAATGAAAACAGATGTCAACAACATTTTCCCCTTTTTCTGAAGAGGAGGATCTTTAGGAGATCTTCTGGACCCCTTATTTTCCTCCATTGCACAAACGCTCACCTCTGAACACTGTTAGGATCTTCTTTGCTGCTGAGTCCTGAGTGTCTTCTCCTTAGAGCTAGAGGATGGTGATTCTTTTTGTGCATCTCCTTGGCTCACCTTAGCTGGGACCTTCTGAGACATTTTCAGGCAGTTTTCTCCATTTTGGAGATCTCAAAGGAGTGAAGAGAAAAGTTTGTATCACAGATAGTAGTGATTTCGGTTACCAACTCCTCTTTTACAAACCCTACAGGTGAATTTCCTCAAGAAGACATTGAACTGCTTGAAGCCAGGGGCCATCAAGTGGATAAAGTCAAAGTGGTCTCCCTAGTTCACGGGGCCAGGAGAACCAACACTTTCATCATCGGCCTGAAGGATCCCCGGAGCATGGATGCCGCAGGGGCCACAATACTGTAGCAGCTCCCCGATGGTGTCTGCGCTGAACCAGGCTCCAGACAAACCGACAGAGGTGATGTGCATGTTCCCCACGGCCCCAGTGTCACATTGCTGTGGACACCCCTGCATTCCCCACCCTGGGCAGCACAAGAGCAACGAGGAGAGCAAACACAGAGCCCCTCAATTTTTCTTTTCCAATAACTGAGTCAAGCAGCTCAGTCATTGTTACAGAAAGGCAGGGCACACACTCCTCTTTTGGCAGTTCTGTTAATAATTCCACTCATTCCAAAAGCCCAGTTTTAGCCAGCGTCTTAATTTTCAGGAGCAGGAACATTTGCAAAGGAAGCAATGACAGGGACAAGGAGCTGTTGATGCTACTGTGAACTTCATTTCTTCCCCAGGTTTATTCTTTGCCTCTTGCAGAGGTCAATAATTAATACACCCAGAATAAGGTAGTACTTTCAGGGGGCTAAGGGTGGAATATCAGGGAGTCCATTAATACTCCATAGAGGCCAACTGATTTTTGCAAGCTTGCAGCGTCCTGTGTTAGCTTCTGTTCGTGTGAACCTTGATTTGCTGGAGTAAATCACAGAATCCCAGAATGGTTGAGGTTGGAAGGGACCTCTAGGGATCATCGAGTTCAACCCCCTGCTCCAGCAGGGACACCCAGAGCAGGGGCACAGGGTGGCATCCAGGCGGGTTTGAAGATCTCCAGAGAAGGAGCCTCCACAGCCTCTCTGGGCAGCCTGTGCCAGGGCTCTGGCACCCTCACAGCAAAGAAGTTCTTCCTCACATGGAGATGGAACCTCCTGTGTTTCAATTTGTACCCATGACCCCTTGTCCTGTCACTGGCCATCACCAAGAAGAGTTTGGCCCCATTCTCCTTACATTCTTCCCTCGGGTACTTGCATATATCCATAAATATTTTGGTACAAGTCCCTGCAGCCTCCCTGGAGGTCTCTCTCGGAATCGGCTGCCTCCTCAGCGGTGAACGTGGGTCAGTAATTCCCAGCCCTGGGGACAACAGCACATGCAGTGCAAGGCAAAGCAGCCCTTCTCGGCTTCTCACAGCCTGTGGCTGCCCCAGGAGTTTTCTCACAGAGGTTCAGGCTCCTGCACCATGAATCTAAGCTTACTGTCATTGGGCTTATTTTTCTTGAGTATTTTTTGGAGGTGTCTTGCAAGCAGCCTACAAACTGCAAGATGCAAGGCTCCATAGCCTGAAAACCAGATGGAGAGAATTTGGGCAGGATCAGGGCTGCCTTATCTCCGCCTGCTGTGAAAGCAGGAGTTGTATAATCCTTGCAAAGAGGTTTGGGATTTTCTGCTTAGTAAATTCATGTTGGTACTTCAGCTCAGTACTTTAATGCTGGTTGCCATGTTAGAAAAGTTGAAGAGAGTGAGAGGAAAAGACGAACAACAAAGAAAAAAACACTGAGATACCTTTCTTTCCCCAACATGTAACACTGGATGTCAGAATAATTCTGCATTTCTTGCACCAAACAGAATGAAAAGGCAATCACAACTGATGGCTGCATCATCTTGTTCAATCCACGTTTGAACCTTTCCTTCTATTTTTGCTGGTAAAGTAGGTAGAGACAACTAGCACTGCCAAGTTTGGGAATTTGATCATTTGTTTCCTGCCTAAATTGTAATGGTTTGCTTTGAGGTGCAAATGTCTCAACGGCCACTGTACATTTTATATATATATGTCTGCATATGGTTGTCTTGGTCTTTCACCAGTGATTATGCAACTTATCCCAAACCTTCCTTCTAAGAGAAAGGGGATCTGGACCCTTGTAAATACTGGTTTGTTAGTGACACATTTCTTCACCTTAATTCCAAATTGACACGGGGAGCGAGCAGAGCGCTGTTGAGGTGGTCACTGACCAACCGTGGATAATCAGGCTAATTATTCCTGACATCTGTCAGCCGAGGATCTCAAGCATCTTACGTTGAGTCTTGCACGCTGTGCTGAGGAAGGAAGAAGATGCCGCTACATCCCCGGAATTGTGTGTCACAAAGGAGCCAGCAGCAGGGCACGGCCAGGAGAGCGACAGGATAGCAGGACACTTCAGCCTAGAGGAGGAAACTGCATTCTGTGCCACCAAATGCCACTATGGCAAGGAGAGGATTTCTTCACTGTAGAGACGTAGAATCTACATATTTATTTTTCTGCCATAGCAGTTAGCTTTGGTCACCGTCCAAAGTTGGAATATTCATAAAGATGTACATCTCTTGTCATAGATATTTTAAGGTCAGCAGGAAAAGATAATTGATTTCTGTGCAGTGAAACTGGTGGAAATTTGGTATTTTCTGGAACAGTGACAGCATCGATCTGTCCCCCAGACACAAAGCTTTACCAAACGTAACTGCAAAATAAGTAGGCAAGTAATTGTTATTACAATACTTTGCATGGACTATTACAAAACACTTTGTAAGATACAGTTTCTACTTATTAACTGAATTCTTCTCATGAAATCTGATGCTGGGAACTGTGTGTTCACTTGTGAGTTAAAGCCTCTGCTCTGATTCAAAAGGGCACTTTTATGCCCAAAAGTGAGATTTCAGAGTGATTATTTAGATTCTTAATATTAAGCACACTCCTAAGTGCTCTGTTGGATCACAGCCTATATTGTGGGAAAAAAATGTGTAAAGTAACTGGAATATGGGTCTTATGCTCTCACACCCTAAGAGGAGTAAAAGTATTTTGAATTATTTCCCATTTGCTCTGTTTATAAATGCCATCAGTGTAGCACAGATGTATTTGATACTGAAACCATTATCAAAAAAAGTCTGGTTGACCCAGTGTCTCCAGTACTTTAAGTCAAGCTGTTGTGATGAGATCTGATGAACTGAATTTTGTGGTACAAAAAGATACCTACTGTTTCCTTACGTACAGCTGAGACAGACATTGTGAAATAAAGGGCCATATTCTAGAGAAATGCGTGTGCAGAGTAACTGCATTGATTTCGTGCTATTGCAGAACGTGCCCCAGCGAGAGGCAAAACCCTGTGCGGGGCAGTCAGGAGGGACCGTGAGCATCTGGCAGCCCTACAAAAAGTGTCTCCATGGATGTGCGGCCCCAGAGCTACCAGCCACGCTGGCAGCACCACGTAGGAGCCACGAGCCATGGGGCCACCAGGGACAGCGAGGGCTGGGTCTCGCGGTGGCAGAAGACATAGGTCCCCCTACGTCACACACGAGGGGATCAGCCTGGGTGTCCGTGTTGCACCTGGACACCTTGCTGAAAGTGGTGATATATTCCATGAACTGCAAAGCTCTCCGGTGCCTCAGAAATGCCAAGGACTTCCGAAGGTTTTCCAAAGCGACCTGGCAGTGCAGGAAGAGCCGCTCTGACACAGGGGTCTCATACGGGACCCGGGTCAGCGCTCAGCAGAGGCCGGAGAGCATGCGGAAACACAGCAGCCCCATGCGCAGGGCACACGCGATTGCGCCCCAGGAGGCCTCAGATATGAAGCTACCAAGGGCCCTCCAGCGGCCGGGACAGTTGTGGGCGCAGACCGTCCCCCCTCCCCGAGAGCAGCGGGGAGGGAAGTGGCACACGGCCCCTCATGCCAGCGCAAGGTGGTTGCTGTTCCGGGGCGGATGGCACTCTTGAGTCATGACCCAAAGCGCACGGGGAGAGGCAGCTCTGTGGCACCCACTGCAGCGGCCGCGTTGGCAGCCCATTGTCTTCCTCCTCAGCACACTCAGCTTATCCAAATCCCAGGAAGAGCTAGAGACAGTCACAGAAGTCATGGACACCTCAGCACGGCAGGCTTCTCCCTTCCCTCTGCATGTTACAGTGAAGACTACACTAATTTTAGATGGAAAAGACATTTTGTTCAACTCATTAGATAGCATTTAATTTGGGAAAAATCTAAAACTGAGCATGAGTCTAATTATGAAAATGTCACTTTTTCCTGTACAGTATCTTCCATTTGAAAATACTGTCATTTAAAAGCACATTGCAAGTGTAACCTTGATTGCTACACTTGTAAGTACAATCTTGATAGTCTTGAAACAAAATACCTTCCTCTGCAATTTTTTTTTCCTCTGCATTTCTCAGTTCAGTTGTGCCAGACCCATCCTGAGAACTCTCCTGTCCTAGCTGTGGTTCCCAGAGGTCAGGATGGATTTCAACATATTGAAGCTACATGGTACAGCTCCAGCTGTAAACGGAGCTGAACTGTGGAGCCTCCTGGAGAGCTGCCTACAGCGCCCATCACTGCAAAAATCATCTCATCACCGCAGCTTCTTTAGATGGCAAAGGATGGGTCCCAAAAGGATGGGAGAAAGTCCACTTCCTTCCTGCCACCACCCTCTTGTCATCACCACCAGATGCTTTTTGCCCTTCTGCAAAAGGCACCAGCAGACGATGACATGGATGTCCTTCGCCATCCGCAAGATCCTGGAGGGTGAAGGCCTCCCTTGGTCTCCCCACCCAACTGTGTCGGGCAGAGATGCCTCACAAGGGTCCCCTGCCACCAGAGGTGTCTTACTCGGCCCTGTCATCTCACCTGAATGTCCCTTCAGCTCTGAGGCAGCTCAACATGAACTCCAGCCTCCCCACACGTTCTCACACTCCCCTACACCCCTTTGATAGAATGGGGATTGATCATAATAATCACACAGAGGTTTTGTCTTTATGACCTATTACAACAACAAGCAGAAGCATTAGAAAAAAAAATCAGTGAAAAGAAGTATATTATAAAGTCCAAAATGGACATATGAGACACCAAGCTGCAAATGAGGGAAGAGATTTTTGACAGTCTCCATGTGTGGTTAGATAGAGGAGGGTTGTACCTGCAGAGAGCTTCTCAAACACAGATAACATATAAAAAAAGCTATAACATCGAGATCACTACAGCAGATCTCAGTGAGAAATATTCTGTGCTTCCAGAAAACTCAGTCTAGAAAATAAAGCTCTGCTTGTTGTTGTTTGCTACTGTGTGCAAGATGTGTCCTGCATTGATGTAGATAATACATACAAAAAACAAGCAAATAAAAAAAAGGACAATCTTGTATTAATTTAAAATTAAAACAATACAAAGATAGTAGTGTTTTATGGGAAATGGAGATTTTTTTAAGTGATCTAACTTTGTGCGAGACGATGAAATGCATTAGCCTTTTCAGGAAGGTTGGGGGTTATGAGGAGGAAGTTAAAAGCATCCAAGTTGAAACGTGCCTCCTTGCAGGGAAGAAGTATGAAGGTAAATGTGGAAGAAGGGTAATTTGTAGGCACTAGAGAAGTCTTCCAGCTTCCAGTTATATCAGCTTCCTCATGTTTCCAAATTGCCTCAAAAGATATCAGCAGAGTAAGCCAGAACACAGGAATTGTCTTCTCCAAAGAGGTACTTGGCAAAGAGAAACTCCTTCATAGAAAATCAAGCATTTACCTCTTTACCTGATCCTCTTGCTCAAGCTCCATCTCCTCTTTTGCTGACATTTCTGAGGGAATCTCAGGAATTCAGGAGTATGACTATAACCAAGAAATGCCTACTTGTCTGGAAGTAGCTTATTTCTCCAGACCTTGTCAGAGAATATCCACATTACTGCAAGCCAATGCTATTGTGTCCTCTATCACCTGACTCAGACCCAGTCTTCAGTACTTTGCCCCACGATGTTTCTCCTAAGACATTCTTGATGACTCCTGGGAAAGAGGAGAGGCAGCTGGAGAAGGACACTAGAGTCGAGTCCCACACCCTATAAACCAAAAAAGACACCAATAGAAACAGAAATATATAGAACAACAATTTAGCAGAGAGTTACTCAATGTATGTGCTTCACCACGGAATTTAGGGTAGCAAACACTTAGTAAAGTCTGTTTTGCAGCTTGCCATTCCCCTCCACCATTTAGTCATTAAGATGATTAATTTAATAATACTGATTTTCATTATTTTTCCTTTAATGAAAGTTTTTATATCAATTTAACTATCAATTTTTGTGTGTTATCAGCTATAATGACTAATGAGATGTGAGATTATTTTATTTAAAAGACTTTGCAATACAAATTTAAAAGGTTTTGCAAAAAAAAAAAATAAAAAGAAAGAAAAACTCTCATTACATGTCACTAACGCTGAGCATTAGGCAGCAATCAGTGTAAAGCCAGTACATGAGGTTTTGCAAGGCCTGGACCCAGCTGTGCAGACTCCTGGGATCTCATTACTCCTTCCTGAAGTCAGTACTCAAGTTATTACTATTTATCACATCTATTTTTGCAAGATCAAGATGGTGGGTTTTTTTTTTTCCCCAAAATACTCTCTTTAGACCTTTGATTATTCTACCAGCCCTGCATAACAGCTGCCATGTCCTTCTGTGCTCATAGCTTTCTGATTAAAACAGTGACTGGCAAGGACAAAATCAGACATTTCTGCAGTGCCACCATCTTTGTACATTGTTTTAGCATGACTCATGAACTCTTTATTTATAAAGAATTGTAGGAGAAGGTGCAAATTTGGGGTCAGCTCTGTGTCCCACAAGCTGTTCTCTGTGAGTAGATCTATGCTGTAAACCCCTCTCTGTTACTGGGTCCTTTTAGGAAGTAAACATCTGCCCACATGCAAGACTGTGGTCCTGTTCATTAACCAGACAAGCAGATTTAAAATTAAAAACAAAACCCAAAAAACCCTACAGTGGCCTTTGATGGACCTGAATCTTCCAGTTCTCTCTCTGCTTTCTTCCTCATCTCACTCATAGTAGACTAAGATATAAGTTGTTGATAGTTTAGCTGAAATCCTCAGCTGAAAGGTAATACTCATATTCAGACTTTGTTTCCTAAGAATTTTTGTAAAGGTCTTCATTTTTGTTTATAGCGTCACCCAGGAAACACCTTCCGCTAATTCACAGAGTGGATATAAAGCCTCTGAGCTCTCATGGGTTAAGCATCCCTTGTTTGGAGGGCAGCGCACAGGCTCTCTCCTGCTGTGGACAGGTTTACACTGTCGAACACATCCACACGTGTCCCCACCAGCCTCTTGGTGTGTGAAGGATGTGTCACTTTTATGTGAAAAATGTTGCACTGGGCAAAGAACTACAGCATGCAGGGCTACCTGAGGAGTCACAGTGCCCACTGGTTTCTCTCAGTTCTAAATTGGCTTTTGAGGTAGGTTTCAAGACTTAATCCAACAGAGCAGCAGTCTGTGATCATGAGGTGCAACGCAGAATCCCAGAAGGGATGAGGTCGGAAGGGACCTCTAGAGATCACCTAGTCCAACCCCCCCTGCTCCAGCAGGGACACCCAGAGCAGGGGCACAGGGTGGAACCAGGCGGGTTGGAAGGTCTCCAGAGAAGGAGCCTCCACAGCCTCTCTGGGCAGCCTGTGCCAGCGCTCTGGCACCCTCACAGCAAAGTTCTTCTTCACATGGAGATGGAACCAAGACGGGCGCCCTCAACCACCGCCGCGCTCGCCCCGGGGGCCGGGTCTGCGCGGCCGCCCCGGAGCCCCGAGGGGGCTCCGGGGCG
>JAWLRI010000121.1:112816-125018 GCA_034781795.1 Crypturellus tataupa
CCCCCTCGCGCGACCCGCCGGGTGACACCGCGGGGACGCGCGCCCGGCGGCGCTGACGCTCGCTGTGGGCGCGGGCTTTTGTTCGACGCCGTCCCCGGCTCCCCAGAACAGCGATGGGAGCAGCGCTCCCGGCTGCTCTCTGTGCTTTGCGCCTGGAAGGTCTTGGGAAACAGAGCGATTCGGTTCCTCCAGCTCCGGGGGCAGCGGTGGCCGTGCCCCTGCTGCCCTCGGCCCGGGCTGCCCAGGGGCTCTCGTGTCGGGCGCTTTGTTGCAGCCGCTCCATGGCCTCTTCTCCCCAGGTGCCCGTGCTCCACAAAACCCTTCCCGGGGTTGCTTTGCGCACGGATCCCGTCTGTAGGAGATGGAGCCCCCTGTGTCGATGGTTGTTGTCCAAGTTACTTTCCATTGTAGCTTTTCAGGCTAGTTCTTTATGCGTATAAAACAAAAACGCCTTTCAGTATTTCACATAGGAGACAGCAGCCAAAAAGAGTGCGAATTTTGCATGTTTTCAAAATGGGTCGCTAAGGTGAGACCCGCCACGCTGGGCTTCAGCCCTTCCCTGGCCACGACGAGTGTCACAGGCTTCGAAGCGCGTCCTGCGGAGGGAGGAACGAGGTATCCAGAGCAACCGGGCACAGAGTGCTGCCGAGCACCTGAGTGTATGGCAGGACACCGAGGTGGCAGCAACTGCTAGAGAAAGGACTTTTTTATATATATTTTATATTTACAAAAGTATATTCGACTGCAGATTTGGGCTGGAAACACTCCCTGGTAGATCTCCTGAGCTCTTTTCTCTGGCAAGGCCATTTTGGAGAAGTCGCAGGGAGGAGATGTCTGCAATAGGATTCCAACTGCAGCAGTTGTTACACTCTTCTAGCAGAAAAAAGATGCCTTTCTTTTTATTTTTTTAAGCAGGAGATCTTGGAAAGCTGGACATTCATAAACCATTTTTTGTTTTGTTTTTAAAATTTTCAATTGTTTAAATACTTGGAAATTTGGAGATTTGGACCTAAGTTCCGATGAGCAACCTTCATATTGCTCTTTGTTTAATAGGATGCAGTTAGGTATTGCCTGCCTTTACAGTGGTTGTTAAATATTTTAAACTTGAAATCTGTGTTGAACAGCCTAATGTTTTATTATGTTTGGGTACTATATTGTTTACACTATTATAGGTGATAATTGCAATCACAGTTGTTGCATAGACATCCTGCGTCTATAAGATTTGCAGTGTCAAAGGATCTGCTCCGCACAATGCCCAGGAGTTCGTGGCTGGCACAGTTTGACTGCATTGGAAATAAGGAGGTTGGTAGGTTCTCGGGATGTTCCTGGCGGGCAGCAGACGTGATGGTGAGATCTGCTTCCAAATCCTGAAGGCCCTGTTGGGACGTGCAGCCCCTCTGGTGTACGGAGAGTCCCAGTGAATCCTGGTGCTGGCCTGATACCGTGTAGACCACAAGATCGCTTAAGCTTAATGATGTCTTGCATTGAGCAAGACGTGTTCCATGCATGTGTTCCAGCATAAACTGTTTTCTCTTGGGCTGGTGAGGGCATTGGGGGAAAAGTACGTAGAGTTGGGAGAGGTTAAGGGGAGGAAATGGGAATAAAAGTAATTCTAGACCAACTTGAAGCAGGGAGGATGCATCATGAAATTGTAGTGTAATATTTTCTGTCTCTTACCTCGATGACAAACGTTTTCCTTCACTTTTTCTTTTTCTGAGGCAATGCTCGCTTTGCCCTTTGTTTGATGCTCAGCTCCGCCAATCTCCCATACTGTCCTGACACCACCAGAATGGGTCTCTAATGTCCTCCTGCAGGAAGGACCTGGTTCAGATCACTGCTTGTTTGAGCTCAAGGGCGCGTTCCTTTGTTTGTCCAGCTGCACAGCTGAACGCGAAGGTTTGGGGCAAGGTGATGCATGGAGCTCTTGAACTCTCTTGCCTGCTGTCTTGGCTAACGAGGAGGAAGAAAGAAGCGTAGCTGGTTTGGGAGCTCTGGTGGAGAAAGGAGTTGCTTACTGGACTCCACAGCTTGAAGGAACTGTCATCTTCTGGGGACTGAGAGGACTTTTACCACCTTCGCCAGCTTGAATGAGTAGTCCCAAAGCATATCCCTATGCAGGGATCGGATCGGTTTCTACAAAACTATGAAGCACCACAGAAGAAGGCTGCCTTGGCTAAATGCTTTTATCTTTAAGGAAACCTATAGTTTTGCACAGAAAGTTGCCTATATTGATTTGTATGTGTGGGAGTCTGAATTTTAAGGTTTTAGTCTTGGAAAGTGCCTGAAAGGGAGTGATCTAGTTGGCTTCTGCCAGCTATGTGCTGTGGAAGTGCTCTCTGGAGACTGTAGTTTAAAGGTGCTCTTACAAACTACGAGGCTGACTGCACAGAAGGAGCGGGCAGCAGAAACAGCTCGTGTTTTGGTGGCTGCGAGGAGTGTGCTCAGGTCTTTGGGGCTGCCCTTGGGGGCTGGAGGGTTTGCCAGAAACTGTATTTACATGGTTCTTTATAGCAGTGGTGACAATAAGTGAGACTTCAGTAATTTCATTCTGCTAAAAGCCTGGAGCTGCATAAAATGTGCTACGGGTTCCGTATTAGGTCAGGAAAACCTCAGAACGAGCTTGATCAACAGCAGCAATGCATACACTGTAGCGTGTCATTTAGGTCAAGGGAAGGGTTCTCCTTGACATTAATTACTCTTAAGCTGTTTGTGGTCACTTGAATCTTCTCTTCATACTTTAAAACATTTTAGTAAAAGTAAAAAGCTTGTCACAACATGCACAGTGAATGGATTGTAACTTAAAAATGATTTTTTTCATAGCCTCTGGAAAACTAAGATAAAAAGTAGTTTCTTGTCAAGGTAGATCTGAGTTTAAGAAACTTCTCCTTTTATTTGTTTGCTGTTTGTTCGACTCCAGTTAAAACATGTGCAGGTTTTCTAATCGTGTCTCTTTTTTCAAGCCACTGATCAAGTCATTTAGCTGTAGTCAAAATAAAAGGTAGTGGCTCAGGTGGAGCGTTGTCCTCCAGTGTGACTTAGCATGTGTTAGGCAGTTTCAGCAAAGTTTGTGAAACTTTAACTAATGCTTCATGAAGCAATATGCTATCAAAATACATCAAGTTGTCATATGCAGAAGGCCATATGCATTGCAACAAGCTATCGCTTCCTCCTTTTCAGAAACAATGGCTTTTAGACATGGAGATGAGCAGAATAATATGAATAGTAATGAGTAACTCTGTATTAGGTTACAGTAGTAACTTCTTGTATTTTAAAATATGCAGAGGTTGAAAAGTTGTTAGTGTCTCTTTGAGTGCTATGAAATGTGTATGGAAGAAGTGCCGCTGCCCTGGAACAGGTTCACGGGAATCCCATTAATTTCCTTCTCGTTGCTGGGGTGGCAGCAAGACTAGGGCACAACACGGAGCCTTTTCCGGGGTCTTTACCTTGTTGTAGAGATGAAGAGAACACGTTTCAGCTTTGCATTTGCACAATATCCCCTCTTGTGCTTCTGTGGTTTGTTTTGGGGGGTCACCTGATCAACTTTGGTGAGCACATAGGTAGGAGACTTCTTTGGGGAAAAAAAGAAAACAGAAAAAAATCTCTATTTGAGGAGCTGCATTTCATTTCTGCTGAAGCCATTAGCTTTTCTGCTCTGTTTTCTGCTCATTAGCCTAGAAGGTTGGCGGGCAGCTCCGGAGCCTGGGAACGGGAGCAGATCCTACCGACGGGGTCCCTGCTCCCTGTGTACAACATTTCCGGTGCCAATGTCTGAGGTGGCAGCACAGACCCATGAGGACTGCAGTGAAATAGCTGTCTCTGGAGCAAACTGCAGGCCGCTTGGGCCACCTTCGCTTTCCTGAAGACATCAACTAGTCTAAAAGATTAATTTCATCTATAGGTGTTTTTTACCTTACAGAGACAGGTGGATTTTGCTGTAAAACTATATACTGAAAAATTGGTATATTCACCATATTATATTCAGTTCTTTTGCTATTTTGCATCCTTGCAGACTTAGTTTATCTGATGACACATGATGTTTTTCTTTTAGGATTAAACTTTTGGGGGTTACTGTTCAAGCATGTTTGCCCGTCTGGAATTAATTGAAGAGCTATTGCATGACATAAAAGACTGAAGCTGTGGAATTCATTTTGGTAGGTAAGTGTGATGCACATGAATATCTCTCGTTCTTATGTGTTCTTGCTCTAACTGTTGACTAATAGGTTCTTGTCTTTAAGTAGCTGGGCAGCAGTTGGGCTGCTTTTGTAGTGTTATTGTTCTTTAATCTCAGAGTTTAAAATGTAGTCAAGTTCTAAATTACTGAAACATGGTACTGGCTAGGATTGTTCAGAGGAATTTGTACTACATGCCTAAGTTTATTTTTAAGTTTGTTTTTAGTGTGCGTGTATTTTGTTTGTTTTTGTTTTTATATTCAATCTAGTTATGTAGCGTGATGATATTTTGATGATATTTAGGTTTTATAGCTAGTGAACTTAACAAGAATATTTCTCTAGCTATATACTTAAAGTGTCCTTTTGTGCATGATTATATTAGTTATTTAAAGAAAACATATTCAGCGGTACTGTGGCAATGACAAACTCATCCACTCCCATCCTAAAAATTCTTTAGGGATACCTTTAACTGTTCTCTTACTGGGAGGAAAGAAGCACATTTCTAGTCATCTTATGCAAAACATGCTGCTTTTTTTCCTGAATTATTCCTTTTAAATTGATTGGGGGGGTAGAATTGCTCTGTCTATTTGGGCTTCCAGCATATTTGAGGGGGTATATGTTCTGTTGTGGTATCAGAGGTGAAAATGTTTATTCCTCATTTACAGAAATGGAGGCAACACCTGTAAATCAATAACCGGTGTCTCAGAAGGCTTGCAGGAGCGCGTGGGCCAAGCAGAGCTGCAATTTCCTTGCTTTCTTTAGCACAGCAGTGGGAAGGCAGCAACATGGGACAGTGCTGCGTTCTGGTTAGACAGGCAAATTTCCACGGTCCAAACTGATGGGACCTTAAGTTTGGGTCAGTTGAGCTGATCTTGGCATGAAAACACCAAGATATTGTCACTGTTTTTTTTGGTCTTGTTTTGTTTTTTCCCCCATCTGGGGACCACCAGTCCTGTCTGCAGAGCTGGTGGTCCAGAGCCTCCTGGCTTTCCCAGGTCCAGCTGCTCCATTTTTCTATCACTGACTCTCTATTTTTAGGTTTGGGCACTTCAGTCTTCATGTTTTTCCCCCAACCCATTCTGCAGGAGCATAGCTCACTTTTAGTGCTTTCATAGATAGCCAACATTTTGGTTACCAATCCATTATCTAGCTACTTATCTCTAGCTCTGTTACGTAAATTGCACGTTTTTAATAATTAGGCTGCACTAAATGAAGACAACTTTCTCATAAATAGGTGCAAGGTGTGAAAGGTGGAAACCACATTTATTTTTTGAGCAGAGAAAACAGAACTACGTAGTTTAATTCAAGAATGACTCCTGCTCATCAAAGAGACTGTCGTAGCCTGCTGGGAAATAATGTAGTCCATAGGAGTTATTGCTGTGTCCGAAGTTTGACGTGTGTATTTAGGCAGAAAGGCTCCCGTCCTCATGGACAGGAGCGTTGTGTGGAGTCCTCGTGGATCACGGTCCTGTGCTGGCTTCTGATTTATGGAAGTCAACCTTGTAACCGGGCGATTACAGAATTTGTTAGTGCGGAGGATGCAGCTGGGATTCATTTGGTTCTACAAGGGTTGTTGAGCTGCGCTCTGTCTGCGGAGGATGACTTGGCAAACGATTCCTTGTGGGGGTCAGAGTCGAGATAAATCGTAGCTAAATGCAGGAATGGGCTGAAGTCTGTGTGTCTGAGAGGGAGGGCAGTGGGATGGGTATCAGAAACATCCTTGAGGTGCATAATGGCTCTAGGAGAAATGAGGAGGACTTCACTTTTATTTTTATATAATTTGTAATTCAGAAAGTTTTGAAAGGTTTGTGTTTTTGAAAGGAGAGGGTTTTACAGTGTATGGTAGGAATTGTCATGGTTCCTGATGGAAATGAAACATTCTCTTCCCTTCCCTTTCCTTTTTCAACCTTCACCAGCTGTGTGTTGAACAGCGATTTTTTTTCACTGAAAATCTCATGCACAATTTTTAGATAAATTATTTTGTTCTTAACTTTTCCCAGAATCCATCGTCATGTTTCACAGGCTGCTGGTGCATTCGATGCACAAGGTGACTGTGCTCTAAGGAGATTATTTGTATATAGAGAGAATTAGCTCATGGTTAGGATAAGCAGGTCACCCGTGGCCCAGTAACTTCTATGTGAAAATCAATTCCTTCAGCTTTTCCCAGAAAGTCATTAATGGTCTTTGGAGCATTTTTACCTCCTTTCTCTGGCATGACCTTGTGGCACAGACTTAACTTCATTTTAAAACTGAACTCTAAATTAAAATGTACAAGACAGAAGACGTGGTTCTGCACAGGGGGATGAAGAGTCCCTGTGCAGCTGTATGTAAAATAGGTGAGATGGCATTAATGAATAAGGAACCATCTACTGGGGTGTAGGGTTGCAAGGGGAGGGGAAAAAAACCCCATTTTGTAAAATTGCTCTGCAGAAAGTGTGTGCATAGAGATAGGATGTTGAGCTGGGGCTGCTCTGTGCCTTCTGAGTGCTTGTTCCTTCTGTTGTGATATTGTCCCTCCAGCAAAGCTAAGGGAGTATGGGAATGGCACAGACCCGAACATAAGCTTTTCTAATGTACTTAGCATTAAAAAACATTTTTTTTCTTGCTACTGTCTGCAATTTGTCTTTAATCTCTGACTCGTGGTTTTAATTTGTGGTGGGAGCTTGAACCTCTGCCAGAAAAACAGCCTGTATCCCCTGCTGGGGTATGTCATCCTCGGCAGAAGATTTGGGTGAATCACTCGGAATACCGTGACAGCTTCAGGTTTAGGAGAACCTGATAATTCCACATGTTCAAGTGATTTGGTTTTGACAGTGGCGGTCAGCTCTGCCTCCTGGTGTGGCTGGTTTCGGTTCTTTCACTGATGCTTAGAAAGCCCGTGCCATAGACAAGAAGCTGCCACTGTCGCGAAGCTTGTCCACTCATCTTGAAACAACTTGTGCTGAAGTCAAAAATGTGCGGCTTGGCCAAATGGTGGTTTTGTTCAATGTAGATACAGGGCTAAGTTTTATCTTATGTTGTTCTTCTATATAGATAACAGCTTAGATAGCTCTCAATGTCAGTTGGAATTATTGCCAGGTCTAGAAACTTCATGAAGTAAAAACCACCTAGTGCATGGCTTGATTTGCAGAATTCATTCATATCTAAACGCAGCAGCAGTGTATGGGGCAGGTGGTTGTAGGTATAGAGGAGACAAATTTCAGGTTGTGATGTGTTTAGGCAGCTGAAAACACCTAATTTTTTACAAATGCAATATGCACAGAGCAGGCATAGAAGGCAAAGAAGAATACCGAGGATTTCCTTGGATGTGAGTTCTCGTCAACAATAACTTTTTCTCAGTAAGAGTGGGCTGTAGCTTTCCTACAGCTTTTCTAGGTAAAGAAGTGTCTGTAATACCTCTAGGCCCTAAATGAAATCGGCAGGAGTTTCTTCTATCTTCCTATAATTAAAACTTTGCTATAAAGTTTATAGTCTTGGCGGTTGGGCATTGTAGACTGGATCGTGGGTGCCTGATTGTACTGGTTTTGATATGGAGGTGAGTGTAACTGATTTGCCTTCCCTCCCTCCCTCCCCCTTGTAACCAGGTATCTTTTAGTCAACTGGAAACTTCAACCTCTTCAAACTGTGCGTAGGAAGATTCTGTTAGGAAGCGACTTTTGTTCTAGTGGACCAACAGCTTGGAGACTGCAATGGCTACAGTTTACACCACCACCCTGTTTGTCTCTCAGACCCTGGTATTGGGACATCTGGTAGGTTTTGACAATAATATTGGCTTGACTCCAAATGTAACTGTCAATGTATTGTTATGCTGCATTTATGGTATTATTTTTTTTCCTTAAAAGCATCTTCTTAATATCTGACTGGCTTGCATTGTTGGAAACAATGGTTTTGGATGATCTACCTACCTTAAAAGATACATGTAGCTCCTTGTACTCCTCAAAAATGAAAGACTTGGAGATGGATTTTGATTCAGGACTGGAGGAAGATGAAGGGAAGCAGGAGACTGCTTCTGAAGACTCCACCATCTTTGTAGCCTTTAAAGGAGATATGGGGGATAGAGACTTTGAGCAGAAACTCGGTATCATACTGGAGAACGTGCCTGGCCTTTTACACATGGGTAACGTACTTCTTTGTCGTTTTTCAACTGTCCTCAAAATATCTAATTACATGATAAGGGGTTTTGTTTAGGTTATTCTTGTGGAATTCTTGCTGAACTGGGAGCTGTTCTTCTAGGATGTACATCACTTATATTATCATTTAAAACTATGATTTCATTACTGAGTTTGTTTATTCCTGTTGGATTCCTGTATTGTACTTTTGCTCTCTTCTATTTCCCTCTATCATATACTCCTCTATTTTACAACGGTAAAACCAGGCTTGCACAAATGGATGAAGCTTTTGTCACCTGCTTCCCCCTGTGCTTGGAGCCTCTCTGTGCTCCAACTGTGACTGGATTTGCCATGAATTGCCCTGGCCAGGGCAGGATGTTGCAGCCCTGGCCGCGGTGCTCGCTTTGCCTCTGAGATTTGTCTGTATTCGTGCCATCGTGCATGCCCTAGGCTAGGGACAGTTGTCTCCTGCTAGCGAGCAGTAACAGTATTTGGGGACAGTGGCACCTTTTGTAAACACATCTGCCTGTGGAAGAGGGTATCAGCATCCTTGTAACGGACTCTTCAGGATTAGCTGTAGCATTTTGGATTTGTAGCCTTGCTTAGGTGAGTACAACCGTGCTTGATATACAGCGTCTGTTTGGTGCAGGGTGCAGTTTAGTGAGGGTTTGGGTCTGTGAGCTGGAATCAGTGATGTGTTCCCTCCTCACCCCACTGCTGCTCATCTCTGAGCTTGAATGATGAATTTAGGTTAATGAACTGGCAGATTCCTTAGGGTAATTTCTTGCTGTTAGTGTCGTTTGCTACAGAAGCAAGTGATCCAGTAAGGCACAGCAAGCAGAAGTGCACTGGGCAGAGGGGTCATAGCAGCGCTGATCTGGCTTGGCTATGACATATCATGTAATTGCAGGCTGAAAATACCTGTAACTGCTGCTGATCTCTGCTGTTTGTCAAGTGGGCAGTTCCTGAGAACTGTAGGCTGCCCTTCCAACAAACTGCTCTTCTATTTCATGTTCTTACTGTGAAATTGCAGAGTGCAGTGAAGCATCAATGCTGTAGGCAGCCAGCCTTTGTGTTTTAAAGAAAGCCAATTCTTTTTGGATTTGGATTTTTAAAACGTCTATTGCATTGTTTCACATCCAGTACTGGAAAGAACCTTTTCAGAAAGAGATCCATTCTTCCATAAGCAAATCAAATTCCTAGATCACTTCATTCTTTTCTTTCCATTTTGTCTAAATTTAGTTGGACCTGGCTTCAGTTGTTGGGGTCTTTGCCATTATCTCTCAGGGGAGGTTTAAAAAAAAAATAGCTGGGATAAGACAGAAACCCTGAAGAAATCCAGCTGCCTTGAGCTGTATGTTATAAATACTTGCCAGAAAACATGCAACTGACATAGTTGCTGATGTCAAAGGATGTGCAGTGATGCTGCGGTTGAGCTGTGGTGCTTGCGTGGTAGCACGTCCAGCCCGCAGCTGTGCGGAGATGTCTTGGAGTGGAGGCATCTGCAAACTGCTTGTTAAAAAGATTAATGAATCATTCAAACCCTAGCTGAGAAAGCACAAAAGAAAACCTTAATGCCATATTAGTTTGAAAATGATCAACGGGGCAAATTAATTCAGAGCAAAATGGGATATTCAGAATGTAGGGTTTGTATAAGGTAAATCTAAAACTATCGTGGAAGGCACAAGAAGAAAAACTCTGCCACTAGAAATAGCCTAGAAATACCAAAATGGGTAATACCATTTTTAGATATTAAAAATTGGACCATTAATAAGATTAAATATAGGGCCATTGAAAGATGCAAAGACTCAGTTCCTTGTTTCCAAATGTGAGAAGATTTCAAGCTTTCAAGCTAGTCCTGTCACCTTTCTAGGCAAAGATTGTTTATTGACAGGAAGAGAATACGTTTAATCCTGCTCCCAGGGTAGCTACGAGGACTCTCTGTGTCAGGTAAGTACAAGAGATTCCTGGAGGGGATGAGTTACTGCTGCTCTTAGATGTGATGCTGTTCAGAAGCAAGTAATAAACGAGCTTAATTGGTGCAGTACTATGGAAGAAGTAGGTGAGTAGAATTTGGGCCAAAATTTGCTTATTTAAAAAGCTAAACTTCATGTTTTTAAACTGGTATTAGTAATTTTATTTAAAATCATTCTTAACTGCATTTCCCAGCAATATTTTGGTTAGGTATCAATTCATACAGCTGCACAGCTGATGTACCAAGAGATGCTGGTGTCGCATAAGCTTTGTAAGTGCCGTCAGCGAAATGGTGAACACACTTGTAAGAAAAAAAAAAAAAAATCTAAGTAATGGGCTCTGGACTGGCCTTCTACAAAAAGATGGTTTCACAAGTATCTTGCAGAGAGAGTTCCTGTATTTTTTCCATATATTTGTACTAACAAATTCATGAAATCTGCTTTATTAGGTTTTTCACATATCTTTTCAAAGTGGTTTATCCACAGAGGATTCCAATTCTGAATAACCCGATCAAGGGATTTGTTTTGACTGTGGAATATTGGATATCTGTTGGGAAGCTCTTCTGTGGCTAATTTTTGAGAAATAACTGAAGTGACTTGGCTGCACATCCATGCTGGAGAACTCTTCTGTCTCCAAGATTAACCCTTCATATTTTCAAAGCCAAAACCTGTCTCATTCTTTTCTTTTTTGCTCTTTTTACCCAGATTATCTCATTGATACTGGTTGGAATAATGACCTTGCAGTGACTTTGGCTCTGTTTTTCTTTTAAGAATCCAGCAAGTTAAAACTGCAGAAGATAGAGCCTTGGAACAGCGTTCGTGTGACGTTTAACATACCCCGGGAAGCTGCAGAGCGGCTGCGCATTTTGGCTCAGAATAATAACCAACAGCTTCGAGACCTGGGAATCCTCTCTGTTCAGATTGAAGGTATTTTGCACCTCTTTTCTTTCTAAAGATACTAAAGTTGTTCTGGGTATGCTGAAATTTAAGTATAGACAATAAGTGATTTTGTGTACTTGGTTAATGTTGCAAAGCTTCTAACAGTAATTTGGAGAATGATTTTGTTGAAAAGGTAAGTCAAGGCAATGGTTTTATTCTTTCAAGATGTATGTTGTGATAAAAATGATAAAAAATTCCCTAATCATGAGGAAACGTGGTGAGGTTTTTCTGAGTGTCACTGGGAGAAGGTACCCTAAGGTTTTTGTTTGGTTGGTTTTGTTTTTTCTTCCCAATTTTTTGATATGAGATGATTTTCCTCAAAGCAAATTCTCAGTGGGCTTCACAGTTAACACAGCACCCTGGAAAATTCTTCAGATTCGTGACTGAGGTCCTGTAATGCTTGTAACATTGTTTGTTTTTCTTACCTTCTGAGTTACAATTTTAAGGGCATTATGATGCATAACTATATTTCTTCTTTAAAGTATGTGTCAAATTAAAATTTGACTTTCCTTTCTTTATATCTTTTTAAACGTACGTTTGCAAATATCTCTCTTCTCCTTTCCTGAATCTCATTCAGTTCTGCAAATTGTGTATTTCCTTTAGGGGAAGGTGCTATCAATTTAGCTCTAGCTCAGAATAGAAGCCAAGATGTCCGAATCAATGGGCCCCTGGGAGCGAACAATTCCATCCGGATGGAAACAGGATTCCCCATGCAGGGGGGCCAAGGTAAGTTCCTTTTTTTAAAAAAATATTTATCTTTATGCACTTTGTAACCTGTAGTTAAGCTTATCATATAACTTAGCTCTGCTAACAATGGATATATTAAGCAGTTATAATTGCCATTTTAATTCATCTGTGTCCTTGCTTCTGTACAGTCAAACTATATCCCATATCATGTAAAGTAAATGGTTGGCTGCATATCTTCTTGCCAGCATTTCATAGAATCATAGAATCATAGAATGCCTAAGGTTGGAAGGAACCTCTAGAGGTCATCTAGTCCAACCCCCCTGCA
>JAWLRI010000121.1:125118-179906 GCA_034781795.1 Crypturellus tataupa
GGAGACTCCACAACCTCTCTGGGCAGCCTGTTCCAGTGCTCTGTCACCCTCACTGTCAAGAAGTTCTTCCTTAAGTTAAGATATTATTTGAATAATATCTGTGTATGCACAAACACCTGTGTGTGTGAGAGATTGTTTATATATATTTTTTTCATAAAGACTATAAAAATCACATGAACCTAAGGTGAATTTGCTTTGAAATCTCAACAAGTTATCACAGCACTGTTTTGTATTTGGCAACTTTTATGAAAATCAGCGTAAGTCTTATACAGTATACATATAAGGGATTTCAGATAAAATACATTATTAATTTGGGGAAGGAGAGGGCACTGTCATTGCTGTTGGTCTCCTATTTTCAGGAAATCTTTGAGATCAGATAGAGATCTGCTTGTGCACTATTTGAATATAGAGAACACTGCATTTATACCCATGATATGTATACATTTTTAATTTATTTTCATAGCTGAATCATAAAATAAACTAGATGGTATCTTAATATATAGGATTTGGTGCAATTAGAAAACCAGAAGCCTTTTTGACAGAATTATTTAAGATATGTGTGTGGCTGTTATTAGGAATGAATGAGAAGATCACTTTACCTCTTCAGAACCAAAACATAGTTAAACAGTTATTAAATCAGCCAAGAATGTGAAACGTTGAAGGAAACTTTTTCTTAGAAAATAGCTGTTCCACACTTCTGGGTGGTGATCATTTCCTGCCAATTTTCCAACATACTCTAAAAAATAGCATTCAAAAAATAGTGCAAATGAAACAAGGAAGCTTTTTCACCTACTTCGTATTAGATTTTTCAGATACCCGTAAATTTGATACAAACTCTTGTCACTTGAAGACTTCAGAGACAAGTCAGAGATGGAATTAAAGCCTCAAAGAATTATGTGGAGGTGGTTTGTCCTTCCATAGTCTTTTAAAAGGTCTCTCACTGTGGTGGGTTTTTAAGAGAGACAGATTTGATTTCTCACTCCTGCCTCTTCCTTGGATGTTTCAGGTTTTGGTAAGCGGAACAGCCTCCAATCTCTGATTGTCACTGATTGAAGCCTTGTGAAGGGAAATATGTTAAGCTAGTATGTTAAATTAAGAAAATTTGCCCCAAAGGAAATGTGTATCGAAGTTTTTAGGCAGAGGTCTCTGTTTTGGAGGAACAGCTCTTAAAGTCTGAAGAGATGTTTTATTAACATATACAATATTTTTTGCAACTTTTACATAGAAAATAGATGGAATTAACGTTTCTTTTTTGTTCCTTTTTTCAAGGTTTGATAAGAATGAGCAATGCTGCAGCTGTAATGATGTCCCAAAGTGGAAATATGCCCTCCTCTATGGTGGCAAGTGGTGCTAGTACTGAGCTGCAGCCAAGAACACCTCGACCTTCCTCACAGTCAGGTAGTAAAATTTAGTTATAGAATTTACCTCAATATATTCTCAAGTTATTTTTTTCCTCAGCTGACAGGCTAGAAATTATGCTCATAAATGAACTCTGAAAGTAGTCTGGAATATTTTGGAAAGCTTCGTAGTCTCTAAAAAGAGATGCTTAAGCTTTGGGGGGGGGTTGTTTTATTTGTGTGGGGTTTTTTTTCCTTTTTTTCTTTTTTCTTTTTTTTGGATCAGCAATAATTGTATAATTACAACAATAATACAGTCAATACTGTACAGTAACATTATTCCAAAAAGAAGACCAAGATGAGAATACATCATTTGTGCTGTTGCTTCATAGTTTCATTTTTGAGATTCTCAAAAGCACAAGTTTGGGCTGCGTGGGTGTCCGTTGTCCTAGGTGTCATTCGGAGCAGGCACTTGGTTGGAGGAGGACAAGCACATGGAAAGTCTGCCGAGAAAAGTCTGGGTGTGTTTGATCCTGCTTTTAGGCTGTCACTTTTTTTGGGTCCCTTCCAGCTGTTTTCTCTGATTCTGTGCTCAGATGTTGCTGCTGTCCCCTAAATAAGTCACCAGGTTATTCAAGTATGTCTCTTTGCTTGTTGTTTTTGTATTTGGTTTCAGATGCTTTCAGCAGTGGCAGTACCTTTTTGCAGGAGAACTGTATTGTCACTGGGGCTTCATAATATCATTCAGCCCCTTGAGGAACTTTTTTCTACTGCAGTGAGCTTGCACAGTGAATGGTTGGGCTTTACATTTAGATAAAGCTAAGAAAAGGATTTCTTGAATGAGGCAGGTGTCTTCAGGAGAAAAGAAACGCACAAGATGGAGCTTGTCAAGAGGAGTAAATAAAACAGGTAGTTAAGGATTGGGAGGTAGGTGTGTATGTTTGGGTGTTCCAGCTCTACCAGTGCAAGTTGTTTGCAGTTGAGACTGTTTTAAAAGTTAGGGATTGTGATTTGTCCCGTGATAAAACAGTGGCAATGCTTTGCCACTTCTTTAACGCCCTACAACATATGTTGATGTAAAGCACAGCTCTAGCTCATGATGCTGTCTTAATTCCTCATTGTGCCATTATGTAAGTGTGAGGAATACTAGCCCTAAACTGAGTGTGCAGAAGGGTTTTGTTTGTGGAAACGAGTGCTTTGGAGCCATCGTGCTCTGCTGTGCAGGTTACAGATTCATGTATCCTAGTTTCCTAGGGTGCCCAGAAATTCTGTACATCTCTTTAGAGCATTGCGTGTCCAATACATTGCAGAGATTGGAGCACTGGAGTGAGTATTTTTGTTTGGCCTCAACATCAGCAGAGAGAGCAAACGCGAGCAAGATGTTTGCCCTCTCCTGTTTTCTGGTGGTTTTTGTCTGCAGTAGGTTACTTATTTCTTTCACTCTTTTTTTGCTATTTTAATAGATGCAATGGACCCACTCTTATCTGGGCTAAATATCCAGCAGCAAAATCATCCGTCTGGATCTTTAGCTCCGCAGCTTCATTCAATGCAATCAGTTCCTGTAAACAGGCAGATGAACTCGGCCAACTTTCAGCAGCTCCAGCAGCAGCCACAGTTGCAGACACGTCCTCCCCAGCCACATCAGCAGCCACAGCAGGGTATTCGACCTCCCTTCTCTTCACCAGCACAGGTTCCGGTTCCCCCAGGCTGGAACCAGCTTCCTTCAGGAGCACTTCAGCCTCCTCCAACCCAGGGAGCATTGGGCACACTGACAGTAAACCAGGGGTGGAAAAAGGCCCCATTGCCTGGACAAATGCAGCAGCAACTTCAAGCAAGACCATCTTTAGCAACAGTGCAAACTCCTACCCACCCTCCACCTCCATACCCCTTCGGAAGCCAGCAAGCTTCCCAGGCTCACTCAAACTTTCCCCAAATGAGCAATCCTGGCCAGTTCACTGCTCCTCAAATGAAAACACTTCAGGGAGGGCCCTCGCGGGTTCCTACGCCACTACAGCAACCCCACCTGACCAACAAGTCTCCTGCTTCCTCTCCCTCCTCCTTCCAGCAGGGATCTCCTGCATCATCTCCAACCGTTAACCAGGCACAGCAGCAGCTGGGACCAAGGCCTCCCCAGGGTAGCACCCTTCCCCAGGGATTTCAACAGCCTGTCAGTTCTCCTAGCCGTAATTCTATGGTGCAGCAGGGGAATGTACCCCCCAACTTCATGGTGATGCAGCAGCAAAACCAGGGTCCACAAGGTTTACACCCTGGCTTAGGAGGTAAGAAGTGCTGAGATCTTCTGTTGTTTAAAAGGGGAAAAAAAAGAAGCTACAGCTCATTTTACTGTTATTTTTGAAAAGATCCTTTAAAACCAGAATAAATATGAAGTCTGTCTGTGTGTGAAGGAGGTATGGTAAATTAACAGCAGTACTGCATCAGTTCTTCTAGCTAGGTCTGTTCTGCTTATTACCCATAAGAGAAGTCTTGGCAACTTGCTGTATGCAGGTCCTGGCTGAATCCCAGTCATCCTCTTGACTCTTTTCCAACTGCCTTTCAGTTTGGAATGTTCTGGGATGAGTGTTTCGCTTTTTTGTTTCTGTTTTTCCTTTTTGTCTTTTGAGTAAGAGAAGTAAGAACACATAAATACTTTTCCCTGTCTCTTCAAATCCCTCTGTCACCACTTAGATTCGATTCATCATGTTTCTGCTACCCAAGTGAGGCATAATTTGCTGTCCTCCCTCTTCATTTGTGGCTGTCTCATCTTGTCATCACTTTCTTTCCATATAAAAGAGGAAGGAGCTGTTACTGCCATGCTGTTGTATTCTCTACTGTAATGTGAAGAGATGATGGGATGTTTTAATTTACCCCTTTAGTTGTCATTTTTAATTTGCTCCTTCGACCTCTGCATCCCTGTCTTTGTCTCACTGCTTCCCAAAGGCTTCCCTAGCAATGAAGTGACTTCATTTGTCCACTCCAAGCTCTCTTCTGTGTCCTTGTCTTCTTTCCTTGAAGGTCTTATTAGTTCTGTGCAAGATTTGTGACACTCCTCTCTATCAATTACTTTATCTCTCTCTTCAGTGGCTGCTCTGAGTCCTATGTTCAGGCTCTTGCTTAATCCTTTAAAACCTTTATTTTCGAAACCTTTTCCTTGTCTACTTGTAAAATCTGAGCTGTGCTTTTTGTCCACCTGTGCACACAGTCCCACGTGTTCTCGTGCTCCGTATTCTCACGTTGTTGTGTAACTATAACCCCTCTCGGAAGGGGAGGAATGACACTGCCCTGCTCTGCTTCCCTAGTGGTACCGTGCGTGTCCTTTCCTGCCCTGAGACGAATGTCCCCAGCTCCAGGATTCTTGTTCCTCTCTGTCCTTAGGTTTAACCCGCACCTCATAGTTGCTCGATCTTCTCTTGACTCCATCTCCAAAGAGTAATCTCTTATTTATAATTTCCTTACCGTTTTCCCTCAACACCTCCGTGACCATGCTCAATAATCATTTTTCCCTAGGTACCCTAAACAGAGCTTTCAGTTGCTCCTTGTAAACCTTTTTGATGTAAACCTACTACAAACAAAATACTACTTTTGGTTCCGTTACCTCTAAAGTTAGGACTTTTTAAATCAGTTTAAAATAATGCACAATATGTGGGTCATAAACTACCAACATGAGTTATTTGGTAGACCTCACCGGTCAGATCTGTAACCCGTCTGTGACCTGTGTCCTGAACTGATCTAAACAGACAGGCTCTGTTGATTTCAGCAAAGCTATCTCGACTTTCACGTGCTGAGGTTTGTCTGACTTTTGTCCATGCTCAGTTCCAGCTTCATTCGATATCTTAATCAAGTTGTAATTTGGAATCTTTTGAGTGTTTAAACCATCCTGCATTTCAAAGATGTGGTATAAATGGACACATTTGCTTCCTGTTTACCATATAATTTAGCAAATGGAAATTTTTGTTAAACTTGGAATAGGCCAAGTTGATACTTCTCTCAGGCCAAGTATTCCTATGTGCAGGACTTGCCCTAAAAGTTTAGCAGAAGCAGAGCTACAGACCCGTGGCCTGTATCTGTTCCGTATTCGCAGATGAATGCTATAAACTTGTTTATCTTGAAGTACTAATTGTAGACCTAGAACCACATTAATTAACAGAAGCAATACAGTTAATTGTGCAAGAAAGCTGTAACCCTAAGGAGCTAAAGTCCAATTATGGTGCTGTTAAATAAATGAGAAAAACAAAGGAAAGTAAGACTCCTCCTCGCTGTGTGACACTACCTGTGCAACTTAGTGGTGGGTCTAGAGAAGGGGCATCTGTTAGAGCAGTTCATGCTGCTTTGCTTGTTGGTGGGCAGAAGCACAGGGAAACTTTGGCTCCTGGTGCAGCAGGACATGTCATTTTGCTATGTCCAGGTGTGGGCATTGTGCGAGCTGCAGGCCTGGCGGAGCTGCTTGCCCTCGGGATAGGGATGGCAGGGTTAATTGAACAAGTTTCTGATTACCAATAGCCATTCTGGGCTCTTTGGCAGCAGAACACCATGCTCTTGTAGCCTGCAGATTATATCCTCGTAATCCATCTCTGAATAATAAACTCACTGATTCCCATGGCAGAGAGAATACATAGGAATCAAGCTTCCCTGCAAGCAAATCTCTTAGCAAGGAGGCTCTAAATTTGTGCATGGGGTGGTATTTTTTTTCCATGATGAAAGACTAATATGAAAAAAAAAAATCATTAACTTCATTCCACAGATAGTGAAAACCTAAGAATTAGCATAGTTAAATACACTTGGGCTCATGCCAATGAATAGAGGTAGAAGAACGCAGTGGTGTTGCATTCTACTAGGGTTTAAAAAGTTATTTTATGTGCGTGTGTACAGCAAAGTGGAGCAAAGAAGCACTAACCAGCAGGTCCCTTAATGCGCATTAAGGTGATGGCCCTTCTTGGGAATTCTCCCCTGTGACAGCAATGCCTGAGGTTTGTGTTTGAACACGTGGAGCAGGCTGAAAGCCTGCCCAGGGCTGGGATGCAGCAGAGAATGGGGAGACAGCCAGTTTGTTCCAATTTCCAGTTTCTCAAGAAAAACAAAACGGAGGCTGCTCCTGCCTGCCTGTTGCTCTCGCCTGGGGTGTGTTCTGAACACAGGCTGCATGTTCAGCCTATGAGCAGAGCAATGGTTTGAACGGGTGCTAGTAGCTTGGTAGCCAGGTTTATTGCATAAATAGGAAAAAGAAATTCAGTCTCAAATGATGTTCATATATTGGGGAAAAAACGCATTTCTGCCTATGGCCTGCTTTGTTCATGTGACAGTACAGCTAGAATGCATTGGTCCTCTTTTAATGTTCCTTTTATTTTATTATTTTATTTTTATTTCCTTCACCCCCCCGCCTTCTTCCTATACTAATACAAAATAAATCTTGTGTTCAGGAATGCCCAAGCGCCTCCCGCCAGGCTTCCCTGCCGGACAGGCTAATCAGAATTTCCTGCAGAGCCAGGTGCCTTCCACAGCGCCAGGAACGCCAGGGAGCAGCGGCGCCGCGCAGCTGCAGAGCAGCCAGAACGTGCAGCACGCAGGTCTGTTGCCAACCCGCTCTTCACACCTGGGGGAGACTCTGCTTTTATTTCTATAACACAAGAACTAAAATATCATCTGCTTTCCAGTAACTGAAGCTGCCTCTTACCATTTTGAGTGTTGTTTAATGAGGGAAAAAAAAAGCAGGAGAACCCAGCTTTGATACTGCTTGGCACAGTGATACCAGGATCCAAAGAATCTGCCCAGAAATTCAGTACACGTGGCACGGAAATTTGGAAATTAGGAATAATATAGGTGTAATGCTCAGTTTTGAAAATATTCTAAAACACATAGATTATGATCAAGTTCTGTGAGGTCTTCTGCAGTGAGCTGCACACCTGTGAGTGATGGTCAAAGTATTTATTTTTGTAATTGCCATTCTGATGCTCTGTTTTGACCACGAACATTTACCTGTAGCATGAAATATGCAGCACACGAGTGTGAGGGTATCTATCAGATGTCCCAGATCACTGGTAAAGAAAATTAGATTTGGGATATTTGCTCAACATCAAGCTCCAGCTAATTTGTATCTTCTCATCTTTTTAAGGTGGCCAAGGTTCTGGACCTCCTCAAAATCAGATGCAGGCACCCCATGGCCCACCAAATATGATGCAGACCAACCTAATGGGACTTCATGGAAATATGAACAACCAACAAGCAGGTGCTAGTGGGGTGCCACAAGTGAACATGGGCAATATGCAGGGACAGTCTCAGCAAGGACCACAGTCTCAACTGATGGGAATGCATCAGCAAATTGTGTCCTCTCAAGGACAGATGGTGAACATTCAGGCTCAGGGATCACTGAACCCTCAAAACCAGATGATACTTTCTCGAACTCAACTCATGCCACAAGGCCAAATGATGGTCACGCCACAAAACCAAAACCTTGGTCCTTCCCCTCAAAGGATGACCCCACCCAAGCAGATGATGCCCCAGCAGGGACAGCAGATGATGTCTACGCACAATCAGATGATGGGACCTCAAGGCCAGGTCTTGTTGCAGCAAAACTCCATGATGGAACAGATGATGACCACTCAGATGCCAGGAAATAAACAGCCTTTTAGCACTCAAAACCAGTCCAATGTTATGACGGGGCCAGCTCAGCTGATGAGAGGACCAACCCCAAACCTGCAGGGAAATATGGTGCAGTTCACAGGGCAGATGATGGCACAGCAGGGCCCTGTCAATGGCAATCCCTCCCAGGTCATGGGGATTCAAGGGCAAGTTCTAAGACCTACTGGACCTGGCCCCCACATATCCCAGCAGCTTGGGGATACTACGACGACGACAAGTAACGACGTGAACCTGCCGCAGATGTTGCCCGATGTTCCTGTGCAGCAGCCAAACATGGTGCCCTCCCACATGCAGGCGATGCCAGGGAACAGCAACGCGTCAGGGAGCCACTTCCCGGGACACGGGCTGCCCTTCAACACCCCCTTTAGTGGAACCCCCAATGGGAATCAGATTCCCTGCGGACAGAACCCTGCTTTTCCTGTCAATAAAGACGTCACTCTCACGAGCCCTCTCTTGGTTAACCTGCTGCAGAGCGATATATCTGCGGGGCACTTTGGCGTGAACAACAAGCAGAATAACCAGAATGCCAATAAGCCCAAGAAGAAGAAACCTCCAAGGAAGAAGAAAAATAATCAACAGTTAGAACAAACCAAGTACGACTAATATTACATTGTTTTTATAAGGGGTGGGCACAGGAAAGCCCCACAGGCAGCCTGTCTTTTTTTCAGCAGGCCTGTGAGGGAGAGCCTCTAGTATTTCATATTCTAGCAGTTTTTTTTTTTTTTTTTTTGAGTTAAATGATAACCCAGTGGCAAGTCTGGCATTTGAAAGTTCATTTAGGATAAAGAAAAAGTTGTGAATGTTCTTATTCTGTTACCTAATTTTATTTAATGCAGCATTTAGTGGCTAAAGGAATTGTAGAAGTTGCTCCAAAATACTGATTTGAGCAGAGCCGTGAGGAGGGCAGCCTGAGAGTCACAAGAAAGAGTTGGGCAGCACTGTCCAAAGAACTACAAGTCTTTGTAAAATATGTGCAGGACAAGTGTTTGGTGGGATTGAGAGATAGAATTTTATGTATTGCTACCCAAAATTGTTTTGTTTTATTTTAATTTATTGTAGTTAAGCTTGCAGATAATAGTGGAAGAGGGGGGAAAAATCTTGGTATCTTGATATGGTTATGCAGATGCCAAGCTCGAGGAGCCAAGAGGATGAAAACTGGGAGAGGTTAGAAGAGAAAGAAAAAAATCCTTTAAGGGAAGAGGCAAATGGGTTAGTATTGAGAGGAAAAGAGGAAAAGTTTCCATGCCTGATGCAGTGCAAAGCTTGTGGTGGTTTGGTGCATAGCCCCCGCATGCGTTTTCTGCACAATATGGAGATTCCTTCAGGAGGGTGGAACTGATTTTTTCTCAGGGGCGTCTAAGTTCTGAACTCGAAGACCTTACGTGCTCTATAGTAAATGACCCTTTAGGGTTTTAACCACTACTGATTGGCTTGACTTGGTGCTGCTCGTGTAAAACGCGTGTGTTGTGGTACTTGTGTCTTAAAGGTGAAAAAAGACAGCCCGGGGAAAGCAAAGCAAAGTGTGCTGATGCCAGAGGCCTTGAAAAGAGCTTTGCAAGTGCCTGCTCTATAACTGTGCCTATAGCTCACAGTATGGCCTGTCAGCTCAACCCTGCTGCAAGATGGACTTCAGTAGTTCTGCTTGCAGGAAATGCTTCATTTTGGCATCCTGCAAATGCCAAGTGCTTGGCCTTTGCAGTCAAAGTTGTCTTTTAATTTTTGCCGTCTGCGAGGTGTATTTGGGCAGTTCTGCCAAAGCCCCGTTGTCCCCAGAGCACCCATCGGAGAATCCAGAATTGCAGCAGCTCTGCAGGAGTGGCTTGTGGTAAGGCCGCACAGCACGGTGCTAGAACTTGTACTTTCTGCTTTCAGGATACCAGCACAATTCTTCAAAGAGTGTCAAATAACTGCAAGTGGGTATTTTCCCATGTGTGGCACACCAGGCATCCAGAGCTCTCCAGATTTCATTCAAACTGTGTCAGTGTTTTATTTTTCTTCATGGCAAAAATAGCCAATGCCACTGGCCAGCAGCAGCCGCACGGCTAGTGCAGGTGGCCTGCAGCACAGTAAAACACGCACTGCGAGCTTGGTTCGGGTCAGCAGAGGTAAACAGGAAGCTTTGAATCTCAGTCAGGGTTTCTAGATTCAGAATATGCAGCAAAACTTGATGGGAAATGGAATGAATTTGCTAAGCACATTTAAAATGTTTCCACTTTTTTATTAGAATTGCTATTGCATTGAAATAGTCTAGTGGCAAGGGAACCATTAATAATTCTGTCTGTAGACAGAACCTGTATTGGAGTGTGGATCTGGTAAGTGTGCTACAGAAAAAGCACTTTCAGATGAGTCTTAAAATAGTTTTAAGAATTTGTTTTATTGAGAAACTGAGCATTCAGTTAAACACAGACATTTTGAGAGCGTAGGTTGGTTAAAAGTCATTATGTCTATTTTCTGTATTAGGAAGACTGTAGCAAATGGAATGTAAAACAGGAGATGAAGTATGAAATGAAACATGATTGCAGACAAGATGTGCACAAGCTCCTTCTACGGAGCAGATTTCCTAGCAGACATTTGTGTAACGTTTCCCTGTGCAGACTAGGAGCCCTGCACAGGCCGCTAGGGTAGGAATAACCGTGCTGAGGCCTGCAGAGCCCCGAGCAGAGCACGGTCTGCAGGATCGATCTGCAGACAGCAGCCAGCCCCACAGGTCAGGGGAGCATTAGAGGTTTGTCACGTTAACGGGATTCAGGAAGCTGTTGCCTGCAGGCTCTCGTGGAAAGGGACACAAACAGCACGAGAGAATGAGAGCCTGTCAACGGGAGCTGTCTCAGAGCACTGCAACGTGCAGTAGGGTGGCTTCTGCTGGCCGCTTTGCTGTGGCTTTGTTTTGGCATCCCTTATTTCTTCATTTGGAGGGAGGGAGGGAAGGAAGGAAGGGGGATTTTACATCTTGAAGCAGCGGTTCTCAATCCAGCTGTTAGATGAAAGGGTCCCTGCGTGAAACTGAGGCTCCAGACTGAGGCTAACATGGTTTTTCTTTAAATTTAGAACAATGTGAGAGAATAAAAAATATGGAGTGTTTCTCCCTGTCATACACAAATGTCTCATTTTGATAGATACTCTTTTTTTATTGTCTTCTTGTGTTGTTTGTTTGTTTTTGGCTAGCTGATAATTGTGGAATACGCTCAATGAATTTCAGCTTCATATTCAAAATTGAGACTTGAATTCAAAATTCAAGATATGTTTAAATTGTCCAGCAATTCTAATAACAGATGGTCCAGCAGTAACTGCTTACTTGATATAAAACAGAAATCTTGGCTCTGTTACACTTTTCCCTATTTGACCCCTTATAGCAAGAACTGTTTTTTTTTAAGAATCACTTTTGCACCAAGATACTGTTTTCTGCTTTAAAACCATCTGTGCAGTAATGCTGTACATCGTTTTTTAGATAATACTTAACCATGGCATTTTTAACTGTGTCTTGGTCTGTCCCTGGCCCCTCTCTCGTGCAGGGGCCGTTCGGGCCCTCCCGGCTGCGTTCGCTTTGTGAACGTTGCTGGGTGTCTGGAGGGACACTGCAGCAGGCCCGAGCTTCTCTGCATCGGCTGCAGGTGCCAGAGGCTGGCAATTGCCCTCAAGTACAATTAAAAAAGAAAGGTCTCTCCAGCCTTCTAAATTCAGAATTTTTGCTTTGATAACTTTTCTCTTGGCATTTCTGTGCAACTCTGGCTCTTGAATTTTTATCTTGGACCTTTTATTACTTTGATCTCCCCACAATATCAGTAGATTCACGTAGCTGATGAGCAGCCAAGGTTTTTCTCTCTCCATCTCTCCTTACCCTTTGTTCTCTGGCCATATATATCGATAGCGATATATAAATGCTTTCTTAAAATCTGCAGAAGTTGTCCTGAAGGGGTGGATTTAGTGGCTGTTCGGTCTGAATGATCCCAAATTGTCCCGTGGAACTTGCTGGAGCACCAGGCCCATGACCTTGGTGGCTGCTCGCCCCTGGGGTCTGCAAACACCATCAGTGTCTCCTGCCCAACGACATCAACAGAGGAGTGATACTGAGAGCTCACGAGCTCTGGGTGCTCTGCGAGAACACCTGGAACTACCATTAAAATAAAATTCTGTGCAACCGTTTCATCTTCGCAGACGTTATGCTGGTATCGTGGGATGCCTGTTTAGATTAAAGAAATATTTGTGTATCCATATATATATATACACACACACACACAAACACACGCACAGAGTTGTATAGGTAGTCTTTGGTGTATGCATTATATATATATGAGTTTTATATATATGTATATGAGTAATAAATACTCATATAACTCAAATATATAAGTGTGTGTGTGTGTATATATATGTACACACACTTATAAGTGTATAAGGTATAAAACTCAAATTCAAAGAAGAGGTAAAGAAGAACAGATATGTTTAGAATGAGCAGGTCACCAAACAACCTGGTGCCTTTTGAGCCAGGTTTAAGGCACAGGAGTAGCTGTGGGCACACCTCAGGTGCTCGTGTTTGTCCTGAGACAGTGACACTTTTTCAGCGAGTTATTTGGAGGTCTCTGAAAAGTGTTTAAAAACTAGTTATTTGAGTACTGAATTTTGGAAGCAAAACTGGAACTCTGATGTTAGTGTTGATCTTAAATGCCATTATTTCTTTTCCAGTTCTTCAGAACCACGTCCAGCTGGCCTGGAGGACAATGATCAGTCTTCAATGTCTGGAGACCAGGGAATTAATCTAGATAATACAGGCCCCAAGCTTTCAGATTTTGCCAGTAGGCCACCAGGTAGAAAAGCTTTTATGTGGATTATTTGACTGTAATAATGACAAAGCTTTTGCTGATCTTTAACTGTGTGTGTATTGTTACCACTGAAAACCATAACTTTTTATTCCTCCTAATTGGTGCCACTGCTTAAGTGCTTTCCTTGAATTAACTCAGAATGAGTATGGGTGGCCACATGTCTTGTAGGCCATATCGTGCTAGTATATGTTGAATATGGTAGATGCATTTATGGGTAACATAGCAGATAAGATTTCCTGTATTTTCAGGTGTAGCCTTGAAATTCTGAGCATTAGCCAATAGCTTATTATTTAAAATTAAGAAACAGAAGTTACCATTGCAAAAGACTTAATTATCCTCTGTATGTAGGCAGGATAAAATCCAAAATCCCCAAAGACATTTCAGGGTTTTATCCACATGAGTGGTTCTTCCCACCATTTTACTTTTGCTTTTTAGCCTAGCGATGCCTGGGAGATTCTGCTTTGAACCCTAGAAACTGTCAGACCTCTAACAGACTTTTTCTGCCTGTCCGCAATGGTTTGTTGGGGTTTATTGTGGGGTTAAATAATCTGTGAAAGTTCAATTCTGCATTTATGAGTGAAAAACCAAGCCTGCTGAAAACTGTAGAGCCCTTTATCAGGTGGCAGAAATTCAGAATAATAGCCAGTAGCAGACAGGATAAATTAGAGCTCACCAGTTAAATGCCTTGCAAACCATTCATACCTTAAATGAAAATAATAAGAATTCAAGTCCTTGTCCTTGTTTGTGAAAACCTGTTTCACGGCAGTGGCTCGTGCATTACATCAGCTGGTTGCTGGCTGCACTGTCTGAGGCTGTTCCTTGCAGAAATGCTGCTTGCTCCAGTGCATTTATTTATGTATTTATTTATTGGGTGAATGTATCTTCTTCTCTTTCAGGCTATCCCTCCCAGCCAGGGGAGCAAAGACCCCTCCAGCAGATGCCCCCTCAGCTCATGGCGCACGCACAGCAGCCCCAGGCACAGCAGCAGCCGGCGCCGCCGCAGCAGGCGCAGGCACCACCGCAGACACCGCAGCAGCAGCAGCAGATGATGATGATGCTCATGATGCAGCAGGACCCCAAGTCGGTCAGGCTTCCTGTGCCCCAGGGAGTTCACCCGCCCAGGGGACCTCTGAACGCAGACGCTCCGCGAATGCCCATGCAGCAGGGCGCCAACGTGCCAGTAATGGTTAACTTGCAAGGGCCTGGGTCGGTGCCTCCGTCTCCTGATAAGCAGAGGATTTCCTTGCCAGGCAATCCTTCTCTGGGAAATAATGCAAGAAAAATGGTTTATCAAGATAATGTGCAGAATCCTTCCAGCTCACCCTTGGGGGAGGTCTCGTCAGTGTCCTCCCTTCCAGAAGGAGGGGGAGCTGAAGGCCCACCAGCATCAGGAGCCCAGAATAACTTGACATCGCATTTAGTGGTTTCGCAAAACCAGTTAATGATGACTGGACCCAAACCCGGACCATCCCCCCTTTCAAGCGCCCAAGGTGCCAGTCCTCAGCAGCAGTCTAGTACTCTGCCAGGCACTCTTACCCACCATTTTCCAAATGTTGCCACCCCATCACAAACTTCACGGCCTAAAACCCCAAACAGAGCAAGTCCAAGGCCCTACTATCCTCAGACTCCTAATAACCGTCCACCTAGCACAGAACCTTCAGAAATAAGCTTGTCTCCAGAAAGACTCAATGCTTCTATAGCGGGTCTCTTTCCTCCCCAGATTAATATTCCCTTACCGCCCAGGCCTAATCTCAATCGAGGATTTGATCAGCAGGGTCTTAATCCAACTACTTTGAAGGCCATTGGGCAGGCCCCATCAAATCTCACAGTCAATAATCAGTCCAGTTTTGCTTCCCCCCAAGCACACAAACTGGAAGGTGTGGTTCTTAATTCAGGAAAGCAAACCAACAGCGGAGGAACCAAGAGAGCAAGCCCAAGCAATAGCCGAAGGTCCAGTCCTGGCTCCAGCAGGAAAACTACACCAAGCCCTGGCAGACAAAATTCAAAAGCAGCCAAGCTAACCCTGACAACTCAGCAGAATCCACCTCTCTTGCAGAACATGGAATTACAAAGAAATATGATGGTTGGCCCCTCTTCCTTGCCCACACCTGTGACTACGAGTTTTCAGAATAACAGCATGCTAAGCAATCAGAATCCTGCAATCTCTGTGCCTGTTGTGCCAGGTGTTTCCGAGGACGGTAAGGAGAGCCTTCATGTTCCTCAAGACAGCGAGTGTCAAACTGCACCAGGGGCCCCGACTAACAAGGACCCACCCAATATTGAATTGAAAAGCATCCCCACCCCAGAAATCAAAATGTTGGTGCCAGAAGAACAGCCGAAAAAAGACGGACAGCCCTTGGACACTAGTAAGCTGCCTGCCTTGGAGGAAAGCAAACCCATGGTATCTCCAGCTATGAGAGAGGCCCCAACTTCTTTAAGTCAACTTCTTGATAATTCTGGAGCTCCTAACGTAACCATTAAGCCCCCTGGGCTGACGAGTCTTGAAATGGCACCACTGGTTCCTCCCGGGGAGGAACTGAAGAAGATCGCTGTCATTCCTCCACTGCAAGACCCCTCCCCGGGCAAAGAGCCTTCTGGTTCGCTTAGTTTGCCTCAAGGTACCGAGTCCAGTTCCAATGCAGGGCACCAGGAACTGGGAGAACTAAACTCCACTGTTGCACAGAACGTTCCCCCAGTAGTGCAAAGGCCTGTCAGCTCTTCTTCAATTTCTGCTCCTTTACCACCCAACCAGATAACAGTTTTTGTAACTTCAAACCCTATAACATCTTCTGCCAGCACATCAGCACCGCTGCCATCCCACTTGCAGCCCGCGCTCGTATCAACGGTTGTCACGATGCCCAATGTCGGAACCAAGGTCATGGTTTCGGAGGGACAGTCATCAGCGGTTCAGTCTAGTGCCCGGACGCAGTTTATTACGCCTGTTTTTATAAACTCATCGTCAATAATTCAGGTTATGAAAGGCTCTCAACCAAGCACAATTCCAGCAGCCCCAATGACTTCTAACTCCAGTCTAATGCCGCAATCGGTGGCGGTCGTTGGTCCTTTGCATTTACCGCAGAACATAAAGTTCTCCTCTGGGCCTGCTCCTCCTAGCACATCCTCCAGCAGTCCCGTTTCCAACATCCCAACAAGCAGGCCGCTGGTTCTGAATCCAGTGGTGCCTCCCACCCAGCTGCCTTCTCCTGCTACAACGTCTCCGAACGTCCCTGCACATCTTCCCGCTCCGCAGGTCAAGGACTTCAGCCCAGAGGAGGCTCCTCAGTGCGCTGGGGCAGCTGAGCAGGGTTCTGCCGCAGCAGCACAGTCTGGGTCTGGCGTTTCCCCTCTCCTTACAAGCAGCCCCGGATCCGGGAACAGACGAAGTCCCGTTTCATCGAGTAAAGGAAAGGGAAAAGTAGACAAGATTGGCCAACTCTTACTGACTAAAGCATGCAAGAAAGTCACTGGCTCCCTTGAGAAAGGAGAAGAACAGTATGCCTTGGAAGGGGAGGGAGAAGGTCAGGGACTAGAAATACCAGGCCCAAATAGTTTGGGAACGGAACAAGCACCAGCAGAAGCAGACAATAAAACTGTGACACCTCCAGCACCCGCTGTGGCAAAACAGAGCACTTCTGGGCCCGGCCCCGTGAGCATCACCCCTGCTGCCGCCGCCGTCCCTGCCGCGCTCTCTCCAGGCCTGGCCCCCAACACTCCTCCTGCAAACGCAGCGCCAGCCGCAGCCGCTCCAGCGGCCCCAGAGGTGGCACCTGCAGCAGCAGCAGGCACCAACGGCAGCAGCCAGGGCAGCCTGGCAGCCGAGCAGGCAGTGACGGAGGAGAAAACGGGAGCACAGCAGGAAGCGCTCCAAAACACAGGTACGTTCCCTGCTACCCTGCTTGTATGGAAGGAGGGAGATTGCTTGCTTGAACTTCTAATGTGGTTGTTTTTTTCCATAAACATAATAGAGATACTTAAGACTGAAGTCTACTTTTTGTTTCTAGTATCCAAGTGATGTAAGCTCTTGAATTTCACTAAAATTCACATTTTCTTTTATCTTGGTTTTCGTGTGCTGCTTAAACATGGGATATTTGATGTGAACGTAAAATGCAATAGCTCAGGAGTGATTTCAAAGAACTCTTAAAAGTAAAGAGAAAAACTGGATGTATCAACAGTGACAAAAATAATACTTAGGGCTCCCTCTAAGCTGACAAGTGGGTTTTTTCCTGCTTCAGTCTTGCCAGTGAGTGTTTTCTTGTTTTTGTGTGGTTGTAACTTATTTCAATATATTGACTTAATTAAGATACTGTGGGTTAGTCATGCTACTATGTTCCCTCTAGGGAATTGGCCTTTGGCATTGCTAGCGTGCTGCAAAAGAAGACAAAAACCCTTAGGTTTAGGATAAAAATAAAATGCTCATTTCAGAGAAACAACTAAAAATGCAACTCTGAGTATGTTCCATCTCATTGCATAAAATAACTTTGTATCTGTCTTTTTTTCTCCTTTACCATTTTAATTGAAAAATTCAAACAGACTTTGTTGGTGACATCTCTGCCACTTCTTTATGCAGTTTGATAATCTCCTGAAAACGATATGGGAATAATCCACAAGGGCTGAAGTAAACTGCCTGAATATCCCTTGTGCTTAATATCATGAGTTTACATGTGCACGTTTAAAGTCATCGCCCGCAAGTGTCCGTGGCTTGAATGTGATTTTAGATGTATCTCCTAGCAGTATGTTGTTAGAAAATGACAATATTTACTTGAGCTTCACAGAAGGAATTGTTTTGTGGGAAGAAAAAGCTGTTGACAAACACAGCCTGACATGAGGCTGCAAGGCCTTAACAGCCAACAGTGATAAGAGTTTGCAAAGGCTCTTGCTGCTGCCTGGCTTAATGTGTGAGAAGCAGCTGGAAACTAGGGCCAAGGTGCCTGACAGAGGTGGCTTTGGGCAACGTGCACCGACAGGGCAGTGGAGGAAGCGGGGTGCAGTGACTTGCCTGGCATCGAGAGGATGGAGGCGCTTGTTCTCCAGTCTGCAGCAAGCTTTTTCTTCGTGCTGCAAAATTCTGACTGCAAATTAACAGTTTGTACCTTCTGTTTGCATTCTGAGCTACAATCAGCTCATAAAGGAGGAAAGTGAGTGTTAGAAACGCCACCACGGTTTTGCAATCAGACGATCTGTCTCTAAACAAGAAGCTCTCTTCAGTGCTTTTGTCCTGCCTAAGTTCATGAGCACATATAAAGGAAGATTGTCTAACAAGAACAGTTTTTTCTAACTTATTTCTTACTTGGCAATCTGAGAAATGTTAAGTCATGGCATTTTATTACCAGAGGACTTTGTGGAAGCCTCCGGAGCATATTTTGCACTCCTGCAATTTAATTGAAAGGTTAAGGGTATTGATCAACAATAAAGATGCTGTTTTCCTTCAAAGCTTCTGTTGAAATGAGCGTTAAGTTTCTTAGTCCTTAGTTTCTAGGCCTTTAATTGCTAGGTTTAATGAGAAGCTGTTGCCTTTAGAAATCTTTTTTATGGTATTTAATTTCATCCCTCATTCTTGATTGGGAAAACATGCTTGGGGTGGAGATGCAAAAGATTTTCTATACAATTTACTTGAAGAGGGGATGGGGGGAGAGCAGAGAGTGGGTTAAAAATATAAATGTATAAACATAGGGGTAAGATGCACCATTTTGTAAAAATAGTCCAGTCAGTCAACAAAACCTTCTTGTGACTTCCTTTGTAAATAATGCCTTTTCCTCCTCTTTTGTTCTAGCCTCCTCTCAACATTTAGCCCAGAAAAAAAGTTCAGTTACAACATCAGAAAGTACTGTTCAAAGAACAGGTAAGTTATACTTTGGAAAAGCAGAATGCAGGTGAACTAAACTCAGTGTGTTTATACCTGATAGTGCATTGCTTAATGATCGTTAAATGTTTTTAATGATCACTAAAATGCTTGGTAGTTTGTGGCTTGTTTTTCCTATCTTTTTGTGGAGATGATGTTTTTTTTGTTGGGTACAGAGCACGTTAAAGTTTCATAAACTTGGTTGGAGATTCAATACAGAATAATGTAGATGAAAAAGTTACCAAGGCAGTTTTTAAATATTTGTCCATAAGCTTGAAAATTGGCTACCTTTTTTGATAACCTGTGTTTGAGTTTTGAGGTTTCATTTGCAGCAAGTCAGATATTCTTCTGGTTGTTCAAATTTTGATAGGAAGAAAAAAAATCCTTTATGTTTCTCAGTCTTTTTGTTGCTGCAAATGAAGCCTGTTTCTTCCAGTTAGCAACAAAGTGTACAGTGAGAGCTGAAGGACTGATTTAAAAAACAAGAAGTTATCAGTCCTCTGTGACAGAAAATAAAGTTGTTTACTATGGTAATGATTCAAAAAGAAACCTGATATGTACATAAATAAATGAGAGGTGAGAAGGAGTGAAAGAGGAGGAAGGAGGTGGATCCCAGGTCTCTTTCCACATAGCCTCCTGAGAAATGTCTCAATTCAGCCCTGGTGCAACTGGGCATCAAGCAGGCACCCTCATCTCCCACCTCTGTTCGCTGTCCCAGAGCAGCTGGTGCTCTGGGAGACCGCTGGGCTAAATGGCAAAGCGAAATTTTACATAAGCAATATACCAGATCAGGGTTTTTTAAATTTAAAACTAATAAAACCAGGCATTTTGCAAGGAATTAACCAAGTTTAGTGGTTAAGGGAGTGGGCAGACCCCCTTATCAATCAGTTCCTCTCTAGTTTTCTTCTGCAGGGTTTTTTTTCAACCCTTTTCTGTCTGAACTGGTGCAGACCGTAACTGAGAGGACCTGAGGCTGAAAGCAGCAGCTCCTGTGATAACTTGGGCTGCTTTGCTCTGCCCATAGCACTAGATGAGGAGTTCATTCTTCAGACCTCATGTACAACAAGAATTGTGTGAGACAGTCATACCTTGTCAGTGCATATGTACTTCCCCAGCAGACTTACGGATTATCTTTTTCTCTTGTAGAACTTGAAACAAATGCTCCAGTAATTGCTGGTCAAAGGTAAGGAGATTGTAAAGATCCCAAATAGATGTAATTTTTGTGAGAGGAAATCCTTTTCACTTTACTCCATTTGTACAACTTGCAAAAGACCCTTTTGCTCCTTCTTTTTGTTTTCTTTCTTTCCTTCCAAGGAATTGGGTTACTTGACTGTTTCAGAATATTGCTGAAATGCAGAGTTTAAGGTAACTTTTTTCTTAATCTGTCCTCTTGCTTTGGGCAGCATTTCCTCATATCCCTTTAGGCCCAAGCATTGCACATTCTGGAAGAGTCTTGATGGTTCCAGCATTTGGCATTTTCTGAAATCCCAAACCAAAAATAAAAACCTCAAATCCTGCAGACTAGCTGTCTTGGGAATTTTTGCTTTTTGGAACTAGGTCTTTCTAAACATTGTTCTTCTGACAGCGTTACCTGCCTTGCTGCCTCTTTTCCCCAGGCTTCCTCCGTGCTCACTTGTTTACTCTTTTCTAAAACTTTATAGGAAAAGCTTCCAGAAAATCTGTCTTGTCCCTATGAAGACATGCAATAATCTAAAGAACAAATATCAAATGGTCATGTCCTGTCCAGAAGAGAATAATTTCCAAGATCTATTTCTGTTGTATCCTAAAAACACTTGAACCCTTAAACTTTAGGCAGCTGTAGCCCAACCAGTCCAGTTTTTGATGCTGTCCTAATCAGCGTAGAGTAATTCCCTCTGCCAGGACAAATAATGTAATTTGCTTCATTCAGTTCATCAGGGACTAAGGCAGTATATTCCTTTTTTAAGGGAACTAAGCAGTTTACTCTCTTAGACTAGGAATGACTCCAAATTGGCTACTTACAAGTATTTAGCTTCAAATTGGCCGGGTTCTTCCAATAGTTGTTCTGTTTGATGGCATTTGACATGAACACTTCTCCTTCATTAATGTTATCAGAGATGAGCTGCACTTCCCCATGATTTTTTTTTTCCAGAAGAACAATGGATTTTTCATGTTCTCTAAAAAGCTTAAGGTGAGCCACTTGGCAGATGGGAAGATTTTTCCAAATTGTTACCTTGCATATCATTTGGCAAACTCTTTGAACACATCAGATTATCCCAGGTGCCTTCAGTTTTGATTTTTTCCTGGGCTGATACCCTTCTGGTCACCACCGGAAAAGAAGGAAAACTTTCAGGCAAATTATAATCCTAGTGCCGTCTGGTAATTAAGAAATACTCAGCAGATGCTTTGAGTTCCAGAGTTAAATGTATATACAGTACAACTGAGAACCATTAGAGGAGCCCTGCAATGTGCAAAGTACTATTTTTATATAGGCCAGCTTGAATTCATCCTACAAAAGGAGAAAAGTGTTGTGTTAGTTCCTATGAAACAATCCAAATCTATGGATTAATCATTTAGCTTCTTTAAAAATACCTTTTTAAATGAACGTCAGATGATGATACTGCCTCTCGTACATAGCTGTCCTCTGAAATAGGTAGCTGTGGGTTCCGTTTCTCAGGTTATTTAGCAGAAAACAGCTTGGGACTTGTTTGAGGGCTTCAGTTTACAGAGTGTCTGTAATACTGACTGAGGGGAGATTGCTTTAGGTATTGATTTTGTGCCTCAGACTATCAGAATGCTTCCATATATTCATTTCCTTTATGGTTCCCTGCTTACACATCTTTTTTTTATACTTGCTTTCCTTACCCTGACCAAACATTTTATTTCATAGAGCTGTTAGTTAAACCTATGAGCATTTGTACTGGTTTCTTCCCTCTTAAAGCAGAACGACTTCTGAACAAAATGATCCTGTAATAGAACCCCTGTAGTTCACAGGCCTGTTTTAGTGTTTTCCATCAGTTCTCTGATTAAGACAGTCTTCCTTAAACCTTGCAAGTGGCACACACAGGGCATTCCATGAGTTTTCTTTCTCCTTTTTATTTGGTTCATCAGTTACCTTTGCATTCACAGGGGATAAAGTTATCTTAATCTTCAGACACGGTTTATCATTAGAATCCATCTCGTGTTAATGCATTAAGGAGGAGACCCCTCAGTCTCAGGGTGATTTTATAAAACTGATAGTAATAAAATAAAGGAGGACCTCATTATAAGTGTAGCACTTCATATATTGTCTCAATGACGAGAAATATGGATTTCTACACTACTTAAAATTATTTTTTATAATAGAAGTATACTTTAAAGACCATTTTAAATCGACCTTAAGCTTTTTAACATGCACAGAAGTCGCTTGGGTCGGTGAAGGGAGTCTTTCCAGGAGAGGCAGGGATCGCATGCTCACCTGCGAGTTCATAATTCTTCCTTATGTTCATCTGCAAATTCAACTCCGCATTCCCATATCATAGCAGTTTCTAATGTAACTTATTTGCTTTTCCTAGACTTCAGTAATGGTGGCACCTGTGGAAAACAGAGCTGGCAATTTATAATGCATCTAATTTCTTGGTCTTCTAATGTTGAAAATATTCTCTTTGAGGACTTCTCAATTCTGTATCCTCTGATAATTTTTAATAGAAATGGACTATCCTCTGGCTTACTCAGGTCATTCTTCATCTGATAAAACTTGCAGTATCTCTAGCATTTCATATCTTCAGTGCTAATAGTCTGGACTGCTACCTGTGTTGGTCCATCCTCCAGCTTGTCTGAGTTGCGTAGGAAAACGTAATTCTTCTTACACTTCATCAGAAATGTTTTGTCCCACTTTATTAGTAATGAGACAAAAGAGAATTGTGAAAAGTCTAAAACTCCAAGTAGAAGAAATTCAAGAACAGAGGATTCTGCGGCCTCACAAGAAACTGTAGAGAACGGACAGCGCAAGAGGTCCTCCCGACCAGCATCCGCATCCAGCACTGCAAAAGGTAAAATGCCCAGCCCTGCGGAAGGCAGGGAGTGACGCACTTCCCACATAGCAGCCCTCTCCACACCCGGGCCGTAGCTGTGGTTTACAGCTTGTAAATATTGTGTGCTTTTAACTCTAATTTCAACGAGTTAGACACAGATGGTGTTAAAACATCCTTCTTAACCTGTATTGGTGGTGAATTTTGTTGTACGCATTCTCCACTGTTCAGTTTACGGGATTTTTTGCAGTACTAATTGACGTAGCATTTGGAAATCTCGCCTAGCTGAAGTAGAATCTCTTGACAGAAACGAGTGGATGTTAAAAGGTCTGTCCTGAAACCAATGGGGATACTTTTTTTTTTTTTCCCTGAAGTGGGAAAGACATGAGCCCAATGGTTGAGTCTTCCTGTGCTGCCGTTGCAGCGCGCTGTGTTGATGCACAGCTCCTCAGCCATTCCTTCCAGGAACATACAAAATCCCGAGGTCCCAGTTATGAAGCCGGGGCATTAGCAGTTGCTGACGTGCCTTGTTTCTGTGCGGGTTACGGCCCTTAGCAAAGGTTGGCAAATGCAGCACTCGTGCTGCGCACACACGCCGTGCCGGGGTGTAAGGCCCGCAGGACCGCTCTGAAGCCACGTCGGCTCCGTGGGTTTAAGGGCCGGAAAAGTTCTGATGGACAAAAACTGTGTCAAAGGGTAGAGAGACCGTCAAGAGGGAACATTGACCAGTATTTTAAAGACATCATACAGAGCAAAGCGGTATTAATATTGAATTATTCTAAAAAGTGAGTTGAATTCAGCAACCATTTTCAATACTGAAGGCACTAAAGTTTGGTGGTAAGAATATTTGCATTGGAAGAGTTTCAGAGAAGACTTCAGTGATCCCTAATTGTGTAACGACCCTTAACGATTACCCAAAGGGACCGATGTGTTCTGCAGTTTAGTGGCTGCTGAATTTAATTAAATTTGCTCCTTGCAGCAGGATTGTGCAAAATAATCTAAGGCTGTATTGTAAAAGACAATTTATCTTTCATGGTTGTGAAGAAAACTTTGAAAATGTGAACAAATGTAAAATGGGTTCAGTAATAGCAGCTCAAGTTGGAGGCAACCTGGAGCAATGGGTCCGGAAAGTGTGACTGGCCCCTTGTGTTGTAATGAGTAAACCTAAAGATGACAACCAGTGGCATGTCCAAACCTGAAAATGTGGGAACATTAAAATACATTAAATAACAGAATTAATATAGTTTTTTGTACTATTTGTATCATTCATTTACCTCTGTAAGCAAAACCAATGGTTTTAAAGACGTTTAAAGAAACTGCCATAGTATCCAAGGTCTTGCTTGAAGCCACAGGTCCAGCCTACCAGCTAGTACCTGGCCTTTGATTTTCCTTCTGTCCATGTAGACAACTGTCTGCTTCAAAGCCATAGCCAGAAAAAGTGAAATAAGACTCTTTGGTGCAAGAGCTGATGAGTCCCGTAGCTGAGGGCATGGGAAGCTTTTGCCACTTGTGCCTATTCTACTTTTTATTGCTTATGAAAGCTTAAGAAAGCGTCTTGGTTTGTATGCTCCTGGCCTTCACCGAGAGGACTACAGTTGCGTATCCAGGTGCATTATCTGTGTCCCTGGAAACAGTGGATGTTTGAGGATGCAGGGCTGGAAGCAAATGCTCTCTGAACTGCAGACTGACCAGGGTCAGTACCAGCAGCGGAGCTTCCGCAGAGCAGGAGCATCGCAGGGAGGGAAAGGTGCATTTCCGAGCAGCGTGGGTACAGCCCGCCCTTCCTACCTGTCCGCAAGGAAAAGGCAGAAGGAGGATTGGGATAGGGATGACATGGAAGTCAGCGCTGATGGCAGCAGGAGCGCTTCTGTTTGCAGAGCTGGGGTGGAAGCAGGGCTGAGGATAGTGGTCCCCAAGGTTGTGCTGGCTTCAGGGCTGAGGGATGCTGAACGTTTGCCCGTTTGCTGTGTCCAACAGAGATGTCAGCAGCAGCAGGTAACACTACAGCTACCACTGCTGGCGACAAGGGTGCTAGAAAGCAGCATTCCTGTGGGGAAGGTGGACTCCTCTGACTGTTAAGTCCTCTCTTATTTCTGAAAACTGGTGCTGTATTGGCATTTTCACTCCTTTCAGTACCTTTCCAGCAAGGGCTGTTCCAGCATTTACTGTAGCTTTGGACTTGTGAAATTTTGAGTGTTTTTAATAGAACATTTAATAGGCATAGAGCTGTACCATCGCTTTAAAAGTGTTATTGCAAAATTGTTCCATTTTTTTTAATTCTGAAACACACACAGCTCTAACAGCTTTCAGCAAATACTATGAAGAGCCAAAGATGCATTGCCAGCGCTTAAAACCATGTTTTGTAAAAAACCTAAACATGCAAATATGCTCAGTCCTTGCTTGATTCTCGTCCTTTTTGTTCTAAAATGGCAGCTTAGTGCCCTGGTAAATGCACTGCAAATGTCATCTACTCTCCTGTCGCTTCTCTAAGTGCTTTGGGTGGTTTTGCTCAAGTGCTGTAATCTGATGGATCTTCCTGCACAAACTATTGTTCTGTGAATCCTGATGGCCTCTGCAGAGACTTGTTTTCTCAATGACCCGACTTTCCGAGGACCCAGACGAATAGACCCCTAACTGGTGTGGCAGGCTCCAAAATGTCCTTCTGAGGTTTCCCATAACATCCTCTCCAAGTGCTGTGCTTGGATCCGGTTTCGGTAGTTCGTTTCCAAAGCTGTTCCTGATGTTTCATGGAGGCTTCTTTTTGTGTTAAAGCTGAGCAAGTTCTGGCATGTGGGGAAGTAATGATAAAAAAAGGTTTTAAAAAAAAAAAGAGAAAAAAAAATGTTTCTAAGGTCTTGAGGTTAGGATTCCAGAAATGTTACCCTCCTAACACTGAAATTGTGCCCCTGTGTGTGGAAGAGAAGTTAATGGGAGTTTGGTCATGCTGCTGCTGAGGGCTGCAGTGCGGATGAAGGGTCCATCTCTGCCCAAGGGCTTCGCTGAGGGTTTAGGGAGCTGAAGGGGCCGTCTGTGCCCCTCTGCTACCGGCTTTACCGACGTGGCATCCATGCTCTCTCTCTTCTCTTAATTTCAGAAACGAGTGCCAGTGCAATGCAGTCAAAAAGAAGAAAATCCAAGTAAATTACTGCATGGAAACATGAAACTTGTAAATGAGTGTGAATTTACCGATAGCAATTTTGAGCTGTGATTTTTCTTTTTTTAAATAAAATTCTGTACAGTAAGTCATTTTAATGTTGCATTGTTCCCAAAAATGATTTTTTTTCTAAGAAAAAAAAATAAAATAAAAAAACACAAATAGATATTAAAAACCAGGTTCCTGTAAAAACCCTCTGGATTTACAAAGTGAAGTCCAGTGTTAGCACATTAGGTTAATGTGTTTTTAAAGAAATGGGAGGGGAGGGGAAGGCAATTGTAAATTTATTTGTTTCCACTTTTCATAAACAAATTAGAATACAGGGTTGTCATTTTTAGGTATTAAAATAATGTATTGTGCTGTTTAAGTACTGTATGTGAATAGCAGTAAGAGGGTTATAAACAAACCCAATCTTGTTTGGAAATGTAAATAATTTTATTATATAGTAGATCTGATGTATTTGTTGTAGAAATGGACCAGTGGAAAAAAAAAATAAATTTAAGGGTTTGTATAATGTGGAATCCCTAATCCTCTAAATAAATGTTATTGTTCCATAATTTGGGTCGTATTATTATTAGCAGCAACAGCAGCATCGTTCCAAAGGGGAAGATCGAGTGGATTATTTAGAGCTCTAGGCCTACAAGCTCCTTATATGGAGCTTTAGAAAGGAATTTGTGGAACCACCAGTGAATTAACTACTGCAGCTGTTTGTGCTCAGCAGGGCAGATACTCTGGGCTGTCCCCGGCACCTGCACGAGAGGGCCGTATGGAGGCGCCCGCAGCACCGCTCTCCCCGCAGAGGAAGCAGGAAAAGGCCCCTGTGAGGGACCTGCTCTCTGCAGAACCAGGCAGGACAGCGCTGGGTGCCGGAGCTCTGGGGCTGCTGCGCTGCAGCCATGGTCCCAAAGTCAGTCAGCCCTTCCCAGGGGAAGCAGCGGAAAAGCCCAGCTTCCTACAGTGCAACTGGCTCCCTGCGGGAACAGGTACCCTCGGCCTGGGTGTAGTCAAAAAAATTGCACATACATTTACATACATGTATAAAGGCTGGTTAAATATAAATTGGCAGGTGCTGTTACTTATAAAGACAGAAATTATCTGGTTGTTATATTAATATAACATGTTAATATTTTACACATACTATTAATATAATATTAATATGATTATTTGGCACCAGATACTAGGCACCTTCTGCAGCTCCTCAGTGGAGGTTTGGGTGCCGTCTGGCTCTACGATGGCAGGGACTGGACAAAGAACTGCACAAAGTCCCAGCCTGGAGGCTCTTGTGCCTCTCGGGAAAGGCAGGACAGGGCTGAGGGCTGCGTTTCTGTGGCCTGAGGAGGAAACTGTACCCTGCTCCAGAGGAGCTGCTTCCTCCCACAGTTGTGCCTGGCCGGTCATCCCCTCATGATGAAAGGAAGGGAACATCGTTGCCTGTGTTAGGTCCCTACACGCTCAGTGTTGGAATGGAGCTTGAGGGGTCTCAGTTTTTAGAGATTCTCAAGACTTTGTCTGAGTCTTGCACCCTCTGAACTCGGTGTTGGTGCTGTTCTGAGCAGGAGGATGGGCTAGCAACCTCCCGAAGGTTCTTCTGGCTTGAGTTATTCTGTGATTTGTCTCCTGGTGCCAGTGTCTCCAGCGTGCTGCTGGGGCTCCCCATGGGAAGGTTTGTCCGAGTTCTCTTTTTTCTAATTTCTCTTTGTGGATGTTTAACCTAACAGTTCATTGAAGAGCCTTTCACTGGGGCTGGGGTGCCAGGGCCGTGTGTGACACCCAGAGCTCCCTTTGCTCCATCTGCTGGCAGCTGCGGCTGGGTGGCACTGCTGGAGGCGGCTCGGTCACCCCTGCTCATCTGCAGCCAGGACCATTCTGAGGGTTTGAGTATCCCCAGAGACAGCAACTCCGTGACCTTCCCAGGCCACTTGCCCTCCTGTTCTCCCACAAGAAGGTTTTTCCTGTGTTAATGTGGCAGTTCCTGCCCTCCGCTCTGTGCCCATTGCCATTCATCCTGTCCCTGGGCTGGGAAGAGCCGTCCTTCCTGCCGCACTCCTGCCAGGAATGTGCCTGGGGCGGAGACCCCCGGCGCCCGCCCTTCCCCGGGAGGAGCCAGTCCCAAGCTCAGAACCAGGGTCTGCCTGATGCTCCGAGACAGTCCCAGCCATTAAGGTGATTATCAGGGGACAGCTCTGTGCCCCACAGTTGTACGGACAGCAGTGTGATGCTTTGAGTGACAGTGTGCTCTAACTCTGGAGAGACAGTTGGGTGCTTATCCTGGGAGATGTTGGAGCCTGCAGAACCGGCTGAGGGGAGCACAAATGGGAACCAGAATCTGCTTTGGCCCTTTTGTTCCCTTCCGAAGTTCAGGGCTTGCTAGTGCAGGAGTCTGCAATGTGTCTGGGCCAGCTTCCCACGCCGGGGACGCTGTCCCCAAGGCACCGGCACTGGCTGCGCTCTGAGAGCTACCACACCGGTGCCCATACGCTTATTTGAAAAAAAGATAAAGCTTGTTTGCACGTGGAAGTGGTTTGTCAATAGGTTTACTTGCAGACTTCGGAGAAAAACACATAGAGTAGACTTTAAATATATATTTTTTTATTTCTTGTGGTTTTCCTTTATATTAGTTTTTTTTTCCTTTTTTTTTTTTTCAGTCAAAAGACAGCATTACAACCTAACACCCAGAACCATGTCACATACACACAGGCACACCACGTAACGTGCTCCAGGCAGCCGAGTCCCTCGGGCTCGCGACGCGGCCGATGCTTGAGCGATGCCGCAGGGGAAGCCGCTCTCCTTCCCCTGCCACCCTCCCTCGCGTCGCACTAACACCCGGCGCAGCACACACAGAGGACGGATTTTGTTACGTTTCCACCTAGGTTTGGGCTCTACAGCACTGGCGGGGTGGAAGATGGGGGGCTTTTTGGCTGCCTGAGGTTTGTCCCTCCTCAGAGCCAAGCTGGGCTGAGGGCAGGCAACAGCGCTGGTGAAAACGGACAGGAACGGTCTCAAACGCGCGTTAAGGAAGGTTTAAGGCAACCCTTTCAGCCCAAATAGCATTTCTCCATAGACGGGCGGTTGAAAGAACCAAAAGACAGTGGATATTGAACACAGTCTGTTTTGGCAAAGTGCTGGTGGTAGCTGGGTCACTGATATCTGTCTTGGTGCACAGACTAGTGAGGAATCTGGTTCAGGCTGAGCTTTGCAAAGCTGGCTGAATCAGCAACCAAAGTCGGCTTCTCCAAAAATCCCAGCATCTACTTTTATAACAACATAAAAATGCAGAAATGGTGAAGATTTAATTCCCGGTCACCTCTTGCATAGGACTTTTAACTATAGTTCACTGGTTTGTTCAAGTTCTGCAGACGTTTTTAAAAAAGATGACAAGCCATGAGAAGGGGTGAAGGCACATGGAGAGTCGACACGGCGTGGAGATGCACAGCGCGTGTGGCAGTGGAACACCTAGTGGTCGGGTTGGCTTATCCACATACAATATTGCAACGCTGCATTGCTACAGTACGGTTATATTTATGATACAAAAGACTATTACTATCGACGGGGATATTTCAGCTGCTGCCGCTTCCTTAGAGCTCCAGAAACCCCTGTGAGAAGCCAGGGCTGCAGCGAAACCTTCGGCAAAACGGGACACAGCCTCTCGGGAACCTGGAAGCAAGATGAGGGGGGAAGCAGAGAAACCCTGGGCTCCCCTGTGTTGTGCGACCCATTTTTAAGGCTTCTCTCGATCTGCAGAGGATAAAACCCACTCACCCTTTGCAGAGCCGGAAGACACGGGTGCCACTGACGCCTGCCCTCGAGGATGGCAGCAGCTGTGGGCACGGGCAGCAGAGGCCCCCTGAGCAGGTCGCTTTTGCTGTGGATATGGGGCTGGAAAGGCAACAGCTACTGCTGTAGCTATTGGCTCTGCGTGAGTTTAGACGGGTTTATATGGATGTGCATCCATTAGATAGAAATTAAAATGAAGGGGCAGACGTTAGGAGACGCCTTTGATGTTAAAGCTGCTCATCTTTGTCAACCTTGTCTTTTTGAGGAAAGAACATACGAAAGAAGGGCTGGTTGCTCAGGGGCTGCTTGGCCTCACGAAACATGAGGCCTTCTGTGCAAGCTGGCCCTGTTCTCCTGATTGCCACAACCTATGTTCGGAGCTGCACGTGGGTGATGAGGCTCCCTCCTGGGGCACAGCAGGACCGGGACACAGCTTCTCCCAGGGGTAAGAGGGGTTGTGAGCTCCTTGCGCCCAGAGAAATCTGCCAAACGGTGTCTCCTTCCGTTTTGTCCATCTGTGCCCTACTTCCATGGAGAGAAGCTCTGCTCATGACAATGGGATAAGGATTGAGCCCTTGAGGACACCGGGAGACTATTCCACGTGTGGACATTGCCCTGAATGGAGCAGAGACAGACAGACAGGGGTGGAAATCTCCCCTCGCCCGCCTTAGAGCCCACTGCTCTAAGGGACTTGACAGAGGAAGAGGAGCCCCAGGGTAGCCCTCAGCCTCGTGGACACCCCAGACAGCCCGGGACACCCCCTGCCCTATGGGAGCCCAAGGGTCTCGCGTCGGAGAGAGTCCCTTGGGCTCTGCAGAGCAACCTGGCCTGGACCCTGGACAAGGATTCGAATCACCGTGAGAAGCAACGACAAGGAGGTGACTAGAAATAATTGGGAGGGAGGGGAGGATCTGGTGCGGAGGTTGGAGGAGAGGTGGGAAAAGGTGGCCCCAGAGCTCCCGTTTGTGGTGACACCACGTGCTGCTGCCACCAACCATTGCCTTGAGCCTCCTTCACTTGGGCTCTCCTATCCCGTTTTGCTACACGTGTGTTTTCTGGTTATTAAGTAATTTTACATTTGGGCATTTGTTTGCCTGCTTTTACCTAAATTCTGGTCAATTGGATTTCCACCACGTGCAGGTGACTGGAGCTATTTACCCTATGGGGGAGCAATTTCCAGAAGGTCTAATTGAATACAAAATCTCCACAGAGTACTTCTGCCTCGTTATCGTGACTGCTGTGCCTGAATATCTAGTGGATTTTTCTCCCCAGTGAGGCTGAATGGGAGAGACAGAAAAAAGACCTTGTTAAGCTGCAAATGCAAAGTTACCCAATTGCTAGCAATGTGCCTAGGGAACCGGTGACGATTCCCACGGAGGTGATCCTCGGGATGAGCTGTGCATTTATATTTTCCATTACAGGAAAAGAAAAGCTGATGCCCATGGAAAGAACTATTTTCCCTCCAGACTGAGCTTTTTCCACAGAGCAAATGCTTTTAGCAAGAGTATTCACGGGTGCAAGGACGAGGGTTCTGCGCGACGAGCCTGCTCTGCTGGAGGGCTCCTGCCTCCTGCTCTGGCCAGCCCACGCGCGCGAGCTTTAACTGCAAGTGAAAGCCAAGAATCTGGGAACAAGTTGCTGGGCGGCCCCACGCACTGCAGGGAGTGTTGGATTGGGAAACACCCTTTATAAAGACCTCTAGAGACCCCCACGTCTTCATTTGTCCCTGAGTCCCTGCTGTGGTTCCCCCTATGCAGTTAAAGCCTAAACCAGGCGGCAGACCTGCAGCCCGCACGTGCAGGCAGGACGGCAGCCTCCCCACCGAGCTCCCGAACCCAACACACCGAATGCAAAACACTAAAAAGAACAACACCCCCACCCCGCCGCAGAACAACCCCCGAACAACCACGCTGTTGTTTAAAATATTTACACCTGCGCAAGTGCGCACACGCAGGAAAAGTTCTCAGATTTAAGCACCTTTCATTTGTTTGAAGATACAAGGAGACTCACAAAACCTTGGCGTAAAGGGATTTTTTTTTCTTGCTCTTTTGTCCCCGGGGTGAGAGATTTGGTATCAGAGCAGTTCTGCTAGCAGCTCTTATTGCACGGCATGGCACAAGCCACCCTGCATGGTGCCAGGCACGGGTGCACGCTTCGCCCAGCGTTAGTAAGGGATTAACAGACGTTAATACCTGCACACGTTGGTAAACAGTACCCAAGGGCCCAGGACCATCGGAGCCAACATAGCACAGTAAGAGCATTGACCTGGGGGATCCCACGACCCTGCATTAAGCTCTTAATTAAAACATTATTGATAATTTATTAACCCTTTATAAACAGACTCTTGGTATCAAGTGTGCTGGCAGCTCTGCTTCATTTCCTTGTGGCTGGGAGCAGCGAGGTGAAGGGTGTCTCAGGCTGGCGCTTCCAAACTGCTTCCCAAACGCGGGACGTGATGAGTTGCAGCCGGCCCTGCAGCTGCCCAGCGGCTCTGGCGAGCGCCTTGGCCTTGCCAGGAATTCCAGCTCCGTTCAGGAAGGATGAGAGGGAGAGCAGAGGATGGCCTGGAAGAAGGGTTTCCTGCTGGGGTAAGTTTTGCCAGCAGCTCCGCAGAGGCAGATGGCGGGTTTGTGAGCCACAAGCAGGGTTGCCCAGCACGAGCCCTGCGCCCCGCGTGCTCCAGGAGACCCCGTTTGTGAGCACTTGTGTCAACCGTCATAGATACACACCATCTCCCAGGTCATCCCCGGGGACGTCTTTAGAAAAAAAAAAGGCATTTAATGTGAAGCCGAGGATGGGAAAGGATGTAAACTTTGCCCTCAAGCCAGAGAGCCCTCATGTTTAGCGGAGAACAAGCTGCAGGCAAAGGGGCAGGTCTTCGTGTCCCGTCTGGTGTCACTGCGGTGGCGAGGAAGCACCATCCCCCTTCCCACTGCCCCACTGGAGACACCAAGGATCATGTCAACAGGAGGTGGGAGATTGCGAGGGCTTCGCAAGGTCTCTTGTTCTCTCCCTGCTGATAACCCATCCTCTGTGGAAAGAAGCTCTCGTAGCTCCATATTTACCAGGAAGGACGGAAAAACAGCGGTGGAGCAAGCAACTCAGTTCCCACCTGTGCAGATCCCACTCTGCACCCTGCTGCAAACAGAAAGTGGGTCTGGAAAACCAATTTCGAAAGGGCACCAAGCTCCAGAAGATAGAGCTGAGCTTCTCTGCAGGTCGGAGGATTCGACGATGTGGCAGACACAGAACACGGATGGGGCAGCCGGAGCTGCGGCGCGTCTGTCCCGTGAGCGCAGCAGCCGGCGCCGTTTCGCTCCCGGCCGTGCGCAGGACGCAGCACGGTACAGGCTGTGTTTCCACCTCGCGCGGCCACATCCGAGTCACCGGTGTCACGAGGGCTCCAGATCTCTGTACTGGTCCTGTTAGCACTTTAAAGGGAAACTGGCCTAGAAGAATTGAAACCGAAGGGCTCCCCGGCGTGGCTTAGAATAGGTCCTGGGAACAGTTTTCACTTGCTGCGCTTTGGAAAGCCTGTGTCATCAGCGCTGCAGAAAACCTCTGCAGACCAAGTGCGGAGCGTTTCCTGGGCCATCCAGGCTCCTCAGTCACAGCCCCCGGAGGCTGGGAGGAGGTTTGCTTTTTCTCTCATTAAAAAAAAAGATTTTCAGCAGTCTGAGGTTGGACCTAACAAACACCATCACTTAGAAACAGTTCACAAAGCGACACTAGAGGATTCAACAATGTTGAATGGAAGAAACATCGGTGAAATCATGATTTGGGGAGGGGGACTGGGAGGGAGTGCACATTTCCAATTCCTGGTGGAGGAACTCAAGCTCAGCAACACTGTGATGCTGAGCACGACACATGGGCAGGTCGGGATACTCACCCTGGCACGGGGCAAACCAGGAAAGCAGAGGAGTGGAGTCAGCATTAGCAAATTGCTACTGTTTATTATCTTGGCTGGTTTGGAGCAGGATGTTTTTTTCTTGCCAGTCTTGACAGTGTCCTTATAAAGATAGAATGAGTCAAGGACAGGTCCTTCATGGGGAGTAGAGGGACTTGCATCAAAAATCAGCTTTATCCCAGGACTGAATTTGGCCCATTGTGTCACAGGATGCATTTGTTTCAGTAGGACAGAAAGGGGGTCACTTTACAGCTCCAGTCAGACGCCAACACAGGCCCTGGGTTCCCCCAGACGCTCTCTCCTCACTGCACCAAACCCAGCGGAGCTGCACAGCAGAATCTTCTCCTGCAGAGAGGCAGGAACATGTCCACGGCTCTCCTCTGGGAACTGGTGCTTCCCAGCTGCTCCCATTCCAATCTCTTCCCTTCATTTTGCCTCTTTCCTCTGCCTTCTCTTTCAGATCCTGTCTCTCTCACCTTCTCTCTCATCTCACATCCACCACCAGCTTCAACGTACTCAACCACTTCGGAGCAGGTGCCTGGGGCCCTTCTCCTCCTTCCCCCCAGGGATTACCGCAGGGCAGTGTTTAGCAGCAAGAGGGAGGCGCTCCCGGGCCCAGGAGGGTCCTGAGGACCCGGTGCTCCCCTCCGTGGAGGTGGGCACTGCTCTTCACCCCAGAAGGCCTTGCCACGTTGCGCAGGCCCCAGCATTGGCCAGCGCTCCGCAACCCGCACAGCGCTGCTCACAGATACACTCGGGTACATACACACACGTAGGGCTTGGGCAGGCGAGGGGAGCCAGGTCGGCTCCAACCAGCACAACCCGCAGGAATCAGCGCTCAGCTGGGATTGTTGCTGTCCTGCTGATGGACCCGTGCCAGACATCCACCTCTCAGACACGCTGGCCTCCCTTTGCCCTTGGGATCTCTTCTCTGACTTCACAGCGAGGAACGACTGGTTAAGCTGCTCCGGCAAGCCGCTGCCATGATCTTGGAGCTGGGTCAGTGTTCTGTTTCCTGAGATTTTTTTATTATTATTTTTTAAGGTTGTATTTAAACATACAAAATACCATGACCTGGATATCTGCAGGGCACCGGCTTTGGGAGAGCACCCAGGCCGCGTGGCAGAGCCTGTCTCAAGATTTCAGCAGGAAGGAGGCACCAAACCGCTCTTCTGCAGCAGCAAATCCTTCGCTCCGGAGATCCCCTGTGGTACTTTCAATCACTTGGATATTTCCATCAGTCTTCTGCCTGGGATAAGCTCTTTAGGGAATAATAGTGGCGGTTCTGTATTATCCAGGTAAAACTGTAAGTAAAAAATCGAGGCGGGAAAGGGGAAGGGGCAGGTTGCTGGTTTTGTTTTTGTCCAGACCACCGAATTTTCCTGCCACAAGCTATGCTGGTTTAGTCAGACCCTGTCAGGAGGGCCTGGGGGCCTCCCCATGGGCCATGAGCGGCCTAAGAGTAGTGACTGGCTTGGGGCAGGCACAGCAAGTGCATTGGACTCCCTGTGGCAACCCAGACACTCCTGGAAAACTGCCTGGCTATGGTATTAAAAAAGAAATCAAAGACAGAGCGAGGCTGGAGGCGATGCAGTGTCGCATGGGCTGGCTCTGCCCGCAGGCTGCACTGGTCCCCTCTGCCTCCGTGAGCCACCGCAACAGTTGTGGTGAAGAGGGGACGAAGGATTCTCATTTAGCATCGCGGATTATGTTTTCCCTTAAAACACCAAATCTTACTGTTTTGCTCCTCTTCTCGCTTCTGCGTGGTAACCTGTTTGCGACATCACAGTCCATTTTTGCGGAGAGGAGCATGATGTCGTAGAGAAAGGCACTGATGTCACAGGCTCCTTAGTACACTAAAGTAGAGGCGTTTCCACAAACTCGGAAGAGCCCTGGTGTCAAGTTCTGGAATTGGGAGGTTTCGCTGGGAATACCAATTTCCCGTTTCAATACTGGCATCACTGAAAGGGCAGGCGGAAGAACACATGCAGTTAGGGGACAAGAGGGAGGCCAAGCACTCCAAGGAGCCCCGTGTCCCTGGGGACAGCCGCCTACCCCTGGCAGGTGCAGCTGGCGCTCACAGCGCTCGGAGCAGACCTACGGCCCCGGGAGGCCCGCGGCGCTGGGCGGCCTCTTCACAGGTCCGGCTCAGTCTGTGTTCGTGGAGGGAGGGCAGGGTTGAAGGGGTGTAAGGGGGATGGAGTGACTCTGCAGCCTGGCGAGGGTGGGCTGGCTAACTAGTGTTCCTAGCGTGGCGAGCAGAGCAGCCGCTCGCCCCAAGGAGAGGTTTGTGGCGGTGGGAGGCGGACGCTCCCCCGGCTGAGGCGGTGTTATGGGAAGAGGTGAAGCAGAGACGCTCGGAGGCCGCCCGGTGGCGCGGGCTGCCCGCAGGCATTAGTAGTTGCAGTGGCGCTGGCAGGGCTGGTGGACAAAGCTGCCGCCGTGCTGCTTGGAGCGGCGCGCGGGCCGCTCACGGGCCCGGTTCTGCCGCTGCAGGGCCTTCTGGCTGAGCCGGTGCTTCTCGGCCAGCTGCTTGGAGCGCTGCACCCGCCGGACCTGGCTGATCTTCTCGAGGATGGCAGCCTTCGCTGCGAGGGACGCCCTGTGGTTCTGCGCATGGCGCTCCAGCCGTGGCTCCGGCACCTCCCTGCGGGGACACAGCGAGAGACCGGCCCGTTAGCACACGCTCTGCTCCTGCCACAAGCGCAAGATGGGGCCTTTTGTCTCCAGGGACCACGGAGGGGATGCCGTGGGGCCTGGCTCCCATCCAGCCCGTGACACCAGCCTCGCCTGAGGCACTCACAGGTCACACCGTGCCCCCAGGAGGGACTTGAGCTAACACAAGATCCATTGGAAAATGCTCCAATGCCAAGGCCAGCCCACCAGGTTGGAACGGTGGCAGGACCCAAGGTGACACCGCTCCAGCAGACGGCACTTGCCCGTTGAGCATGCGTCAAGGCCAAAGCTAGGAAGATGCTAAACCGGCTCTTTCCTCTCCTCCGTGTTCAGATCACACCAAGTCAGGAGGGTATCATTTATGCCTTCCACTTGCACATAGGTGCCAGATTACGAGCCCTCCTTCCAAAGGACCTTGAACCCCTGAAATCTCAGCGTGCAGCAATCTCTGTGCTGATGGACCCTACAGAAAGCACCATGGCTCTGCAGAGACCTGCAGTACATCCAGTTGCTATAAAGAAATGGGACCATCCCCAAAGACCAACCTCCTGCCATCCCAAGAGAGCAACTTCCTGCCACCTCCTGTCACGGGCTTCTCATTTCCATCCTGCTTATAACCAATTTTGCTTGCATGTTTCTAGCTCTCTTTGGGACCCTTTTTTCCCTCTCCAACACTGAGGCTCCTCAGCGAGATGAAGACTTAGGAAATGGAAGCTCAGAGGGGAGACAGCACTAGGCAGTGTCCCTTAGCTCAACAAGCCGAGCTAACAACACGGTGTCGTAATGACACTGTGTAACAAACTGCAACACGGCAGAGATGCTTCATCCCTCTCGGTGAAGGGCTCATGTGGAGGGGTGGCAGGAGGACCAGGGACCAGGCCCTGGGGCTATGAGAGGTTCGTCCGCAGACGCAAGGCTGAGGTGGGCAGTGCCGGAGGTTTGTGGGGTGGCACGAGGCACCAGCAGCAAAGGGCACCCACAAGGAGAGGAAACTGCCATGAGGATGGGGAGTAGAGGAGGAGCATAGAGGGTCTCCAGCGCTCCTGAGGAGGGGAGCAGCAGAGAGCAATCATCTCCCTTGGTGGGTAACGGCAGGAGAAGGACATCCAGCTACACAGGGGCTGCGGGACCAGCCTCTCCTGCACTGAGGTGCAGCAGCGCAATGTGGGGCAGGCGGCAGCGCCTGCAGCACCCCTGCAACCAGGACAGGGCCCAGCATGGCCAAGGGTTGCTGTGCCCCATGGAGCGTTTGGTCCTTGTGTCCTGCTCTCCTTGTGTCCTGCTCATGCAGCTCCACGTCCTCCCTGGGGCACCCCAGGGACATGAGCGGCTGCTGTGTCTGCCAGCTTGGTGCCACCAGCAGCCCCAACCCCGGACACCCACCTCGAGCCGTCCCTGTGGGCTCCTCGAGGACGCAGGTGCTGCTCCAGCCCTACCGTGAGCATCCACTCACCCTTCACTGATCTCCTCGGAGCTGTCCCTGTCCACCACAAGGCTGTTGCTGGTGACATAGACGGACATGCTAGGGTGCTCGATGAGCAGATCCTCCATGGGGTTGCTCTCCACGCTGTCGAGGCCGGGGCCTTCTGCAGTAAAACAGGGGGGAGGGGTGACAAACCAACTCTCGTCCATCAAGCAGGGGTCGGGCTGGGAGGGCACGGGCCTGCCGACACAGTCACGGAGCGAGCGGGATGCTGAGGAGGCCGCCGGCGGGGAGGCCGGGCGGCGCCGGGCTGGGCGCGCGGTCGCGCTCCCGCCTGCCCTCCGCTCCTCGCTGGAGGGGGAGGCACAACTACCTACAGGGAGCCAGGAACACCGGCAGGGACGGCCGGGAGCGGCGCGGGAAGTGGCAGCCATGCAGAGGAGGGCAGGGAGGAGCACGGAGCAAAGACACACACACATTCGATATACAGTGGGGAGGGAGAGGGAAGGGGGGAGAAAAAGGGGGCATTATTAGTACAAAAGGCACCCCAACAGCATCAATATTATCATTATAAATTATCTAGGGCACTAGACTGGCTACGGTCTAGTACACAGAACTCTTGTTGAGGAATAAACCACCGCGCAGAGTGAAGCCACCACCAGAGCACAGCAAGGCCCCCAGCAGCGTCCCCGGCACTCAGGCTGTCGCATTGGCACCCAGGACAGCAGTGATGTCCGTGTGCTGGCGGCACCGGCTTTCCCCATCACTGTCAGCCTCCTTCCGCGGAGAGACGCAAAACCCGCCCACACATAAACCTGTGAAAGGGGCTCTGTGTGACCCCGCGTGAGCAGGGATTTGGACTCGGCCATCTCCAGAGCCCTTCCCACCTCAGCCCTTCTCTCAACGGCTGCTCCGAGCCCACCGAAGCCCTGTCACCATCGGGAAGAGGCCCAGCTGGGCTCTTCCCATGCATACCGTGCCCTCGGAGCAGCACGGAGCACGGCCGGGCCTCCCGGGCGGGCAAGGACCCTTCAAACTGGAGGCTGCCAGACCGGTTTGTCACCCGGCCCGGGCTCCAGTGATGCTAGGGGATTGAGAGGGACTCGGACAGACAGAAATAGTAGGATGCCCTGTTTTACTGAAATTTTAAGCAAGAGAAGCATGCAAATAGTTTTGGTTAAGTGGTTTAGCCAAAAACTTGGGAGATCACCAGGAATACAACCTTTTTTTTTTTTTTTTTTTCCCTTCACAAAAGAGGAGAACTCAGACTAAAAGTTCACATTGCTTTTTTTTTTTCTGTGGACTTACTTGATTTGAACCCTGCCTTTCAAAAAGAACCACCACTAAATTACTAAGTGAATCTTTGCTTGCAAATACAAACACTTCATTCTTGCAAATGCTGAAACCAACCACTGAGACAAAAAAAAAGGCTTTTTTTTTTCCTGGAAGAAATCCTTTTTTCTCAGTGCATAAATTGTTCACCAAAAGTTGTCACCATGCCTTTGACTTCAGTCTGCAGGAGGTAGGTTCTCAGCTGTGCAAACTAAGGGCACGCATCGCGTTCAAACTCCGGCTTTTATTTTCCCTGCCCTCTTCACCTCCGCTTGGCAAAGCGGATGGCCCGGTACTTTTGTGAGCCTCCCGTGTCGGATTTTCCTGGCTGGGTTGCAGGCAGGAGCTACTCTTAGCGCGGGATGCAGCAGGGGACAGAGGCGCGCACCCAGGTTCAGCAGTGCGTCCTGGGCCTTTCGACATGGGGGAATGAGGAGGACCTGGTCTCATGGGGGTGGCCTTGGTGCAGTCAGTATCTCTGTGAACATTTGTGACCTCTCCCTGCTGGAGATGGTGCAAAAGAAACCCAAGATTAACGAGTTCTTGCAGTGCCCAAACAGGCAGCAAGAAATATGGACGCGTGAAGCAACGGGCAGACACCCGTCGTGACACGGATGTCACCAGCTCGTTCTGCAGACGATTCCCCAGCCTGCGGCTCGGGGCAGGCCACAACTAGTCTTGCCAAGAGGAGAACGTCTTTCCTCAGGTCAGTGGATACCAGGCTATTAATAGTTGTTGACATCCAGGCTGGAGATCATTTGTCAGCTCGGAGACGAGCAGGCGGGGGTCAAGGGTGCCGTGTTTGCCCCTGCTCCCAAGGTTCCGCAGTGCTTCCAAGGGGCTGTGTGCGTGGAAAGGGTGGGCTGGGGACCGAGCCTGGCTGAGCCCCTGCCCCAACCGCGCTCTGTGTGTGTCCAGACCCCTCACAGGGGTGCTTTTTAATGTCACAAGGAATGTTGCCAGATTCCCAAATTCCCGGGTGATTTGCACCCAGGAAATGCTCCTTGCTGGCCTCAGGAGCCTGGCCATGCCTGACACCTACAGTTTCCCTGTTACTGGGACAAACTTCACTAACAACTTCACTTCATTGTTGCCCACCTCTTCCAAGGAGGCTCCTGGGTGAAGCCAGACCGGCAGCAATGGAGCAAGAAGAGGCATTTGAAAGGCTCCCAAGAGACCTGGTGGGTTCAGGTGCACTTTGCAACATATGGGTCAAAGACCCAGCTGCCGTTGAACTTATTTGGAAGCTCTCTGGGCCACTTTGCTGCTGGGCGCGAGCCAGGCTGGCCCGCGTGTGCTTGCCATCGCGGCCTTAACTTGAAGGATGGAGCTGCAGCCAACAGGCTTCGCTTTTGAAGTGTTTTGCATAACTGCAGGCTCAGGAAGAGGGCTGGAATCAAATCGATCCCCCAGCGCCCAGGGAAAATGCAGCAGCGGTGCTGGCGGGTGGTGGCTGTGGGGTGCCGGGCCTCATGCAGCCCCACTGCTGAAAGCTGGCCCTGCACCAAGGGCCTGGCTAGACCATTAAACACAAGACGTGGAGAAAAAATTGAGCCTTTTGTGCCAAAATCAGCCCAAGATTCCCACAGAGTTGTCTGCATGTGTCTGACCAAGGGGATTCAGGACCTATCCCAGTATTTCTCTGTTTGGGAGAATGTACGGCTCGTTGTAGTGTGGTTTGGACCTGCTGCAGATGTTGCCAGTGGCACCTGCTGCCTGGGTAACCCTTCTGCTGCCATCAGGGTTCCACAGTGCTCCAGGAGGATGTGTGGGGCCTCCCTGTCCCTGTTTTCCCATCCCAGGCTTGGTCCAGTTCAGTGCATGGGGAAAGGAACTACTGAGCACTCGCATCCCGCTCTACTCAGCGCGTGTGGGCCAGGTAGTGAGCGCAGGAGGACCAAGCCCTCCTCCTAGACCTCTTAGCAGTCTCACAGGTTGGGGCATTGTGGCCAATGAGAGTCTGTAAAAAGCAAATTTGGATGCCAGGAAGCAGAAATCCAGGGGCTGGGCCTGGAGTGCACACAGTCTTGTTTGTGTAAATTTACTGCTTAATTTGCAAGCAAAAGGTCATAAAATTATCATTTCATATGGTTGAGTCATCAACCTGACAATAGGCAAAGGCCTAAACTGTCCTAATGAGGATTATGAAGCCCTCTTCCACACAATGAGTCTGGCCTCTCTGCTCTCAGATGGGACTCTGGATGGTCTTGGCTGTCCCAGAGAACAGGTAGCCCCAGAGGACAAGGGTTTCTCTAGATATGTTGCCTCTGCTCCAAACAAACCCTGTCTGAGAGCTCTTGGCAAAGGCCCTGGCAATGATTTGTGCAGATAAAGCCTTTTGAAAGAGCTTTCAGAGTCTAGATCTACTCTCCTGGATGTCCCTGAATGACGCAAACTCAAATCGCTGCCGCTCAGGGCAGCCCCGGACAGACCGAGGCGCCGCTGCGAGGGAGCACAGCGCCGGGAAGGGCAGGACATGCGGCTGGACTTCGCACCAATCTGCGGCCGGGCAGCTCTGTGGCTGCAGCCGTGGTCAGGCTGCCCTGACCCAGCGCACAGCAAAGAGCCGCGAGCGCTGGCGTCACTCCAGCCCTACAGCGGACAGGAAAGAAACAGAAATTGTGAGTGAACTCCCTGATCCCAGAGACTTGCCGGTTAAATGGGCAGGAATAAGCTCAGGGAGCTGCGAACTGCTCCGTGGGGCAGATCCTTGGATCTGGTCCATAATCCACAAACAGGCTCCTCTAAGTGCAGAGGAATTTGTGCCTGGTTGAAGCTTGGTTGCCTTTGATTGCAGCCGCATGAGGAAAGCTACAGGGCACTTAATCCACGCTGCACTAAGGCTTTGAACAGCTCCAAGGAACACTTCTCTCAGTCATTCAGAAGATGCTAATGAAAAGCTCCTGGGGCAGCGCTGCTGGGTGAAGGGCCCATCCTGGGGCCAAGCACAGCTTGACCACAGCCTCAAAGGTGGAAAATCAGACCTGTCCCCTCCTGGGTCCCACCAGACCTTCTCCTTCACTGTCCTGTCCAGGATGGCCTTGTAAGAGCTGGGCTGGTGGGACACAGTCTGTTTCTCTGAGGCTTGGTGGCCTTTTCTGTGAGCACCGTCCCCCCAAGGCTGTTTGGAGATAACATCGGAGCAAGCGGGGACACTCCAGGCCCAGCGTGGCCGGATGGCCGTGCCTGGAAGCTCCCAGGGTGACAACCAGCATCCATGGCCCCGCAAGCAGCTGCTCTTACTCATTGTCTCCCAAGCTGGGAATCGCTGCTAGGAGAATGTAAAAACGAAGAGGGGTCACTTGGGGGCCTTGTGATGACAACAGAGTTGCCTGTGCCTGGCTCCAGTTGGGAGTCACGAGCACAGGCCAAGGTGAGGGGAGGCAGGAAGGGAGGGACGAGGGGCAGAGCTGGCCACACGTCGTGGAAGCTCCGCTGGAGGTTGCTGCAAGGTCTGATATCATCTGAAGGGATCTGGCCAGCTCTGGAGAAACAAGAGGCATCACAGGCTTTGTGAACCCAACCCCTCTGGCTTTTCTCACCTGCGAGGTCAATTATGAGCCATCCATCCTCCTCCTCCTCCTCCTGAGAGACAAAGGGCTTGGGCTCCTCCAGGCCCTCTGGCGCATTGCTCTCACTGAAGAAGAGACTGGCGAAACGCTGGAACATGGTTGAGGAATGGTCTGACGGGAGGAAGGAAGAATAAAGCTGCAGAGAGCTGGCCTCGAAGCAAGGGGACAGGCGTCGCAGGCAGGAAGGACAGCAGTCTCTAGGACCTCTGTCCTGGTGCAGGAGCCCTTTGCAAGTGCAGGAGACGCTTCACAGCTGAGTTCAGTGATGGGTAGTGCAGTTATGAGGTTCTTCACTTGGCTTCAGTGCAAAGGCCTGGAAGAAAAAAGAGGAAATCATTGAGATTCCAGGGCAAGGTCGATGCTCACGCACCCCGTGGTGCAGCCGGGCTGTCAGAGAGGGCTCTAGCACTGAGCTCTGCCGGCTCCAGCCATGCATCCTTTAGAGGGTATGGGACAGCGTGTCAGAAAGCAGAGCCGTGAGGGGCTCTGCCGCGTCCCCGTTCCTGCACCAAACCCACACAGTGGTCCGAGGGCACCTCTGTCCCCAGCGAGCTGCTCCTCAGAAGCTGGACAACAGAATGGGCAGCACCACGGCACCAAACCCCATCTGCACCAGCCAACACGCAGGGCACATGAGAAGCGCGTATATGAGGAGGACAGGTTTTGGTACAAGGTTGATCCATCTTTTCCAGCCAACCTTGGAAAAGCCACTGCTCTTCCCTGCTCGGTCCTGGTAGGACACTGACATTTGGGAAACACGCTCTGCTGTGAAAAGCCACCTTTGCCACTGTAACGATGAGCTAGTGTTGAGACAGGGTAGGGACTGGCCGGTCACCCCGTGTGCCAGGGCCTGATGGCGTCAGCTGCAGCCGGGGAAGCTTCTGGGGAAACTTCCTTAGAAACAGAGTCTGTTTCCCAGCAGACCACCCCGCTCTGCCCTGGAGGCTGCAGTTCCCAGTGCTCCCCTGCTTCTCTCTCCCTTGACAGAGCCCTATGCACTTGGGAGCTGATACTGTGCGAGGAGGCTGGTCGGGCACCCCTCAGACTTACAGGCTGCTCCCTGCCCTTGCGAATGGAGTCTGCTGGGGAAGATTCCCTGGTCAGCCAGGGAGTCGCACACAGAGCCATGCAGAGACCGAAGGCTTGGAGAAGTTTCCCCTCGTGCAAATCTTGACCCGTGTGGTGTCCGTTCCCGTGTAGCTACCTGGGCATTAAATCTGGCTTGGGGTATGAGACTTTTGTGGAAGGATAGGGGAAAGGCTGTGACAATGCCTTTGCCTCTGAGGACTGATGTGAGTTTATGTGGTTTTAACTTTCTGGAGTACAAGTGGCTGCAGTGCAAGAGGGGCTGGTCCATACTAGCAGGATGGCAAAACAGCCCTTGGAACAGGGTGGCCTTCAGGAATCCCAGGCCCCGGCAATCAGGGAGAACTGCTGTAGAAATAAAGACTTGCTCTTGGATAAGGAGAATCACATCCAGGAAACCGGATGTGTTGAAGTCCATGGGCCCTGAGGGGATGAGCCCACAAGTGCTGAGGGAGGGGGTGGATGTCCATGCAAGACCACTCTCAATCATCTGTGAAAGGTCAGGGCCATCAGGAGAGGTACTGAGGCCTGCAAGAAAGCAAATGGTATCCTAAGATCCTGGAGAACTACAGGCCAGGTAGCCTAACCTTGATTCCTAGAAAGGTTATGGAGCAACTAAATCCTAATACCACTTCTAGGCACATGAGGATAAGGAGGTGATCAGTAGTAGTCAGCAAGGACTCACAAAGCAGATATCATGCTAAACCCACCTGAGAATCCTCTACGATAGAATGACTGGCTGGGAAGACGAGAGGAAAGCACTGGACACAGTCTACCTTGGCATCAGCAAGGCCTTTGACACTGTCTCTCATAACCTGCTCACAGACAAGCCACCGTACGGCTACGTGCGCAGAGTGAGGTGGATTGAGACACAGCTGCATGGCAGAGCTGAAGGTTGCGATGAGAGTTGGTGGCGACCGGTCTACCTGGTGGCCTGTAGCGAACGGTGTGTCCCAGGGGCCAGGATTGGCTCCAGGTTATTCACCAGTGACCTGGATGAAGTCAGAGTGTCCTCTCAGCACATTTGCTGATGGGACCGAGCTGGAGGAGGGGCTGAGATCCCAGGGGGCTGCGCTGCCATTCAGAGGGACCTGGCAAAGCTGGAGAGCTGCGCAGAGAGGAACCTCATGGAGTTCAACAAAGGCAAGGGCAGGGCCCTGCAGCTGGGGAGGAAGAACCCCCGGCACCAGGGCAGGCTGGGACCGACCTGCTGGAGAGCAGCTCTGCAGGGAACACATGGAGTCCTGGTGGACAAGGTGACCATGAAGACAGAAATGTGTCCTTGTGGCCAAGAAGGCCAGTGGTACCTGGACTGCAATAGGAAGAGCAGCAGGCTGTGGGGGGGTGATGATCCTGCTCTGCTCCGCCCTGGTGAGGCCACACCACAAGTACAGCTATGGACTGCTCAGTAGGAGAGATGTGGAGCTTCTGGAGCAATCACCAAGGGGATTAAGAGACTGGAGCATCTCTCTTAAGAGAAAATGCTGAGAAGGCTGTGGCTGTTCTGCCTGCAGGGAACCCTGACAGGGGGTCTTAGCAATGTGTGTAAGTGCTTGAGGTGAAGGTAATGAGGTGCCATCAAGAGAAGGGGGCCAAGCTCTTCTCAGTGGTGCCTAATGACAAGACAAAAGGCAACAGGCACAAGCTGAAACTCAGGAAGTTCCACCTGAACACAAGGAAAGGCTTTTCTACTGTGCAGGTGACCGAGTGTTGGAACAGGTTATGCAGAGAGGTGGTAGACTCTGTCTTTGGAGGTATTCCAAAGCCCTTTGGACACGATCCTGGACAGCCTGCTCTAGGTGACCCTGCTTGAGCAAGGTTTTGAGCACGTTAATCTCTAGAGGTCCCTCAACCATCCCTGAACACACATGTTTCCCTGCAGCTGACCCCTGAGAAAGCACAGGCACTTGGTTTGCCAATGGTTTTATTTATAATGCAGGCTGGCCAGGAACGGGCTCCGAGTGGTCCACACGGCCGCCTGTGTGGCACTTGTGCTCTGTGGCACATCAGAGTGGGAGAGGGTGACCAAGACACTTCCCTTGTGGGGTGGCTTCAGCTCCGTGTCGGTGCCAGAGAAGGGTGCCAGAAGGGGAGCGACACCCACCAAGAGCCGCAGCCTTCACCTGGTTCCCATTCTGCTTGAAACTTGTCTGCACTGGTAACTGCTTCAGCTTGCCTTAATTATTAGTTAATACTGTCATTTGCTAATTGCTGTGTGCGTTTGCAGGCCCTCGCTCCTGCCCCCTGATGTCACCAGCATCCATGCACAGAAAGGATGGGAAGGTAGGGACCAGCCCCGTCAGCAGTAGCACCCAGGGGGACAGAGAGCACCTCTTCCAGCCCTGCTGTCAGGACATGCTGGCCAGCAACAGGACAACTCTTTACTATTTACACTGTGTTGCTGCTCTAGTTTTACTGCTGGGGAAACAAAGTCCTTGTAGCTTAGGGGGAGGTCAGGACTCCAATTTTATTAATGTCTCTAAAGCTCTCAGCAAGCTGCAGACAGATGGCAGCTACAAGGTGCAGGGTATCATTAGCAAGGAGAAAATGTATTTGCTTGAGCGACATAAAAGGGCATTAAAATGCCATCAAGAGCTACACAGAGGGAAAGGCAAAGCACCTCCATGGGACAGCTGGGTGCCTTGCCCTGCTTGGCACAGAGCCACTAACATATTTAGAGGGCAATCCCTTGCTTATGGCTCTGTAAACCCCTGAAGGAAGGTGCAACAGAGCCTGCAAGCAGCTCTGCCGCCAGGGTCCTCAGAGCCCCTGGCCAAGGCCACAGTGGCACCAGGACTGGGAATTCACCTCATTCCTTCCAGGAGAGGCGGGGAAGGGGCCGCTCAGGGGCCTGTCCGAATCCCTGGGCAGGAGGAGGGCTCTGGCCTCTCCCCAGTGCATGAAGCATCCTGCCCGTGGCAGTGCCGGGGCCCACGGGACGGGCAGGGGCCCAGGCTGCCAGCAGAGCTCTGCATCGGCACCAGAACAGGTAACAGCATTGAGCTGCGAGCCCTGCCTGCAGGGCGCTATGTTCAGTTCAGTGCGAGAATCTCATTGTTTAGTCTGGATTTATTTTTTTTTTTAAATAACAATAAAATAAAGCAAAGATACAACAAGCCCATTAAGGTGAAGGAGGCAGCTGATGCCTAAAGTGGTCATTACAGCCCCAGGAAGTTCCCTTACAGCCCTTAGGGTTAGAAGCAGAGAGTCGAGACCCCCAAAGGAACATTCTGTGCTCCCACAGCCCCGGGAGCAGGTCCTGGCACTCCCTGAGCACTGGGGACCTCTGAACCCACCCGTTGGCTCCCCATTCCGGGCAGCTCCTCCCATACCCAGCCACTCTCATCAGCCTCTTGCTGCTCCCCGGCACCCAGCTTGCTCCTGGCACCCTCTGCATGTCATGAGGGTGCTCATGCTGGAGCCTGGCACAAAGCTTTCCCCTTTGCAACCGTCCCCCCCAGGCTAAAGCGACATTCCAGCCACCTGTCTCCAAAACAAGAGATCTATACTGCAAATAAAGGCACCTCCTCACCCTCTCCCAAGGTCTGGGAACAAGCAGCAGCAGAAGGGAAGAGCCCATGGTTGCCAGACACCAGAGAGCTACCAGGAGAGCACAGAAAGAGAGAAACCCCAGGAGTAACACTGCATGGGAGCAGCTGCCTCAGGGAGCGCCGCTGAGGGGCCACGTAAGTCCCAGCTCTCCAAGAGCTCAAGCTTTGGCTCACACATGTGTAAAACGGGGCTAAGATGCTGCTCAGGGCCTAACGTGCAGGAAGGGAGGCTCTGGGGCTGGCAGCTCCAGGTGGGCGGCAGCACCACACTGGAACACAGGCCTTCCCAGAGCAAGTGCTTTGCCAGAAGAGCACTGCAGCAGAGCCCACCATCCCCTGCTGTCCCTGCAGACACGACCAGGAGGAAAAGGGCAGGAAAGAGATCTCTCACCATGAGAGCTCTCTGATGCCTGCACAGACCATAGCTCCTGGGGGTTTGCACCAGTCCTGTGGTGCTCTCAGTGAGGGCCATAATTGTTTTGCAACCCACTCAATTAATTAACATCTTCCTCCCACTGCTCACAAAGCAGCACTGGCTGGTGCAGGGTGGCTCTTTGTCCTGTGGCATCAGCAGAGCCACAGGAGGGCTGTGGCCAGAGCACAGGGCAGCCCAGAGCACAGGGCAGCCTTGGGAGAGACGATCTCTCCCAGAGGTCTAGTCTAGCCGCCTGCTTGAGCGGACACTCGTTGCACAGGAGCCTTCCCGGAGCGAGTGGGTGCATCCCTACAGGAGGGGTCTGCACAGCCTCTCCAGACAACCTGCTCCAGTGCTGTCACCCTCCCAGTAAGAATGCTTTCTTCATGTTCAGACAGAACCAGAACTTCCCATGTTTCAGCTAGTGCCAATTGCCTCTTCTCCTGTCACCGAGCACTCCCTGGCTTCATCCTCTTGGCACCCTCCCTTAGATGCTGCTGCACATGGATATGGTGCCTCTCTGGCCTGAGAGGCTCCAGTCCCTTAATCCTCTCCTGGCCCCTCAGGGCTCCCTCCAACATTTCCATCTCTCACACAGGTGAGACCAGAGCTAGACACAGGACTTCAAGACCTCCTCCAGGACCCACAAGCTTCCCAGACCAGAGAGCAGCTTTCCTGGGTACATTTTGGCTTTGTGGGTGCAGAGAAGAGTCCCCAACAACTAACCTCTCGATGAGCAGGGCCACAGCTCGCTCACAAAGTGGCTCCATGGCAGACCAAGCAGAGCCTGCACAGCAGAGCTGCATTTTTCCTGCCATCGACATCCAGCCTCTCCTGGACCACAGAAATTCACAAATTCTTTATCAGCACCATGAGCTTAGGTGCTTGCCCTGGCACGCTAATTTATCCATTCTGGGATAACCACGCATTTAGACTGCACACTTCTAGTTGCAGTAGGACACACAATGCCTGCTCCACATGGCATAAAAAATAATTAAAAAAAAAAAATACCCCAGGGAACTTTCTCCCATCAGCCGGATGCCCTGGACCTCAGCGTGTCTCTGCTGTCAGGGGATGCAGAGCAGGGTGCTGAGGCCCGAAGCAGCCCTGCATCCCCCACCAGCTGCAGAGCTTCACCCGGGTGGCTTGCAGGCCCTCCAGCCGGCATCTCCTTTGGCTTCCAGCCCCTCCGGAACGTCTCCGCTGCCCGCCACAGCCATGATTCACTCTTTCCACACACGTCTTGTGCCGAGATGGATGTGGGGGAAGAGTCTGCAGCGCAGCGAGGTGGGGGCAGCTGGGACAGCTTGTTCAACACATGCCTGGCTGGCACTCAGGGAGTCTCTCAGCATAATGAATGGGAGACCAGGGAGGATTCCCCGCTCCTTGTCCCAGGAATCCTGCTGTCCTCCCTTGGAAGGATTGATGGCGGGGGGGGGTTGCGGGTGGGCACCGAGAAGTCACAGTCATTTTCTCAGACTAGAGCAGGAGCTGCAGGCTCCAGCAGAGCTCAGCAAGGCACCCTCCCACCGACATCCTGCTCATAGCAATGACCGAGGAAAGCCACAGGGTTTTGGCCATCTTTAGCTATCACAAACTACCCAGACATCCTCCTTCCTGCAGCACAGAACTTGACAACATGAGTTAGGGATACAAAACTCAAGGGCTGATGTTTCTTTTGGCTAATGAACAGAAAGTAGCCTGCTTGGCTGCACCTCAGACGCTCCACACAGAGCCTGAGAAGCAGGACGAGCCCCGTTCTCCCTCCCAAGCCGGCGTGGAAACGGCCAGTGCCAGTGGTTTTGCTGAGGGCCAATTCCCAGAGCTCCCGGCTCGTTCCAAGCAGGCATTACGGCCAGGCTGAAATCCAGCAGCTGGTGGGAGCACAGTTAAACATCCTGCAGTCTGCCAAGGGCAGAAGTCAGCCGAGTTTCTGCAGGGGCCTGATCCTCCAGCCTCAAAGACGGATCATCCCCCTGCACAGCAAACCTCACCCCAGGAACCGCCAGAGCAGCGATGTGGCCAGCGTGCTGCAAATGGGGACAGGGAGCAGCACAGACAAGGTCCATGGAACCCCTTGCCTCCCTCCCAAAAAAAGATGCTTGATCTTCCTGCAAAACACCTCAAGCAGAAGGACAGAGGGGTAGGAAGTATCCAGAATCCTGGACCCATCTGCACGTGGTGCCAACACAAAGCCCTCAGGGCCACAGGTGGCCACATCCTGCAGCAGGATCAAGGGGGAAGTTCTCAAGAAGAGGTTTGTGGGCTTTAGTGGGGGCAGCTGCATCCTGTGGCATTTCCAGGCAAGCAAAACACTGGAGCAAAGACAAGCTCAGCATAACTGCATGCAGCTTCTCCGAGTGATTCAACACGACTGCAGCGAGCTGGATAAACACAAGAGCCCAAACCAGCCTTGCAGGAGAGGGCAGCTGGAGGACCCTGGAAACACACCTGGACTTCATAAAAGTTCCAGACAAGTTACAAACCTGGAAAAAGTATCTCAGATTACAGCAAAGACAGCCCACTGCCCCGCTCCCCCTGCCATCCTTCACCAACCAACAGTGCTTGGAGATAACAGAGGCAAAAGAGCTGAATAGCCAGGACAGACCGGGAAGCTGGGAGTCTCCAGCAGCCGCAAGAGGAAGTTCATCCAGCAAAACACTCAAGTAGCTACCGAAGGCCAAGGTCTGACTCAGAGATTTTCCATTCCATCGCAGAGGGCCGGTCTCGCTGCTGCTCTACCGCTGCCCTCTACGCGGCAGCTCTGCCTGTGGGACAGCGCACTGGGCGCAAGGCTCGGGTCTCTCCTCTGCACCCTGCAAAGTCCTGGGGAGGCCCCAGACAAGTTGTTCATCCTCTGGTTTTTAAAGTCAGAATAAGCCAAGCAGCCAAAACAGAGAAGGGAAAACCTCCCTAAAATACATATTTGTCATTGTCCAGTGAGAGTGGCAGCTAAGTACTTCAGATATTAGTTGACACTCAGTTTACCTTCCTCCCAGGGAAGGGCTTTTATTTCCCAAGGCACCAGGATGGTTGGAGGCTGGTTCCCCTCAGCCACATGGCACAGCAATGGAGAAGCCGGAAGCTGGAACATAGGGACCATCTCAACTGCTCTGCTTCTCCACTGGCCCCCTTCATGTCAGGGCTGCATTTCTGCCCATTTTCCTTGGCTACAATAGCTTCTTTAAGTCAAGTTGCAGCAAGCTGTGGCAGGCACAGCTTTGCAGGTCCTTTGGGGCAACACCGGCATTGTAAAGGCCACGCTCTTCCCCCTGCTCAGCATCCAGGCAGGAGGCATCCCCCAAGGCCTTGCAGGTTCTTGTAACACAACCCGCAGCAATACAAGAGCCTCAGGAACAGCTCGGCTTACTGCAGAGCAGGTCTGGAGCGTCTGGGGACCCTGGATCCCCAACAGGGGCTTGGGGAGGTCTGTTCATTTTGTAAAGCTTGGAACACAGAGCTGCAGCTCCCAGGAGCACATGAGCCTCCCAGGAAAGCCCCCCAAGCCAGGTTGCTCCCAAACGCAGGACCGCAGCTCCCTGCAAAAGGGAACTGCTGGGCAGCCCCTGCCACACTCCCTGTCCCAGCCGGAGCAGACGGACAGACCGAGCGCTCGGACAGACTCACATGGAAAGGGAAATGCTGGGGCCAGCCGTTGTCCCACTCTCCACCCCAGGAGTGGTCATACTGGGGGAGCTGCAAGTAATATTCCTGTATGCATTGCTAGGAAAGCCTTTGGAATAAAACTCGGCACCTAGAGCCCAGCAGACTAAGAAGTACCAAAATGATCCTTAATCCTAACCCTCACTATTGCATTCACTCCAGAATTTGACAACACTGCATTAAAGGGACAGGAGAGAACTTCAATGCCCTTCCACCCTAACTGAAAACAGCTCCTAGCCTGTGTAATTAGTGCGTCAGCCTTAAATAGCTCCAGATCATCCCCACAGACCACAGAACATACCAAATACTCAAAGCCTTTGTCACCAAGGGGTGGAAATGGCTCTCTCACCCCTGCACATGGCAAAAGCTGCTGCCAGGGAGGTAGCCTCAAGCCCCGCAGCCCCTGCTGCCTTCCACCGAGCCCTCCTTCGCTGCGATACAACACAGACCTCAGCAGATAAACCCAAAATGCCCGGGAGCGCGTTGGTAAAGCCGCTGCTTTTGTTGCAGCAGATGATTTCCCCATTTACAGCAGGGGAACCAGACAAGGTAGCCTCACAGGAGGGACCTGGATGGATATTTAGACCTGGATTCAAGTTAAGTATCCAGTTGTCTAAGCACCTGTCACCAGGCAAAAAAAGAAACCACTTGGGCTGTGTGACCTGCAGTAGCCAGGACTGCTCCAAGCTTAGATGGCTTCTTCCATCTCCTGCCGCACCTGCAGGACTCATTACACCTGCTGGGGAAACAAACCAGCTCAAGGCAAAGCAGGTTCTCCCACCATCAGCCCCCTTTGCCCCCTCCATGAGGGTGACTAGTGCCCCCAAGCTGCCTGGCATGAAATAAGAATGAAAAACAGTGCACGAAGGGGTCTGGGTGAGGTCCGAGAGCTTTTTAGTCTGGGGCTCCTAAAGGAACGAGTTTATCAGAACTTTTCCAGAAAGCCTAATTGTCACCAATTCTTGCCAGAGGACATTAAATAAGAGTCAAAGCAGGAATAAGACAACCATAACACTATGAGAGTTTTTTTCCAGAGACCTCTACACAATAGAGAGTTTTTCTGAGTCACTGTCACTGCAAATAACCCTAGGAGCTAAGAATAGGCCAGAGGAACCGCAACAGAGCCTGTATGATGTGCGAGGATCCCACTGGAGCAGCGTCTCGGCTTCGCAGCCATCAGAAGCAGCAGATCCCATGTCCCAGGCTACAGGAACCACCACCCTGCTTGGAAATGGCACCAGGTGCCCTGAAGCTTTCCATAAATACTGGGCAGCAGGAGGGATACTGATGACAAACAGAAACGGTCCTTCCTCAGCAGAGCTAAGAATATCCTGTGCAGTCATCACAGCGGGCACGGGAGGTGTAAGCCAGGTGCATTCCTCCAGCACCCTTGGGAGAAGCTATTTTAACTCATTTTACCAAATTAGGACACGGGCATCACCAACTGCCCCCTGCCTGCAGAGTTTATGTTCTGGGGCTGGCACCAACACAGGAAGAGAAGGAAAATTCCCAGTCAACCACCTTCACCTCCCCTAAGGAAGGCAGGATGAGATGCTCAGGAAGGAAGTTAACTCCCTGGGATCCTGGGGGTCACATGGAGAAGCACTTGCATAAACACGGCAGACAGGGAGGGAACCAAACCATCCATGGACTTGGACCCAATGGGAGTTTGGCTTCGGTCACACTGACCGTCTAGTGTCACCACCCAACCATGACACAGAAAGCACCCAGGTGCCAAGGTAATCTTGGCACTAAGGGCCCCGTGCAGCTGGCAGCAACATAGAAAAGCTCCTTCCTCTGCCCTGCCTGGGAGTTTCGGTTCTCAGTGCTTCCCACAGGCTCCTCTCACATCCCACCCGCAGCGGAAGGCTCAGAGCAGCAGCAGGGAGGCTATTCCTCCTGGAACCAGTGTGGATACCCAGGCATTCCCTTGCAGCATCAGAAACATGTGGTCCCTCACCCAGCACTGCTTCAGGAGAGGTCCTGGCCCCGAGAATGGATCCGCTCCATTGCTGTCTGTAGCCCTTGAATACAACTATACAGAGCCTTGGGCAAAAAAATGCAGTGGCCAGCAGCATTTCAACAAGCAGGACGTTTAGGGGTCACCACTGGAGGTCCTGGAGGCATTTTCCTCTCCAGGATGCACCATGCAAAACACCTCTAGGCTCCTGCATGCACACTGAGAGCCAAACAGACACCCATGTAAATCCCAGGAGGCTGAACACTGTTGAGAAAGGTGGATTTCCGCAATGCAAAGACCCGATTTCACCACAAGGTCTGCTCCGAGCCTCCTCGGGGCCACACGTGTCAGCACAAGGCTTGCCCGTGCAGGACACGCTGTTCAGCTAGCACTAAAAGGCTCTTAGATAAGAGTTAGTGCCGCAGGTTTTTCCAGTCTCGCTATGAGCAGCTGCTGCTGGCTTCAGATTTGTCCTGAAGGAAAAACCTTCCCCTACTCCTGCTCCTTGCATATTCCTTCAGATTATCACTATGCAAGCCCAGGTATTGCAAATGGTGACAATGATTTTTAAAGCAGAAATCTGTTTTTTTGTCTCAAGAGAGAAAAGGAAAAAAAATAAGAGAAGTTTCTTCTTTACACTTTGAAGATTTAACCTGGTGGAGAAAATCCAAGGGTTCCCTAGGAGGGTCATTCTTAGTCAGGTTTGCACCAGGCAGCCCTTAGACAGCAGCCAGGGCTGGGCTGAGCTGGTGCTACCAGCACCGGGGAGTATTTCTGGTCTCCAGAACAGCCTTCAAGCCAAGGTGCCCCTGCCTTTATTTAGGCTCTCCAAGCAGGACTATATATGATAATAAAAATGCATGTGCATTCAAAAAAAGAGCAATAACACCCACTTTAAATACTCTTAAAAAAAAAAAAATCCCTGGCCTCCAGGGACTTCTAGTCCATCCCACTTCCATATCTAGCTAAGAGGCAAGAACTCCATAAAAAGAAGGCAGCTCTCTGGGACTTCGGGTGGACCTCAAAGCAGGTGTATTTAAGAGCAGTGATAAGAGCAGCGCCCGCTGCACCTCCGCCTCCCGCCGCGAGCCGGGCTGTGCTGCAGAGCCCAGGGGCTGCAGGAAGCCGCCGGGCACCTGCCTCTTCCCTCACCTGACCCGGGCGACGCTTCCTCACAGCAGCCGAGCGGGACCAAACGCTCCGGCACGCGCCACAGCGTCATTAGAGCTAACGGGATTGCAAACAAGCCTCTAAGTATTTTGCTGAGCCAAGACATGAAGATCCAGGTGTGCAAAACCTCAGCTATTTGCTGCAAAGCAATTAGCTGAATACAAAGTGTAGGCACGTGAAGGCAGCAGCTCTATTTATATTCCATTTTTGGAAGAAAATAATAAAGGTGTTTTTGACCAAAACAAGTCTCCCCTATGCATGCTGTCAACTGCAAGCTCAACTGGCAGGCACAGACACTTGCACATTTCAGACTTGCTTGCAGAGAGGGGCAAACAGATTTTTCAGGCGGGTTTCGCAAAGAGACCTTAGTAGAGCAGGTCTGCGGAACAGACACCGAGAAGGGGTAAGAATAGTAATAATAATAAAAATAATTCTAAAGTGCCGCTTTGGCGGCTGGCGGCGCCGGGACGGCCGGGCTCGGCGCGGGGGC
>JAWLRI010000121.1:180006-211294 GCA_034781795.1 Crypturellus tataupa
GGTGGGGCAGGCGCCGTGGGGCGCCCGTCGGGGCTCCGGTGCCCCCGAGCCCGGCAGAGCCGCCCTGCCGGTAGGGGGCACCGGCCGGCGCTGGTTTCCCCCCACCCACCCCGTGGACGAGGGTCGGGGGGCACGTGGGACTTCGCGGTCGTGTGGGGAGAGCTCGAGGCTTTCGGTGGTGACCTCCTTGGGAAGAGGCCTGGAGCGGAAGGGAAGGAGAGGGAGCCAAGGGCAGCGAGAACATCGTGTGTCCTGGAAGAGAGGAGACCTCTGGAGCGAGAAAAACTGGGGAGCACAGGAGAGCAGCTGGAGCAATAACGCCCATCCTGCAGCCCATGGGCTCATGGGCATGGGCGGCATGGCCAGAGCTGAGCACCCCCTCCAGCACCGCGGTCCCTTCCCCGCCATCCCGTCCCTGTCGTACCCCAGGAACGCGCAGTCGGCACCCGCAGCAGGGTCTGACCGCGGCTCCGCCTGGCTCCGTCCCAAGCCTGTCACCCGGCGGGAGGAAGGAAGGAAATTGTTTGGCTGTGTAAAAACGGAGCGTTTATTGAAACAGTCATTAACGAGGCCGTCTGAGTGCCTGAGTCAGGCGAGGTGCGGGCAGGGCTCATCTGGCCACACAGGTGAGAATCGCCTGCCGTGAATTCACCAGAGTTTACTGGAGCCTTATTCACCCTGCAGTCATAAATTAAATAATTTGTGCTCCTGCATCACTGCAGGAAGCAGGTGAGCCCTGTCCGGAGGGGGGCTGCTGCCTGGCATCGCTCTCGCCCTGCTTTGCTAGGGGAGCGTGGGATGAAGCGTGCAATATTTCTGAGGTGAAAATCCCCTCATTGGGGATGTCCCATGCGGGACATTTTCAGCACGGGCTGGCACTGGTAGCCAGGAAGAGATGGAGGTGCCTGGTGCCACTGGGCATAGGAGTGGGGATGCGTGCAGGAGACACGGCAACGCGCAGGGAATGTCTCCAAACGGGAGCGTGAGAGCAGGGACCGGAATCCCGGTGTCTTCACCCCGATCTGATCCCCGCTTGGGTACATTGCGGCACACAGCTTGGGGGCTGCGCTTTGCTGCTTACTCCTTTTATGTAGAAAGTGGCAGCAATTGCCCTTTAATTGCATTGCTAGCCAGGAGTAGGTGTAAATGAAGCACCAGAACAACTGTTGCTGCATTAAGCTTATCCCAGGCCAAGCTGTCACAGCCAAGGTGGCAGCTCCCCTAAAAGGCTGATGGGACGGGTACCTGGATGTGAAAATGTTGCAGTTTGAAAGCCGTAGTGGTGGCGGCGGGGAAGGAGATATCAAATCAGTATCAGATGTAGGTCCGATTGCCCTCCCTCCAGACAAGTAGTAGAGTTCACAAACAGCAGGATTTATTCAAATGCAACATTTACAAAGCAGGTTTCAGATGTCAGTATAGGAAATTCTCTACTACAGCTTGGGGTTTAGCTAGCTCTGGTATACAAATGTGCAATCATCACTCACCCCAGAAGATGGGAGAGGGCTCTCAGTCTCAAGTCTCCTCAGGCAGCGTACCAACCCGAGGGCAGGAAAGGGGGATCAGCCCATCAACTGACCCAGGAGTTACGATGAAGTCTTCCCTCTTCCTTAGTGTTCTTCCTACTGTTCTTCTTAATAGTTTGCCTTTTATATATTTTCTTTTACATTCGTGTGGAGCTTGAGTGACTCTAGTCATATTTGCTTTTGTTATTCATTGATTTAAAAAAAGTCTCCCGAGTTAATTGAAAATCTAGAGAGCCTACTCAGTGGGATGGGGTTGTATATTGATATTATAATGAGATAGAAGGAGGAGAAGGTTGAGTAAAGCTTATAAGAAGGGACTGATCTGCTCCCATTGTTGGCCCAGCACCAGACATCGCACTGTGCTGTGGCCCATGAGCTGTGTGGCACCACCTGGTGCCACCTCTGCAGGGAGGACAACAGAGTTTGGCCGCGGTGTCTTCGCTCCGTTCCACCCTCCATTCCCTCATTCTCTGCACAGCACCATCAGGTTATCCCCTCTGCAGGGAAGCCAGCAAAGTTTGGCCGTGGAGTCTCCTTTCTGCTCTGCTCTTTGTTTGCTCTTATCAACGTGTGCCAGGAGGGCAGATTGTGTTGCCAAGGGAATCATGGAGAGGTAGATTCCACACATACCAGCCATCCTGGAAGTGGCAACTGTGTATCACCCCAAGCAAGCTTCTGTAATGCCAAAACTTCTGTTAGGCCCCAGATTTTCTCTAAGTTTCCCCTTTTCCAGGCCATTCTTCTGCACTGTGCGACTCTACCTCTCCCAGTTGGGATAAGAGATGTGCTGCATCCCACCGAGGTCTTTGCGTGCGTGGGAGGAGGCCATCCTGCTCCTGAGGGTGGTTATTAACTAGCGGGATTTATTGCTGGAGGGAAGGGGATAGCAGGATAGAGCAAAGCGGGAGCTTTGCCGCAGCGCTTACACAGAGGTGGCTCCTGGGTCAGGCCAGGGTGCCAGCGGCGGCGGAGCTGAAACCAGCCGGGAAAGCAGAGCGGCAGCGGGAGCACGGGTGCTAATCGGGCCGGCGCAGGGAGTGCCCGCAGGAAGCCGCAGCCGAGCTCCAGGCACCGCGCGCTGCCGCCGTGGCCAAACAGCCCCTGGGATACACCAGATAAGGGACGTGAGTTTGAGAAGTGGCTTGTCGTGGTGTGTTGGGCCCGGCCTCGCTAATGGCTGTTGTAATAAACGCTCCGTTTTGCAGTGACGTCTGCCCCACTGCATGGGACGACCTGGTGTGAGCTCCTCGCTGGCCAGGGACAGCCGCAACACATAGTGGGTGTCCCGCAAGGCTCGGGGCGGCTCTGCCCGTGGGGACAGGCTCACAGGTAACGCACAGGCCACCTTATGCGGGTAGCGCATGGCGGATAGCGCATAGTGATGGCCCGGCACGAAGCGAGAGCTGTCCCCGCCAGCGGCCGCGTCTCAAGGAGGTGTCGCCTAGGGGGCTCTGTGTATTTGGGTGACACTGGTTAAAAATAGGAGGCTCAGGGTGCCCTTTGCTGCTCCGAAGCGGTTCCGAGACGCAGCACTGACAGCTGCTGACAGGGGCCGGGCGGAATGCAAAGCACGAGGCTCCTTTCAGCACCAGCTAATGACGGGCAAATCGACCAGGGATCGCTCTGCTGTTACCCTGGCCTGTGTTAAATAATGAAGTTGGGTTCACCTAAAACTTGTGAAGAAATAAAAAATCAGGAAAGAATAGTCTGGACCTTTGCAAAATCCTCCAGGATTGTGACACCAGTGAGCAGGATGGACGGAGCAAAATGCCCCACGTTCCCCAGCCTTGGAAGTGCTAACATTGGCTTGTCCTGCCTGCCCCCGCATGCCCATCTCGCTGCCCACGAGCAGCCACTGGTCGTGGTGAGGACACATGCGATTTACCAAGGCAGAGGTTAAACACAAGGCAGGGGAGAGGAGGAAAGCTAACAGAGCGGGAGCCTCTCTCCCTGCTTTTCCAGAGGGAGCCACACTGCACCCTGAACCTCAGGAGGGCCTGAAACCCAGCCCTTCAGCCATTTGGGAATGTGCAGAAAGAAGACCAAACTGAGGAAGATTTAACCTGGAGAGGAGCTCGGGAGAGGCTTATTAGCTGAGTCTTTATAGATGAAGGGAACTGAGAGAAGGGATGAAGTTATGTGTCTGGTCTCGCAGAGGTGCTCTACCTTCCTGGGCTGGACGGTGACCCTAGATTTTGTGTGTCACAATCTTATGCTTTGCCCTCTGTTCATTTGTGCCCCCCCCCCGCAGTGGTCTGGGCAGTTACAGTAATAAACCTTGTTTCGCTGCCTGTGTGTCTGCTGGGCTTTAATCCTTCAGACTGCTATTTCCATCATCCTTCTCTTGGGATGAAACTTCCTGGACTTTCTCAGCTGAAGTTTTTAATCTGTTTCCTATATCAAGATTAGGGGGAAAACATGTTGTTTTGCAACATTAAAAAATCCTCCATGCTCTTTGCCAGCAGCTCAGGCCAGTTGTGCTGTGGAACCAGGACAGGGAACGCACATGGGGGTCACCTTAGATTTGAGCTCTGCCTCTAGTCTCTCTTGTCGAAACTCATGTAAACTGGGCGAAATTACAAGCTCCTGAGCAATGTCCGTGGAGTCTTGCTGGTGCCTCTGGATGGGAGCGCAGGCTGCTCCCTCCTGCTGCCCGCCCCGGCCCTGCTGGGCAGGGCAGTTCCACCTCCCGCTTCCCTTCTCCTGCGAAACACGTGAACGGGATGGACACACGCGCACGGAGGGCTGGATTCGGTCCTCGAGGGAGCCGGGACTGTCTGGCTACAGCATGGCCCCGGGCGCTCCTAAATGGGAATGGCTACGACCTTGGCACCGGCTCCTGGGCACGGAGAGTCGTCCCGCTCTGGGCACCGGCCCTCGCAGCCTCCTCCCAGCCGTCCTCTGCTGCTGGCCCTGGCTCCCAGCCTGCTCCGTGGGCGCCGAGTCCCGGCCTCCCGCTCAGCCTGTGCTCGAGGAGCGCTCGGAAGCTCCCCCAGCTCCGCGAGGACCCTGGAAGGAGGGGAGCAGGGGCGATTCCAAGGCTGGCAACAGATCCTCCGCTGGGGCCACCCCACACGTTGGCACCGTGTGCAGGGCAGGACCGGCTCTACCTGCTCCAACTCCCGTGTGAGCAAAGGGAAGGGGCGAGGAGGGCACGGGCGCTGCTTCCTGGCACGCACAGCCTTGGGGCAGTCCCGAGAAGCAGCTCCAGGGGCTGCAGGACACCCCAGCAGCCCGGGCAGCACCTAAAGGTGCTGGGGAGAGTGGGGGGTCCTGCCCAGGCCCTGCTGGGTGCAGGGAGCAGCGGCCCGAGGGGCAATGCCCAGCGCTGCAGTGGGGCGAGGAGCTCACCTAGAGCAAACAGGCATGCAAACACTCGGAAAATGCCCCTGGTTGGGCAGTGACCTCACTGGAAATAAATCTGGGTGTTACATTTACGCTTCCCTGAAAAAAAAAATATCTACAGATGAATGCGGTGTGTATATTTTCCACTCACTAGAAAAAAATGGAGCTGCTCTATATTTAGAATTTCAGCCCCTTGTCCCTAAATCCATTTGTTTGGGAAGCCACTGCCTTCTGCCAGCCGGCACCAAAACATCTTTTGAAACGGGGATTGCAAAACGGGTTTCAGCAGGTCAGCTGGGGCCTTCGGGAAGGCTGCCCAGGGAATTCACCCGGGAGGCTGTGGCCGGTGCCTACATCACGCCCCGCTGCAGAGGGGGTTTCTGTCCTGCTGGGGCTGCTGTAGAGAACCCACCCGTGGTCCCTGAGTGGTCCCAGGTGAGCAGCCCCTCCTGACGGAGCCCCGGGGCTCTGTGACTCAGAGCGCACTGTGATTGACACGTTCTTGTTTTGTACGAGCCTCTTGTTTGGCTTTAGGACAGAAGGAAACAGGAGATGTTGTGATGAGCCCAGTAATTTTACCCGGGGCAATTTTGGGGCGTGTGTCTCAGTGTGGAGTAACCTCGCGGGCCCAGAGCGCTCAGCCAGGAACCAGCTCCGTAGACGCCGAACACGACACCTTCCTGGTCCCCAGGCCACCAGCCTCGGTGGGGCGGCACTGCTGCCCTCTCACCAGCTGCTGTGGGCTGTCCCCGCGGTGCCTTGGGCCACACTCCCCCTGCACACTCAGCCCTGGCCCTCATTCACCTCCCCGCGTGGCCCTTCCTCTCTCCTCAGCACCTGGAGAAAGGGGGGATCCCGGGAAGAGACCTGCAGGGAGCCCTGGTCCTGGCCTGCAATGCGGGTCGCTCCCATGGGCCAAGGGGGACTGTGGGGCAATGGCCCCACTGCCCAAAGTACCAGTACTTGTCCCCACAGCTGCTGCCCCCAGCCCTGGTGCTGCTCCCGGGGCAGCACAGGGCCCTACCTGGAGGACAGCACATTCCAGCCCTACCTACTCCCCACCAAAACATGGCCAAAACATGGAGAGAAGCCCCTCGGCCTGCGGAAAGGCTGACCCTGCACCCAGCACTGGGAGAAGTTCCAAGGCTTCGCTTCCGCCACAGCACCATCCTTCTTGCTTCTGTGCTGAGCACGGGTGTCCCCCCGGCCCCAGGCCTGGAATCATAGACTCATTCTGGTTGGAAAAGACCTTCAGGATCATCCAGTCCAACCGCAAGCCCTTCAGCACCATCCTGTGTCCCCAGGACCTGTCCCATAGCTCTGGGGCTGGAGCGGCAGCGCGTGGACCTCGCTGAGCAGCGGTGGAGTTAGCTGAAGCTGCAGCTGCCCTGCGGGTATCTAAATAAATGCCCAGCTATCTTGTCCCTGTGCACCCTGGCACGCAGGGAGCTGGCGGACATCTAGGACAGTGGGACAAAGAGCAGGTTGATCTTTCCCACTTCTTCGAGCACTGAAAGCAGACGAGTGTTTGCTCGTTTGCACTGGGTTTGCACTGAGCTTTGTTCAACCCGGAAGGAAATACTTTGTCTTGACCTTTCAACATTCATTTTGTTGTTGATTTTAAAAATTAAAAGCAAGGAGTATCTCAAGCAGCAAACCGTCTGAGTGGAGTTGTGGCATATTTTGCTGCAAAAGAGCTGAAGCTTTTTGCTTTAGCAAAGACTACCTGCTCCTCACAGAAAAAGGCACCCTCGTCTCTCTCCCACTGCTGCTGCCTTGTTTCCGGAGAGCACCATGGGGCCGTCGGGCTGGATCTTGTATAAATCAGAGCAGTTTGATTTTGCAGGCGCTGATTCCTGCATCACTGGTCTCTCTTTGGCCCTTCTGCCCACTCCGGGATTGGAAGTAGCCCCAAATCAGAAGATGTCATGAAGGGACCAGGGCTCTGCCTATCGGTGCTTTGCTCAGGGCTGCTTCTGCGTGCTGCGTCCTGCTGTCTAGCAGAGCGGGGCCTTGCTCAGGGCACCAGGGCTCCTCTCCACTCGGTGTTCCCTCCGGAGCACAGGGCAAGGCTGTCCCAGCCCAGCACGGTCCCGCTGGAGCCCAAGGCACCTGGCCAGGACGGTGGTGCGGGGTCAGCTCCAGCACAATGACAGGTCCCACTTGCCCTGCAAGTCCCCAGGCTCAGCCGGGTGCCCAGATGGAGTCTGAGCCATTGAACCTGCATCAGGCCCCCCTCAGGGTCAGGGTTAAGCCCTGCTTAAGCTGTCCCTGGCTCTGTGCAAGTTCAAGCCTGTCCGTGCCCTGCTCGCCAGATGCCTGGTGTCACCGCCACTGAATTAGGGCAGGTCACGCGGGGATCCCCCCGGAGCTGCCCCTCGGCATTCCCAGCCTGGTGGGAGGCTCTAGCAACCTGCAAGCTGTCAGCTCTCACAGGGGAGGATTTCTGTCCCTGCCACATATTTGTCTTGCGCAGGATCAGCTCTGGGATTTTCTTGGAGCTGGAGAACTACTCTGAGCCCAAGAAGATCCAGCCAGGCCTAGGAAAACTCAGCCTTCCCATGGCAGGAGGGGAAAGTGATGCTGGGCCACGGGGAACCTGCAACCAAAGGAGAGGAACCCTGTGGAGGTGCAGCCAGGCTGATCCATGGGGATTTCGGCAGGAATCTGCTTTACACTTGCCTGTCTGACTCAGAGCTCTGGGATATTAACTGCCTTTAAATAAAACCCATAAAATCAAGCTTGTTTCTTCCAGAAAGACAAAATCTTAGCTGGGGGAGTCATTTCACTCCTCTGTGTATGACAGAACATGCCCAGCTCTAGATGCTCATCAGGGACCCTCCCTTTGAGGCAAAACTGCTCTCGTGGTTCCAAAGACTGTGGCTTCGCCAGGACCCCGCTCTCGCTGGGTGCTCTCCCATCCTGACAGGCAGTCAAAGCTCAACCACGGGTATCCGCATCCTGGAGAGCCAAAGTACTGCCAGGAAAGTGATCTACCCCCGCACAGAGAAGCCATTTGCTGGCCTGGAGTCCCATTTTGTCCTGATGCGCCGAGAAATCCCCCTCTGCGCTCTGCTTGGAAGGGACCGGGTGCCTTGTGTTGGGACAGGCCACAGGAAGCATGGGGTTCGCTTGGTTGTACTTAGTTGGTCTAGCCATGTCCTTGGCATTAAGTCCACTCTCCTTTCCTTTTTTTCTCATTTGTGATTTTTTTGCAATCCTACTTCCTGCTGGAGCAGTATCCCTTGGGACAAGGAGAGTTTTATCCAGCCCTGAGTTTGACCCTGAGCCTTAAATAATAATCTTGGGACAGCTGCGTCCAGGCTCCCCCTCAGCTCTGCACTGATTGTCTGTCCTTGTTCATCTTGAGCCTTTTTATGTTGTCTTCAAACTGCAAAGTGCCTGTGAGGAGCGAGGACTGCTCCCACCGCAGCGTCTCCAGCCCACCTTGACTCCCTGTTCCCCCATGGTAAGAAGGGAGCCAAACCGGACCCGTTTTTCTGCAACTGCTGCAAGAAGGAAGCAGCAGCAGTGAAGGATCCTGACTGCCTTTCTGCACGGCCTGGAGTGGGGCCAGCTGCTTTCCCTCCAGCAATGCCCCACTCACAGCAGAGCCCGGCCCCATGGCGTCCGGCTGCGGAGCATCGCAGAAGGGGACACGTTGAGACATGGGGATGGTGACGGGGGTGCAGACGTGGGAGAGGACGCCCGATGTGATTTCCTCACGTCACCCATGGGTCAGTCAACCGTTCTGGGAGAGCTCTAGCCCCTCTTGGCTTTTTGTCCTCCTTCAGGGTCCCTGTGTCCATATGAGGCTCTTTGAACCACATCTCTGTGTAAGCTCCTTTAGCTGCAGGGCTCCGTTTAGCAGTTATTGGGATCTTTCTTGGTCAAGGTTCGTAAGCCAAGACTTTAAAACAGAGGAGGGACCCGGGGAGCTGATGGAGAGCCTGGATGAAGTGCATCTCTTTGCATGGGCAGCTCTGCAAAGAAGAGACTTTCTTTCTTCTTGAACTCCTGTAGCAAAGGGTAATGTCGCGCCGATCAGTGTCCATAGTGTCTCATAGCACAAGTAGCTATTACAAATAGTAGTAGAAGATCACGAAGCTTTTGAGAAAAGGCATCTGTTTGGCCTGCTGCTCTCTATGCCCCGGTAACACCACCCTGGAAGGGAGACCTCTCCCTCGTGGTGGTGGCAGGAGCTCACACATAGGATCCTCCATTCTTTGCGTGCAGGAGCTTCTGGCACAGAAGCCCTTGACTTTGCTCATAGGCCTCTCAGGACACTCCTCAGGCCATGAAGGGGAGAGGAGCCTGCAAAGCTCGGGTCTGCACAGGGAGACTATCACATCCTCCTCAGCAGCTGCCTGCACCAGCAAGAGCCCTACACACGCAGGTGTCACCCAGCATGAAACCCAAGAGAACTCCTGATAAGGTAGGGCAGCTATAAATGTCCTGCCCTGGCAGGTTTCTCTATATTGAGGGGTGGAAGGGAACACTAAAGTCTTCTCTTAATCCCGTCTGTTTTTGTGCTGCACTGATAGGGACAGATTCCCTGTTATAAGTCTCAGGATGCTTCCCCTGACTCTGTGTGTGTAAAGGCCCACGAGTGCAGGTGCCTGCAAACCTCATGCCCTTAGCATGCCCCTGCCCTGTGCTCCCCACAACCAACCTCGTTGGCTTGAAAAATGTAACACCACAGAGGTTAAAATTAGCATAGGGATATTTTCAGCCAGGCCAGAGACATTGCTTGGCAGCAACAAAAATAGCACCCCTGGGTGAATCATGGCCACAGCCCCAACCCCATAGCGTGAGCACAGCTCCTGAAGGTGCAAAGGTGTCACTCGGGACTGTGTATCCAGGTATTTGCACCTAGGAGAGATGGAAGAGATGGACAGCAGACCCAGCTGACTCAGTGAAAAGTCACAGAGCAAATTGCCCAGAGCCAGGCAGGTAGGGAGCCTGTCTGAGGAGTGCAGTCACCTCTGTCACAGCCAATCTGCTCTGTTTTCTGGCACTCTTGAAGCCATTCAGGATCTCTGACTGTGTGCACACACAGGTGAACATGCACCATGGTTTACATCTACGTCAGGGCCATCACAGAGAAACTTCCTACCAACATCCCTGTGCATTTGGTGTCTTATACAAAATGGGTTGATAATCCTTGTGCAGAGTGGCCCTTAGGTCACACTGGGACAAATGAAAGACACCCAGTCTGGTACGAAGAGTTGGGTCCTGAGAGCCTGGTGTCCGTCTCCTGCAAGGCCCTCTGCACAGCGTTTTCTCTGCAGCAGCAGCAGCAGAGTCTGCAAAGCCTGCAGAGAGGCTGCTCCACTCGCCTGTGGTGACAAAAGGGTGGTATGATGGTCTCCATGCTGTCCAGCTGTCCGGTCTTGCTTGCAGGACTCCTGCAAGGGCCCTGCTCCAGTCTGGAGAGGGCTCCCAGCAGCACCCACCGTGTTTGGGTGATGGAGCGAGCCATCCCCTGACCTCCCCATGGCGCTGCCACGTGGGACCTAGGGCACTACCGGGCCACGAGGAGATAAAGCCGCTCTGCCCTCTGTGAGTCCCGAGCTGACCTCGGCTCTGTGGAGCCTCTGCCACCGCGCACAGACTGGCACGGTGACAAACACTACAGGGCCAGAGACAGAGGACTGAGAGCGTCAAGGACTCCGAGGCATTCTGGAAATCTTCCCCGGATGACTGATGTGAGCGGCAGCCTGCAAGTCCGACTCCCATTATGTGTACCCTGGTGCCTCGCTGAAGGGCCACGTCCCTGTCACAGCACCCAGCACTGCAGGCACGATCACAGCGATGCTGGAGATGAGGACTCCAAAATCAGGTGTGGAAGAGAGCATCTTTCCTTGCCTCACTGGGCAACATCCCAAGACCTTCGACATACACAGAAGTTTTTAACAAATATCTATAATCTGCCATCGCAGGGTGGCTCAATGGAAGATGGGGCTGCAGTGTGAGCTGCTCCAGCCCTCCCCGGGCCTCGCCAGGGTCACTGTTCAAGAGCTCCTGGCTGAGCTGAGCTCTTCATGCTTTTCCAGGGGGCAGGACAGTCTTTTCTGCTTGTTCCAGCACTGGCAGCTGAGGCATGTTGGGGTTGGAAGCAATTTGGTTTGCGTTGAATTGCAGGAGTGCTGCAGTGCTACCCGCAACCCTGGCTGGGCTAACTAGCTTTGGAAAAGCTGAAGAAATTTGGTGCAACAAGGAAATCGGCACCAACCTCAATGGTCCTGCAGAGGCTGGAACTCGGCTAACACAGAGGTGGGCGGATGGCTCCTTCCCACTGCTCTAGCCCGCCCAAAGAGCGAGCGAGCAGTTCCCGCTGGCCCTCCTCATGGGCAAGAGGCCGGCATGGGCATTTGTGCCTGTCAGTTTGCACCTCGAATGGTGGCCGGCCCAAGCGCTCATCTTTCCAAGGAGCTGACCTTAAAAACAGCAAAACACTTGCTGGTTTGAAGGTTTCTGCTCTCTGGCTTTTCCATTCCACCTTGGCAGGCATCCTGGCCCTGCTGCTGCCAAGCATTCCCACCAGCAGGATTTTTTGTACCAATCCCATTCATAGCAACCTTATAAGGCTGACCCACAAGGATAGCACCGAACCGGGATGAAGGCCCTTTTCCTCTCTTCAGGAGGCATATGGGAATGTAAAATTTTGCTTGAAAACCCACCTAGGTCAGAAAATAAATCCTTCTCGCTTCCCTTCACACATTGAAGCTTGGGTTTTCATTACTCTGGCTGAAAGAGTCTTGGGAGGTTTCCTGGCCATGTTTGCAGATATGGCTTTGCTCCACCTTTTGCAATGAGAATTGCTTTCGCTCGCTTTTAAAGCACTGATGTTAAATAGGGTGACTGTAGCAAGGGAAACTATTTTAAACAACCTGAATGAAGCTAACACTTCTGTTTATTGCCTGGGGCTTCCCTGCTAGGATACCTCTGATACCATCATCCTGGTAACCCACATAGATTTTCCTGGGAAGAATTTCTGGTGGGGAATCCAAGGAGGCAAAAACAAGTGCTTTAAAAAATCCTTTTTGGCCTTTAGTGGATGCCAACAAGGAAGCCAGAAAGTCCATTTCCTTGCCTTCTTTACAAATCCCTTCCTAATGCTTGCATGAGGATACTAAAAGCAAAAAGGCCTTGAACCTGCAATACGACTGAGCACAAGAGCATAAGCCAGCACTTGGTCCAAAAATAGAACAGGAGGGTTATCTGAAAAATGCACTAAATATAGACAAAAAAGTTTAGGCCCCCAGCTGCAGCTCTGGCGAGCATGGCCGTTGTTTGCAGACAGACGCGCATTTAAAGGCCTAGGTCTGTCCTAGCTGATCAGACCGACCGCAGCAGACTCTTGTCTGTGATGGGCAAAGGGTCGGGCAGAAGCCGGGGGGTAAACCACAAATCCCAAGTGTGCAGGTGTCCCTACTGCCACCAGCATCTCCCTGCCCAGGCCACAGGCAGAAGCAGTGGCTGTCGCATCCCTGGAAAGCAGAGCTGCCCTCTCGGAGCCATTGGGATCCTTCTGCCAGCAGCTTCCTGCCTTCCGCTCCAGCCTGTGCAATCCGGTGGGTTGAATTTCACGAAGGGGCAAAAAGGGCTCTGAGAAGCCCCAGGGATGAAAGAAGAAGGTTTCCTGGCACAACACGTCATAGAGCTGATCCTGAAGCAGAGGCTGCGTGCAGGGTGCTGAGGCAACGGCAGGGTTAAGACCCAAAGGGGCTTGGTTTACTCACAAGGCTGCGCTGACTCCTACGCCCACTAAACCTTCCTGCTCGTGACCTGGCCAGGAATGTGACAGCCCGACGAAGCCCCATGTTGCTCTGCAGGAGGTTTCAGAGCGGTTAGGAACCTGGCTAACCAGCACTGTGAAGATACCAGCACACACAAAGCATGAACATCTCAGCTGAAGTGATGGGCTGAGGGATCCGTTTGCGGGGATGGCAGGAGGATTGAGATCTTCTGGCTTGTGGGGCTCTCAGAGTGTTATGTCTCCCCTTGGCTTTCCTTGGTACCAGGCCTGCTGAGCCTAAAACCCAACCTAAAGCTTGTTCTCTCGGTGCCCAAAGGAGATTCTGCTCCTTAAAGTCCATGTGACTTTTCCAAGCTGGAAGGAGAAGCGTGAATGTGGCATGGGAACACCTCCCTGCAGAGCAGCTCTTCCATTGCAGACCTGCACTTGCTTTTCAAAGCACTGGCACCATCTCTGTTGAGCCAAGGCAGGACCATTGGAGGCAGAAGCGATTTGTCAAGATCCAGCAAACCCGCCAGGATCTTTGTCTATCCCAGTGATGCCGCAGGGAGGGATGTACCCGGGCTCTGCTGCTTACCATGTCTCCACTGCTGCAGGATGACTTTGCACAAGAGCCATGTCCCCTCGCCACAACTCTATTTCCCAAATCAATCTCAAATTCAGAGGGGAGGTTGCAGCCTAAGGCTCCTTTTTTTCTGAGGCAGGTCATTCTATTCCATCTATGCCATGAAGCAGGAAACTTCCCATGCCTTTACAGCCATGGAAAAGCACTCCCTGGCTGCAGCACCGCTGCCCTGCGTGGTGTAATATGATGACCCAATGCAAATGCTTGGAAATCCCTGGAGAGGGGCAGCCCTGTGTGCAGGAGGCTCCGTTGGCCTTACAGGGGTTGCTGTCCTTGGCATTTTGAAGACGAGCTCTGCCCATGGGCCATGGAGACTGCTTGTCTCCCTTCTGGACTTGCACTGGGCTTGTGGTTTTGTGTTTCCAGGAGGAGAAAGATGCTGCAAGCTGCAATGAGTAGAGCCGCTGCTGGCCCCAGATGAACCCTTCATCCCGCCGCATTGCTGGAAGTCTGCGCCCTTCCACCTGCCCGCACGGCTGCAGGACAGCCCAGGTGAAGGGCACCTCAGCTGCCTCCTGCTCCACGAACACCCAGACCTGGCCTTTTACCTCCTGGCCCTGACATATCAGCTCCCCAGGCAGCTTTGGTTGGTCCTGGCAGACCAGAAGAGTTTCTTGCACATTTTGGTGCTTTAAAGCCAGACTTTGGGGTACTTCTACCTCCTGAGACCTGGAAGCCTAATTATGCCACCGGTTGGTATTTCTGCCAGGAGACGTTGCTCTTCTCCCCATCCATTTGGATACACCAGTGACCTGGCCTCGCAGGAGGGGGGATAGAGGTGAACAAGGGCAGGCAGAGGGTACATGTCTGCTCCTTGGCACAGCAAGGGGGTATTTCACCCATGCAGGGGCCCCAGAGAACTACTCAGCCAGTACATCTCCAGGACCCCATATGGGCTCCAAAGAAAATCCCGATTTTCATTTATGAGCTTATGGGAACTCCCCTTGAGGAGGAGAGCTAAGGCAGTAAGAGAGGGAAGCTCAGAAAACAGTCTAGCAAGAACTTGACATAGTGAAGTGAGGTGCCTCTGAATCAGCTCCTCCAAGAGGCTCTAAGTCCTCCGGGTCACCGAGTGCAGCTAGAGCCGTCCCCCACTCAGCACCTTTCCCTGCTGCTGGCAGCTCCACCAGGCATCACTCCCCCAGCAACCTGCTCTGCTGGGACAGTCCCACTGGGGTTTGGCCTGGTGCTGTGCCAGGCTGTGGGCAACGCGGGCCGTGCCTGCCCATGCAGGAGGGCTCCCTGGCACAGCGCTGCCACCGGGCTGCCCACAGCAGCAGTGACGGAGCCGCCTCTACGGCAGCCGGGTCCGCATGCGGACAGGTCACCCCTGGAGCAGGAGGCTGCTGCATCAGCCCCTACTTCAAGGTGCACTTTGCTCCCAGAATTTGGATAAACACACACTTGTGCTGCCAAGCGCATCCATCGGAGTCTGCTCAGTGTGTGGGGAATGCGAAGAAGGTGCCGTTTCCCACCGGTATTTCCTTAAGGAGCTGACCTGCAGTCCTTGCATGTCTGCTCTCAGTTCACATCTGTTCTTGTGGCACAAGATCTGGCCGCCAAGGAAGCTCATTTTGTGACACCAGAAACTCAAACAGACCTCTGCAATTTGTGGCCGGGCCCTTTCCCCATCTCCTAGACATCGGAGTTTGGCGTGCGTATTTAATTACTTCTTTCATAAAATCTGTGTCATGGTATCAGAGAGATTAGCTCCAACAAACAGTGTCAGACACTCCTGATGGGATCAGGACACCCTGTAATTACAATTAATTCCAGGAAGGGGCTGGTGAGAAGAGGTCAGGTGGAGGGAGGCATCCAGCGGGTTTGCTCGTGCACTGCTCCACAGCAGGTCACTGCCAAACCCGTGCCAGCCGCTTGGGAGGAATGGGAGGAGGAATCCTGCAGTGGTGTGAGTCATGAAGCAAGGACGAATGACTGTGCAATGACTGGCCCCATGGCCCTGGGCAGGTCACCTCACTGCAAGGGACCAGAGGGACTGGCGGTGCCACAAGTAGGTGCTGGGGAGGGCGCAGTGACGGAGGAAGTAGCAACATGGGGCAGGGGCAGAGCTGTCTGCTTGGCAGAGCTCATGGTCCCCAAGGGCTCTTTCCAAGGCACGTCCTCCCCGGAGTCCCTGTAAGGGCCAAACCACCATGGGTTGGTGTCTTCTGCAGGGGACTAGGGAGGCCTTTTACATCTCCTTCAAGAGGGGTCTTGGGGACCAGGACGTTCTTCAGCTCCCCTGTCCCTGCTTCCTTGAGCCCTCTCCCTTTGAAAACTGGGCAAGGCACAAACTGGGGCTCAGCTCTGCCCTACAGAGCGCTGGTCCCATGGGGAATAATCCACCGTGATGCTGCTTCCCTCCTTGCCTGGTATCCAGACAGCACAACTAAGGTGGGACCGGCCCCGTGAGTCCAGGAGGAGGTTGATGTTAGGCAAAAGGTTCCCTTGAGCAAGCACCGAAACCACTGAGTTTATTAGAGGCATCGATTCCTTGTGGGGTGGGAATGGGGAGGGTGAGGGAATGGCCAAAGCGTGGGAATCCAGTGGGAAAAATAACACCCATGTCCTCATCACCAGCTCCTGTCCCTACTTCAGCAACCAAGTCCCTGCAGCAAGGCTGGCCTTAGACAGAAATTTAATTGCATTACGATCGTTCCCTGGTTTCATCTAAATTAAAGCAGTGACAGCAGGGGAGCAACAAACAAGAAAACACTCTAGGATATCTAGTGCATTTATGAATACAGACTTCACTCTAAACCAAAATACACTTAAATTAGGGGCTCCTGCAGGGCTGATTCTCCTGCAAAAGTCATTTTGCCTCCATCTGATAAGTTGTGTGTATATAAATCAAATTGCTTAAAAAAAAAAAGAACACTTTTTACTTCCTGCTCTTCTGCAACTGAGGGCCACTGTCCAGATGATGCAAGAGCTGGCTGTGATTGCAGGCGTGGGTGGCAAACACGAGTGGTGCCAGCCCAGCTCCCCTGCCCAGGTAGGCAAGGTCAATGTTAGGGGTATTTTCTGAACGTAGATCGATGGGGAGAGGCACTTCCCAGACCTTGTTCCCCCCTACACAGGAGAGAGGACGTAGGAAAGCAATTGGGAGGATGGAAACCTTGCTTTTGATTGCAGAAAGGGTTTGGAGAACTCACACCATCACAAAAACTGTTTTACTATCAGTAGAAGTTTCCCTTTTGGAGCTGGTATCCATGGCTCCGAGCCAAGAACTTGCCATTATGCAGGACACGCTTATCATGAGGAAGTCAATAGGGCTTTATCTGCTCATGTGCCAGGAAACTCAGCGCCAGGAAACCAATGGTGGCATCAGCATTATTTATTTCCACCAAAACTAAGGAATAAAACTGAAGTGGAATAAAGCTGAATTAATTTGCCTAACTCTCCCCAGGAGAGAAATGCACATCTTGTCCCTGTTCTCCTGAAGTCTAAGAGTTGGTCAAGGGTGAGAAAGCAGGTCAGCACCTGGGCCAAGCCCAGAACCCTGGTCTGGCAGCTCAGGATCCTCTCCATGCACATCTACCCCAGCAGTGTCACAGTGGCTGAGGTGCTGTGGGTACAGGATGTGCCTGGTGGCCCCTTAGCAGTGGGGACACCACAGAAGTCCAGGTCTAGCAAGTTGTTTTGTTTTGTTTTGCTTTGCTTCTTCCTGCTGCTATGGGTGCGTGGAGCGAAGCCAGGACAGGCTCAACCCAAAACAGCCTGTGTCACCCTGGAGAGAAAATATGGAGAGAGGTACTTGAGAGAAGGACTGAGAAATCCAGAAGGGCAAGTAAAGCCAGGGGTGACGAGGAGCAGGAGAGACGGGTTTGGGAGAGGAAGGGCTCCTGCTCAGAGCTGCTTCACCAACAACGCGTGCAGCCAGGGCTGACCCCTCCGTGGGGATGTCCTGGGACACACCATGCTGGGTCCTGCCATCCAGCCCCACCAGTGCACGGGGCTGCCCTGGGGGAAAGCAGCAAAACAGAGTTGTCTCCTCAGCTTCTACCTTGCACAGAGACGGTTTCCTAAGCACAACCCCTCAACATGCTTTGACATGAAATTGCCCTGGTTATCATGGAAAAAGACTTGGCGATCAGTGGAGCTCAGCACTGGGGCACACAGAAGAGGACACAGTCACGGTGAAACAGCCTGGCACAGGGACAGCTAGATCCTGTCGACTCTTGGTTTACTAGGATGAGGGGTACTTCGTGTCTGCTGTTCCTGGACATTGCTCTTGTGCTGCACGGGTGAGAGCAGAACAGCAGCAGAGCTTGTTTTGGGCCGTGCTTCCAGCCACTGAAGCTGCTAGGAGGAGACAGAAGGAATCTCTTCGCCAGAAAGGAGCCTGCTGACAGATTTTTCAGTGAGTTTTCCTCCAAAAATAAAAGCTTTGGAGATTCAGCCCAAAGAGAAGAGACCAAGTATAGGGTGTACTGATGCAGCATGCGGATGAAGGTCTGCCTGCCACGTATGTGTGCTGTGGAGCATCTGCAAACATCACTGCACCACCCTGAGCATCACAGCACCACCCTGAGCACCTCTGCAAACTGAAGCATTGCGTAAGTGCTGTTCTGGTCCAGTGGGTGCACTAGTGGGGCTCGGTGCACCCTGGAGCTCTTGCCCTTTGCTGGATGTGGGTGGCCAGGGCAGGGAGCAGGGTCTGGACTGGGAGGGTTGCAGAACAGGGCTGGGAGGATTGCAGCTCCCCGGTGTAAGACACACTACCGTGCTGTTGAGATGGAGCTGGGGCCACAGGGATCACAGAAGGGTCAAGGTGGGAAGATGCCTCTGGAGTTCATCTAGGCCAAGCCCCTGCTGCATCAGGGTTACCTCGAGCCCATTGCACAGAAGAAAATGAACCCTGTTCATGGGACTTGTTGCATTGGATCCTCACTGCTGGGTGTTGCTGCAAAAGGATGCAGCGAGAAGGGGAACTCTTTATGAAAGGAAACGAATGAATAAATAAATAGGAGAAACGATGCAGGCAAGACCCTGGCGTAAGCAGCTAAAAAGACACGCAGACAGCAGCGGCATCACTCACGAGAGGAGGCTCCCAGGCACTAGCTGAAAATGCCCCCTGCTTCGACAGGGCTCCGACTCTGAGGCAGGGAGATGCCACAAGGCAGCAGCAGTGACGGCCCCGGCTGCGGTTACCCCGACACAGTGGAGGCAGGTACCCACCTATCTGCCGTGCCAGGATGTCCCGGACATAGCCCAGGAGTAAATTACTGCACCTGGGAAGAGGCAGGAGGGGATAGAGCAGCCTCCTTCTATCCATTGCTTATGTGATGGGCAGAGTCTGACTCTCGGCATGGCAACTTCTAGAGAGGCGGTAAGGAATCCTCCTCCCTTGCTGGGCACCCCAGGCCCTGGCACCCCCTGTCCCGGGTAGCCTCCACAGCGTCACATTGTCCCGCTGAGGCCGCAGGAGAGCACAGCTCTGTGGCAGGGGCCTAAGGCAATGACTGATGAGCACGAGCAAAGGGTTTCATCGGTGGCAGGTCTGCAGCTGAGTCATGTGCCAAAGGACAAACTCAGCAGGACTTCAAAGTGCCACTTCCCACAGGAAAACACAGCCATGAGGTGGGTGACTCCTCCAAGAGAGCGGGTCACAAGGTGCAGCGTCCAGGAGGGATGTGCAGGGCCAGAAATGGTGACAAAATCACGTCCAGGTGAGTGACGCATCACAGGCACTAAGCGTGTGACTGAATAGCCCCAAGTTTAGGCCTAGAGAGAAGGACCAGAGGTCACCACCTGTCTCATGGCAGAGCCAAGGGCCAGCGTGATGCCCCTGGGCACCAGCCTTTGGCTCCCCTCCATCCCTGCTCCCAAGGCCAGCTCCTGGGTTTCCTATGGATAGTCCCAACTGTGACCCAACTTCTGGCCTTTCCCTGCAATAGGGTTCCCTTCCTTTTCTTGCAGGCACCCTCCTCTGTGGCCAGATGACCTGCCTTCACCGGGATGGAGGCTGGACACACATGGGAATTCCCTCGGGAGCACTCAGGGCAAGTACCGCAGAGAAGGCCCAGGACAGACCCATCCCGTGCGGGGGCCGAGCAGCCGTCAGTGCCAGCCGGGCAGCAGGAGAGGGAACCGACGTCCTCCGCTCGGAGGACCCGTGGTACCCAGTGCCCCTGGCTCCCCAGCTCTGCCTCCCCATCCAAATCCCAGAGGGGGTTGACAGGGAGGCTCCTCTGGGGATCTTCCAACCCGCCTGGATGCCACCCTGTGCCCTGTGCTCTGGGTGTCCCTGCTGGAGCAGGGGGTTGGACTGGATAATCCCTAGAGGCCCCTTCCAACCTCAGCCCTGTGAGCTCTCCTGACGCCGAGCGGTGCCATGGCGTACAGAAACAGAGCTCCTTGCCGCGCCGTCGTTCAGGAGCGTTGCACAGAGCTCAGCACCAAAACAAGATTCAGGACCGCACATCACGTGGAGCAGCTAGGAGCATAGGGAGGGCCACACTGAAAACACCAGTTTGGTTTGAAGGTGGAGGCGGCCAGGGGACAGAACTGTACTTGGAAGCATGTGGCATGCAGAGGGGTCCCCCGACGTGGAGTCCTGCAGAGCAGGAGCTGGCGGGAAGGAGAGGAGAGGATGGAAAGGAAGCAGCAGCACTCAGCCACGTTATCCCGGCTGATATCCCAGCCTGCCATGGGGAGGAGTGGGGTTGAGGTGGCCCTCCCTGCCCTCTGGAGCCACCTGGCCCCTTTCACGGACATGCCTGGTGGATGGAGCCTGGCTTCACCCCTTTCTCTGAGAGGGAGAAGACTCTGCAGGCTAAGGAAAAGTTGGATTCTGGAAAACGTCATCAGTGAAGGATTATTTATGTAGGAACATGCTTTTCATGGAGACCCTCCATTGCTCCTCTTCTACAGAGGCATCTCCCAAGTCTAGGTCCAAATTCCCTGCGTCCTGGCTCAGTGTGGCTACAAACCTCAGTATCAGGAGTAATTATTCCAAATTTAAGCAGAATTTTAACTCATCATCCCAGGAGATCACCAGCAAGGTGACCATGCCCTGCTTCCCCCTGGAGACATCCCCCGTTCAGAAAGCCTGGCACCCTGGTGCAGTGCGGAATAACCCTGCTGTTTCTCTCACTGGACCCATTCCTGGAAGACCAGAGCCGCTTTTGCCGGAGATTCACCTGTGTTTTCTTTGAACAAGCAGGTGTTGTCAAAGAGAGTTTAACAAACCACTCTGATCAATGATACCCTGGGGCTGGACCAGTTTGAGGGTACAACGATGAGTTGGGCACTTGCTCCAAAGCTTCCTGCCAAAGGCAGAGCAAATGGGCAGAATTCCTTCTTCCAAACTCTCCCTCGGTTGCCCTTATGTGAACATCATTCTGCTCTTTTATTTTTACCATCAAAATGTTCCTAAACTTGTACTGGAAAAATAAACAAGTGCAATCTTTTATTGGGCGCCTGACCGAGCCAGCGTCAGTCCTCCTACTGTCTGGCCGAGAGCAGAGCAAAATGGTGAGTCCTGATGGAGGCAGGGAATGAGAGGGACGAAAACAAGGACAGGAAAAGCCAGTCTGCTCAGTTTTCACTGCCGGTCTCCAGCAGCTATCGGCGTCCGTGTGTTTATTTAGCAGACCTGGGCAGACACCTTTCCCGCAGTCGAGCCAGCACTCGCGTTGCTGCAGGAGTTGGGATGGGCAGCAGCTGGGAGCAGACGGGGCCGCTGTGACGTTCACGTTCCCGCCACCACATCGCTGCCTGCGGAGAGGAGCGCGGAGGAGGGTGACCATGTGGCAGCACCTCTTCTAATTCCCAAGATTTTCCAAACAACATGTACATTTCTCTTAAAATCACCGCGTTGCATTTCCGTGCAAAACTGTACCAGGAAACGTTTTGTCATTTGGAAGCCCAGGATACCTGCAATTTTCAGTTTTCTCATTTATGTTAAAAATAAGAAAAATTAGCCCCACCATTAAAAAAAAAAAAAAAAAAACTTCCAGACATATGTGGAAAACCTTTACTCTTCCTTTGATTACTGCTTCGCTCTATTAACTACAAAGACATCAATATTTTAGCCCAATTTTTGTCTCTGCAAACAGAGACAGAGCAGTTACAGAAACTACTGAGTCCATGTCCGGACAGACCTGGGCTCCCAAATCCCACCCTTACCTCCTGCTTATCCTGCTTGTTCTTGGTAGTGTGGCTGTCTGCAGCAATAGGTGGGCAAATAGAAATTACTACGTGGTTTGAAAGGTCTGAGCTCGAATGTGTGTTAGCAAGGATGTAGGTCGTGCTTGGACTTCAGAATGGATGTGTATGTAATGATTTACTTCAATATAAGAAAGCACCTGGCTCCTGTGAAGGTGGTAGAAGATAATTAACCTTGCAATGAAATGATATCCTAGGTTTATAACGCAAGAAAACAATTAGGAGGTTTTTGCATCAGCTGTCCTTGGAAAGAGCTGTTGAAATAGCTCGTGTTTTGAGATGCTTCAAAAGTGAACATGTACTAACCTCTCCTGTCTGCTGGTGCTATAAGGAACTGGAAAGTTCTTGTTATCCCATAAAACAAGAGATATGAAGCGTCACAGCAGGCATATAACTGCTGGGGATTTCTACAAATGCCTATGAAACTGGCAAGGCAGTTTGTAGAGAGGGGTAACATCTTAGAATAAGGAAGGAAGAAGAAAGGCTTTGGGCACACTGATTTCAGGTCTGAAAAAGAAGCACCCGAACAAGTGTTCTTCTCTTTATCTACCCTCAGAGTGGGTGCATTGCGCTACCACACACCCCTAAGGTCTTTCTTGGGCAGGGCTGGTGCCACCCCTGCTAGGAGGGCTGGGATTTCAAGTGTTGCCCTGATGCAGGGGCCCACGAGCAGCAAAGCAGCCCAGGTTCAGGCTTGGCACACTCCCTTGGGAGGAAATAAAATGCTCTGAGGGGACAAGAGCCTCCCGTCGCGGGCAGCGTCCTGCTCCCACGTGGGGCAGCAGCAGGGAGAAGCCTGGCAGGGGTGAGGGACCCCACGGAGCACTCGGGCCCTTTCCTGCCCCTGGCCCTGGCCCTGTCCCAGCGCTGGGCAGCGCTGTGTCCTATCCAAAGTGGAAGTTGCTCTAGTTCGTCCCTTAGGGCACCCCCCAGGCACTGGCACCGTTGACCGTTGTTGTCTTTTAGCAACAGGAATGACTCAGTCCTACTATTTTAACTTGGTGGCCTTTCCTGGAAATTTTGCCCTTGTCCCTGTAGCATTACAGAAAATGACTCTTGTCCTTAGTTTTCTCTCCTAGCTCAGCGTCCGTCTCCTTGCAGAGGACGTGTCAACACACGCGTGTGCTCCTGCCTTCCCATATGCCACCCACGGATGCTCACAGTTTGCATCTTGCCTCCTGAGGGACTGGAACTAGTGGAGTGGAGCTGGACTTGCAACCTGAAGATTTAATTTTTACCTAAGATAAAGGCTCTGTGGCTGATTTGGGACAAGATGCTTCAGCCGTTCCTGTTTTCGCTTGCTTGTTGCAACAACAGGTTTCTGTGTCCATGCGATCCCTATAAGAGCTCTGGATGGCATAGCACTACAAATGACCATAATCATAATATAACAAAAACTGCACCAAACACTGCACTGGGCTTCTTAGGGTATACTTAGAAGGTATGACATTACTCAAACTTTTCCTTTAAATGCAAACACAAATTTGACTGGGAAGGACAGGTCAGTCTGCAGCGGACCCTTCCTGAGACATAAGGGAATCCTTTTTGCAACAAGGCAAGTCCCTGTGCTCTGAGCTCCTTCCAATGCCCTCTGTGCTGCTGGGTTCGCAGAGCAGAGGCACTTGGACAGCTTGGGCACCCCGAGCAGCATCACCATCCTCCCTCCAGCAGTTCCACCCCCTGGAGACCCAGAAACACGGCTGTGGAGAGTGCACCATGCTTTCATCTCTCCTAATCTGGTTTTACATGTTGCCTCCTTTGCTTTGTGCTGGTCTTAATCCCTTCAGTCGCTGCTGAAACCCCAGATGGCTGCGTGGCGCTTTCTACTGATCAGCCCTCAAAGTGGCTTTTGGTGAAGAACTCCCTGGAACTCATATTACGCACAGAATGAGGGCAGTAGGAAGATACTTTTGGTTTTCCTCCTGGGCTAGCAAATGATGAAAATCACAAACCTGCGCCTGTGGGAGCTGCAGCCAGTTCCGGTTTTAACCAGAACTGAACTGGGTTTGGTCTGAAAGTTGGTTGGGTGTTTTGAGGAGGATGTTGCAGCCCTGTTGTATTTTCCAAAATTTTCATGTCATCGTTTAAGCTGCTCTCTCCCGCTTTTCTGAGGATTAACTGATGTAAAAATGCTGGTCCAGACACTTAACTGATTTGGTCTTAGCAACCAGGGATCCCCCAGGACCCCATCAGAGAAACAAGTCTCACCCTGCGGGCAGTCCCAGGAGAGCGTCACCCCACGGGCCACCCATGGCCAGGATCAAGGGGAGCATCAATCCAGATGGGGGCAATTACTGCCCAGGAGCATGGGACATGTGGTGGGATGCATGGAAGAGCTCATGGTGCGAGGGAGAGACCCCGCACAGTATCGAGCAGAACAAGGTGCCTGGTAGGTGGATTGGGAGCCAAGTGTGTGTCTGGGGGTGAGACCATAGAGGCATTGGATGCAGAGGGAGCAAAGGTCCCTGCTGGGGGGACCTTGGGTCAATGGCGAGAGCCGTTTGTGTGTGTGAGTGTGTGCCTGGGAGTGCGGCACCTGGGAGAGCAAGAGCAGCTCCTGGACGTGCGCAAGCGGAGTTGCCGGAGGGATCTGCATGTATGTATGCATTTATGCATATATATTCCACTAATGGACCTTCATCCTGATCAGCCAGAGATGGGAACAGGATGAGCCATCGGCACTGCTGATGTTTATGTGAGTGCTGAGTGCTGCTGTCTCTGTTTTTCTCTGTGGTCACGCACTTCTGTATGTATTTAGGTGTCCGTGTGTGCAGTATGCGTGGGGTTTGTGCATGCCTACCTGGAAAACAGACTCAGCCTTGGTGCTGGTTGGACCTGGGGGCATGGAGCTGAGGCAGTGTCACCTCTATTGGGCTGCCATCGCTCTCCCCTGCACTAAACTGCCTTTCTCTATGCAGAAATCTTGAAGCAGGATTAGTTTGTGGTTCCATGACTTTAAACCCAGAAGTATTTTCACTACAACTAGAAGTGCTGTAACTACGGCAGAGTGGAAGGTGCATTCCTGTTGCCTTTATTTTCAAGGAATACAGAACCTGAATTGCAGTGGTCCAAAGCAACACAAAGCTTAGTCAATGCAGAAAGCATGGCAAGATGTGACAGGCTGTGCACGACTGCCAAGTCCCTTACAATCCTCCTTCCCCAAAACCATCCCAGTCTGTATAATCAACCCTAAGAGAATTAGCAACCCGCAACAGCAGCATGCAATATGCCCAGCTGTTCAGCTTGTGACTCCATCACAGGGACACCAAACAGGCCACCAGCAGTGACTGTTGTTAGTACAGTGTAGGTATTCTGGGATTAAATGAACGCTTTGATGACAAGACTTGGGGCATCTGCAGAGGGAGAAAGAAATCTGCACATTTACTTGCCTCTCTGCCCCTGGCTGTCCTCAGCTGTCCCCTACAAGCCAACTTCAGGACTAGGAGTCCACTTCCTAACTCTCAGAGACCACGGTCACCCTTGGTCCTGCAACGTGTGGCTGTTCAAAGGACGAGAGGACTGGAACACATTCACTGAGGGATTGCACAGGGGATTTAAGAGAAGGCATTGCGCTATAGCCTGTTTGCAGGAGCCTGGGACACAGCACCATGGGTTTTCAGGCGGAGCATCCATGGGACCGCCCATGGTCACAGTGAGATCATAGAACCATAGAATGCCTGAGGTTGCAAGGGACCTCTAGAGGTCATCTAGTCCAACCCCCCTGCACATGCAGGGTCACCTAGAGCACGTGGCACAGGGCTGCATCCAAGCGGGTCTTGAAGATCTCCAGAGAAGGAGACTCCACAACCTCTCTGGGCAGCCCGTTCCAGTGCTCTGTCACCCTCACTGTCAAGAAACGGGCCATGATGTCAAGAGATGGGACAAGGCCAGCCCCTGAGGGGTGCAGGTGGCAGCTCTGCTGGCTCAGTCTGCATTCAGATCCACGCCTGGAACAGCAGGCTATGGCTGATCCCACAGGAAAGCTCTCTTTGAATCCTCCTTCCCTTTGCTGCCATGGATGGACTCACCAGGCATCAGCAAGCCCGCGAGTGCTGGGAAGTTCGGGCTCATGCTTTTAGCTCCCAGGTCACTTAATCCAGCCCACAGCTGCATTGCACAATATGAGGGGTGAACCCCACGAGTTCTCCTCTGTTGTGCAGGAGTGTCCCATTCCAACCCTGGGACCTGGTGCCACAGGCTAGAGCTGAGCTAAGGCTGCAGTGCTGATTCTCCTGCAATGGGCTTTGTTTTCTTGGCAAGAGCATCCAGTGACCTTGGTTGGCAGACGCTGATGGAAAGCAATCACTTCTTTTAAAATTCAATGTTAAAATTTTAACACTTGTTGAAATTAGATGGCTTGACCAGGAATAATTGGCTTTCCATCTCATCCAGAGAAGTCAACAGGTTGTGTCGTGTCCTAATACTTTCACTGCCACAAGATCACACTGTGCAGCATTTTTCCCAGATAAAATTATACGCATATATCGTTCCTCTTCTGTGTATTTTGTGAAGAACAGCACAATTTATTTCAAGTCTTTCATCTTCTCCTGTCTCTTTCCCTGACTTCACCTTGCATGAGCCTCTCTGACCTAAATGTCACCTCTTGGTGATATTTAATCTTTAAATTGCTCTGTTCTTCACAATAAATTCTGCAGGGACCACTGGAAATACAAATGTCATTGAATGATGCAATTTCATCTGTCTCTCTGCTTGGCCCTGGGCATTTGATCCCCACACCCAGAATGCAGATCGCTCTCGGCTTCCCAGACTTCGGCAGCTGTACACAACAAGGACCTCGACCTCTAAAGAGACTAAAAATGATGATGCTGATGAAGAATAGGGCCAGGTATAAACCAATGCTGCTCTAGTTAGTGCAATGGAAGTACATTGCTTTGCACCCGCAGGCTGTTTAAATGCTTTCCTCTAGTTTCTGACTGCAATTCTAGGCAAGACAACTCCAAAACAGGGTCATTTCACATAGCCCCCCAGATGGTTTCTGTTGACTACGATCATCTCTGGAGGATTTCCCGCTCCTTGAGATTGTCCATTGAATCTGATGCTCTCCAGCATTCACAGCAGGGCCCCGCGCAGAGCCATCTGCCCTGCAGGCACCCGCGCGCCGCTCCGGGGGCTCATCCCACTGCTCTGCACTGAGCATCCCTGCTGCTGGTAGCTCCTCTCCGAGCCGAAAGCTGACTGAGACCAAACAGACCCATTTATGTTGCAATCCGGACTATGAACATGGGTCTGGGAGCTCCTGATCCAGAGCCCTTTGGAAAGGCAGCCCATGGAGAGAGCAGTTTTCTCTGCTGGAAGCTCAGAGTCACCCCTTGCCACCGCAGCTGGGGAGAAGAGGGACCCGGCACAGGGGCTGGGCTCCTGCCCAGCAAGCTCTGATACACAGGCCCTAGACAGAACACCTTTGCACCCAGTCCTTACATTTTGTCATGTCCCTGTGTTCCTGGGCTACCCAGTGACCTCTTTCCATCCTCCACTAGAATTCCTTCATCTTCACTGCTCCTTCCTTCTAGTAACCCCTCAAGGGTTATTTTGGACACTGCTTCAGGCCTTTCCTCTTCTCCTGTCCCTTTCCCTCACCTTACCTCGCAAGAGCCTCTTCAGACTAAGCTTGGTGACAATCTTCTTTTGTAAAGACAGGTCAAACGAGTTGTTTTTTTGAAGATACTTCCTCCTGTGCAACCAGGTGGCACCAACCCGTATCAAAAAAACAATTTAGAAAAATCACACATGATGTAAATGTGTGCAGGGCAGTCAGGCTGCCCTGGCTGCTGTCCGTGTCCTCCCGGGCAGCTGCCGATGCCTCTGCTCTGCCGCAAGGCCACAGGGCCAGACCCTCCATGGGGACCTTATGCTGAGCCCTCAAAGCCAGGGTGATGCTTACAAGATCAAACTTCTGCACGAAACCCACACATTCTGCCTTACTGAAACATTTTGCAAAATCTTTCAGTTTTACCTTAAGTATTTTCATCTCTTTTACCACTCCCTGCCCCAAAATAATGACAGTAGTGTCAGCTTTTAATTTGGACATAAACCACATTCTTCTCTTTTTCCAGTTCCCAAGAAGGTTTCATTGCAAAACTGGCCTCCTCTCAATCTGGAAGTGTTTTAAAGAGCTCCAGACTCAAAGTGTTTTCGAGGAAGAGTACAATATTTCACTTGAAGCACAAAAATATAATCCTATTTTGGGGCCCTTGACCCTTGGCTTGGGGATAACGGCTGTGCGAGTCCCTTGGTGGGAGGACAGCTTGCTCCAGCTCGTACAGACGAGCCTGGGATTTTTGCCTGGACAGGAGGAAGGAAATGGGGCTGCTGGCAGTGGCTACACAGCTGGTATCCTACGGATTCTGGATCTGACCCAACTTTTTGGTATAACAGATGTGAAAACCAATATACTATTTGATCAGGACTACATACAAATGAGTGAATTCAGAGCAAAATGAGTGATTCTGGATGATCCACAAATATATTTATTTGCAAAATTACTATATAGAATACTCAGATAGTACAACTGCAGATCTGGCTGTGAATTTGCTGCTAGACTAGAGTTGCTGTTAGGGTTTTTGGTACAATAAAGCTGCAGAGACCTGCAAAGGCCAAGGTACCAGATGCACTTACCAGAGCAAAGACAAAGTGTTTATCCTCAGCAGGGAGAAGGGGAAAAATCAATAGACATGCATTTTCTTACTGTTTCATTAGCCAGGTTAATCTGCCACCAGAAGGAAACCAATGTTCTATCCAGATGTGTGATTCCACCAGAAAGGCATTAACAGCGTGTGGCCTTATCTAAATACATCAATTAGAGCAGCAACATAGAAGAAAAGGTTGATTTAACCTAATCAAGGAACCTGGGAACCCAAGAGGGCTCCTTCAAAGGTCATGGTCCGTTCAGGACTGGCTCAGCTGCTGTAGCACAGAGAGTTCTGCTGACGGTGAGGACCAGGGATTACCCCAGCCCCGCTGCTTCCAGGCTGCCTTTCCAGCAATCTCACTTCTCCCTTCCAGGGCCACCCCCTTCTACGGATCCTTTGATTTTCTCTTAAATCACCGTGGGCTTTTTTCCTTAAAAAAAAAAAAAAAAAAAAAAAAAAAGGAAGAAAAAACACAACAGATGGTTGATGTAGACGCCTTCAATTCCTCTCTCCTCAATGGGCAGCTTTGGCCAGGAGGGAGGATTTATCTTAAATATCAGAAGAAAAATTTTGAGCTGTCCTTGGCTAGACTCCCTTTCTCCACCTGACACCAGGGTGGTTGTGTCGGACGATTCCTTCTCTACCGAGTGCTCAGCTCGGGGCTGCTCTTAGGGCAACAAATCATTTCCAGGCCTCATTCCAGGTACAGCTTTGCCAAGGCCGGATCACTGCATGTTTAGCTCGTAGTATTCTGAGTCTCTATGGCTCGGTTTCTCTCAGCACAAAATCTCTCAAGGAGAAATCCCTGGAGCTGGGGCTGCTCTGCTGACCTGGATGTGGATGGACTGGCTAGCAGCTGGGGGTGATGCTTTTGCTGGGAAGCTTCTTACCACCTTTCCTGACTTGCTAATCACTGTTTCCATGCACGGAAGGGGAGATAGAAATAATTCTATTTCACAGATGGATTTCTCACTGCTAACCAAACTTCCCCAGCCTGGACAGCATGAATCTTGGTAATGTGATGCCTTAACCCACAGAAATTCCCCAATAGAGAAGGATCTGTGTTTTCCCTGTGTCATGAGAAACTGCTGGTCAGGATCTGCTTTGGTTTCAAAACCCTGGTCTGTCCCTGCTACCTTCCTGCAGCCCTCAAGTGCGAGGCAGACGTTACGTTAAGATGAGAGATGCTGTGTAAAACGAGCCCCTACAGAGCCAGCGATCGGTATTAGCTAGCAAGATAACAGCGCTGGGCTCAGCATTTTTACACTGGTTGTTTAAAAGAAAAACTTTATTTCCTTGAGTTTCCCTGCAAATGTAATTGTTTAGGTGCATGCATCGACATTCACCTGACCTCAGAACAACGCTCACACAGACTAACCAGAGCGATCATCCACGGTACCTGCCGGTGGGTCAAACTTCTTGGGATGTGCCAAGGGATGTGCCACAGCTCTGCCTGGGAGCGCAGGGCCAGCCGCGCTCCTTGGCCATGTTGCGACCCATGCGGCTCCTGCCCTGCCTCCGCGGCAGCTCCCGACTCCTGGACCCACCTCCCAGGCGGATTGTGAGGAAAACACCCATCTACACAAAGGCAGAGCTCCACTACCACTGGCAAGAGCCACCTGCTCATCTGCTAATGTTGTGGCCAACCAGCCAAATCGCAAACACTCGCATTCTCTTTCCCAGCACTTAACAGTTTCCTTCTGTCAGGACTGTTCCCAGAGCTGAACAGAGACAGGACGATGGTGAAGAATCAGTTCAGCCCTCACTGTCAACAGCAAACACTCCCGCTCTGATTCCACTCTACAGTGGGAGCCCTTCTGCTCCAGCAGGTTGCCATGGGGTTAAAAATCCTTAACTGGCTGCCAGGGCACAGGCCTGAAAGTGGAAAATGCTCTGTCCCTGTCTAGCAACACATCCTGGACACGATCAGGTGAGAACAAAAGAAAAACACAGCTGAGACCAGAGGACAGGAACCTTGGCAAGGGCTGGTTTGCAAATGGTCTTGGTAATGCAGGACTTCTCACTTCTTTCCCATCAGATATTATAGCAAGTTACAGAAGGAGGTAAATGGGTTTGGTTTTATTCAACAGTGTTAATGGAAAAAGCTGACAAGCTTCCAGGGGCACTGGACATTGAGTGACCTCATCTGCCTGTTCCCATTCCTACTAGCTAGCGAACAGTAAAGGAAAATCTGGTTTTAATAAATCATTTTCCATTATACCCTGATACCCTCACTCTTTCATTCAGTTCCTTACAAGTGAAGAAAATCGTGCAAAGACTGATTTCAAAGAGATGCAAGGAAAGGCTGCAGGCTGCCTAAGGATTCAATGGAGATGGAAGAGGAGAGGCTTGCTCACCCTGTAAAATGCCACTGTTGAATGGTTCTAGCAGGGCACAGTAAAAGCACCCAAATCAGGGTCTGTTTGCTGCTTAAACAGTGTTCTACCAAGGGTCTCCTCTAATGGAGCATCATGGCTGTATTCATCACCTTAGTCTGCAAACGTGGGCACCCCAGGTAGCTCTCAGGCCTGCACAGACAGCTTCACAGGGACGTGTGCTCACATCCCTCCAAGCAAGCTGCTCAAACCCCCAAACCAGGGTCCGTCTGTAGGCAGATACCAAGGCTCCAGCAGTGAAATGTCCCAGAGCTATTTGCTGCTTTGAGGGGGCTCAACAGACGAAGTTAACTTAGGAACTGTGCTCCTTTGCTAGCCCCAGGGTCTCCTACTTGAGCAAACCAATGCTCCAGATATAATAGCTGCATATGTCACAAATTACTCTTTCGACCTTGCTTTTCTGCTGGCTTTTTCACTCTGATTAAGCACTAAACTAGTGTAGTGGCATGATTTTACATCCATGGTGCCCTCTGAGGTTATCTGGCTCTCCCCAGGGTTTCCCTCTCCCTGTGCCTGGACAGCTGGTGCTAGAAAACATATGGCACATGGAAGACGAGTGAAATCAGCAGTCTCAGAGCAGTGCGGCTGCAGACACACAACCCTGCCCCAGGTAGTGAAGGAGGACTGTGAGGCAAGTGCAGTGAATCAGAAGTGTTGCTTGGAAAGCAATCAAGACAGAAAAGAAAAAAAAGAAAAAAGAAAAAGGAAAAGGAAAAAGGAAAAAGGAAAAGGAAAAGGAGAAGGAGAAGGAGAAGGAGAAGGAGGAGAAGAAGAAGAAGAAGAAGAAGAAGAAGAAGAAGAAGAAGAAGAAG
>JAWLRI010000121.1:211918-248409 GCA_034781795.1 Crypturellus tataupa
CTTCCCTGATTTTCTCTTCAGTACAAAAAAAAAATTACAAAATGTTTCAATTTACCTAAGAGAAAATTAGAAGGGAGGCTGATTAGAAATAATTCATATTAACACACTAAAACAGTATTTCATAATACCCTCTGGCCTCAGAGCTGCTCACGAACCGTAATTTGTTTTAAAACTGTTCCTTTGGAAATGTAACATGCTGGTATTATTCATGTAATGTTATCACAGTCTTCAGGTGAAAACAAAGTGGCACAGAATAGTGAGGGTTGGAAGCGTGAGTATATATGAAGCCGTAAGGCCTCTGCTTCCCACTGCAGAGTATTTCCTGGCCTCACAATAGAGGACCCCAAAATGCCCTGGCGACAGTCAGTACTTTCTAAATCTTTCTTACAGCATCAAGTCAAGTGTCTAGGGAGTCCAGAAAGGACCAGCTTGAATAGTCTGGGTTGACACTCTGCCGTCACATGAAAGCGCTGTGGCAGGGACACAATCCACCGCCAGTGGCTCGCTGAGCTGAGATCCTCTTCTTGAACCTTTTCGTTATCTCCCACTTCATTTCCCTCTGGTTTAGGGAGCGTATGGACCCCGCAGGCCCCCACACTGTATCTGGTTCATCCCCAGAGAGCCCTCCCACTCAGCACGGTGGACGCCTGGTGCAAACTGGGTGCACACGTTTCAGTACAAGCTCTTAACTGCGAGGGTCAAAGTGAAGGCCGCCCAACGGCAGCCCGTGTCAACAACAGATGAAGCTTCCAGCATGGCCTCATGTGCCTATTAGTTTCTGTTCTTTTATTGTGTGTATCAGGTTTGAGGCATTTGGGGCCCTTCTGCATCTAAATTTACAAAATAATTCAAATTTTAGGGGTTTACAGTGCATTTTAAAAGGGAATGTCATGGTCATCCTTCAAGAGTGAAATATTTCTCCAGCATTTCCTACATGTGATTTTATAACTATAGCCCTAAGAATTTTAGTTGCCTGAAGGAAATAAATAAATCATGACTCAAAATTCAGGTGACATTTGCATAGTAGAAATAAGTAAGGAAACGCATTCCATTTAGTTGCTTGTTGTACAGTTTTGTCATTCGTTCAGGTGGTGATTTCATGTGAGATCCTTTTCGCTGCAGGGATATTGGAAACAGTGTTTTTTACCATCATGAGGATTTTCTCCATTCTAATGCAGGCGTTTTGTGTGTTTCAGTGGTCGAGGGATTAGCTCTGCTGGACTTAGGGGTCTCGCCGTATTCTGGAGCTGTTTTCCATGAGGTTGGTAAGCATGTCGCATCTCAAACATTATTTTCGCATGACAAATTTCTTCATCTTACTGCTCATAGCCTGCTGAAGGTTGAGGACCTTTCCTATCCCAAAGACCTGAAAGCCTTTGGACTCATGTCCTGTGTGACAGCTCTGAACAGTGACCCGCGTGACCAGGACAGGCAGGTTGTCACGTGTCAGCTAGTTGCTAATGACAGACTTTGTGCTGTGGTCCTGCACGCAAGACGTCTGCCCGGGGGAGAGCTGTGAGAGTGAGAACGCTCTGTTACAGCCAGCCGTTTCCCAGGCAGGAACAGGAAGGGAAAGTGTCACTGGCGTTTTGAACACAATTCCACTGGATAGCAGCATCCTGAGCTTCCTAGACACACTGCCCTGTTACGAGACTGTGCGTGGGTTATCAGTCATTATATGTGTTCTGCCAGGCCAGCAGAAAGCTGGTGTGGGAAGCGATGGATGGGGCTCTCCAAGCTGCCGCTGCGCGTCCAGAAATATTAATATTAGCGCGAGTGTGCAGTAGGATCGTTCCTCGTCTTGGAAATCACCTCATTCCTTCAAATGCATAAGCACCTGCGGGACTTTGTGTGCTTGAATAGTCTTACTACTATCAAAGTGCTCTTATACATCACTTATGAGTGTCACATACTCTGTGTGGCTCTGAAAACCTGTTATTCTCAGTAAATTCCTCTTGTTTAATCATAACTCCCTTTATTTTTCAATGCTTTTTTATAGCATCATGTTACTTTGAAAATATTTTTTAAAAAGACATTTTCTCACAGTAAAGACTCAGTTTACACCATGCAAGTATACTGCATCTTCTGTCAAAGGAATAATTCCTAAACGTGCTCTTCCTCTAGCCCTAAAAGGGAAGAGCTGTGGGAATCTGAGGCTAGTATGATTCTGTCCCACTGCTTTATGTTGTTAACATCCTGTCTTCCTTTTGGATTTATAAAAGATGCATCTGGACAACAGGCTAAGCAGTGAAATCATCTGTGTGGGAAATAATTTTAGAAGTACAATGCAAATAACAAAATTTAGAAATTTTAGAAATTTAGGGAAAAATCTAAAATTTAGAAAAATATGTAGAAAATGTAGGGGAAAAATAGAAGATAATTCTCCAAGGGAAAAAAAAAGTTTTCCAGATATGCTTTCATCTGTAACTCTATGCTAGCAAAATTTAAAATTTTGAATAAAATATAATTTTCAAAGTTGATAAAATCTTTTTAAAAATGTTCTGAAGACTTTTTAAGGAAGAGAATCGATCAGTGTGGTCTGACAAATCCCATTACCATAAAGCAACAGCACTGTGGAAGGAAAATTACCTTTTCCAGTCTTCCACAGTCCTACTACATTTCTCCCTTCAAATTATCAGTTGTTTGTCTGAAGGTAGATGGGCTGTGTTTGACGTGTGTTTCCCTTCTGCTTTCTCTTAGACCCCGCTGATAATTTACCTCTTTCACTTCTTGATTGAATATGCTGAGCTGGTATTCATGGTAAGTGCCCCTGAAAAGGTCCCATTCTCTGACGTGCTGAGCATGACTTTCCTTTCACTTCGGCAAGAATCAGGGACCTTCAGTCTCCTTGTTCCATTTTGTCCTGAACTCCTGCCTCATCCAGAGAGGCAGCTGTGCCTATACAAACCCTCACTGAAGTTTCTCCCTTGCCCTACAAGTTATTTCCTTTGATTGGTTGGTTGGTTGGTTGGTTGCAGTTTTTTTTTGACAGTTCTTGACTGGATAAGTTGGTTTCAAGTTTCAAAGCTTACGTCTTACAAGTGCAGTGGGTTTTGTGTCCCACAGTAAAACATGCAACAGTCAATAGCATTCATTTCCCCCCAGATTACTGTTCTGTCTCTCTGCACAGCATGATTTTTTCAGTAAAACCCACTGCCAGCAACGCAGTGAGAGCAGGAGAGGGCCACAGCTCCAAATGCATAAACTATTCCACGAGTTCTGCCTAATTCAGAAGGACAAAAGTCCTTTGGGACAAAAGCAAGGCTACACAGTATATTTTTCTCCATTTATTTGTTTTACCTAAAGTCAGTCTTTCTCTACCTTCCTTTCTCAGATAACTGATGTACTCACTGCTGTTGCCCTTTACTTGGCCATCCAGGACTTCAACAAAGTTGTGGTAAGCTGACGCATCAATGCTGCTCATCCTCCTTCTCCCAACATTTATCAATATCTTGAGCCAAAGAAAACATGTGGCAGCGAATCTGGTATCACGTAATCCTTGTTGCTTGGCAGTAGCAAGTAAATCTGCTCATCTCTGGATGATAAGCAAATGTGGAGACTTGAAGGCAATTATCCAGCTAGGATGCTGTTCAGTTCGGCTGTGTAGTTGTTATGAGGTGAGGCAAATTAGTGCATAAGGCTTGTATGTTGCACTAGAGCACCTCGGAGGTATAGATCCTTTAATCTGAAAGGAGTTCAAAGAATTTGACTGATTCTTGAGAACAATGAAATGCAGTCAATGAAATGCAGACAGCTCTAGGGTCACAACACATGAGGAGATGGGAGTTTTTGGAACATGTGCTGATTCATGTGGAAGTTGGAAGCATGCAGAATTACTGGCATCGTAGAATAAGATAGATGAAGGAGACATATTTTGCATCTGTAAAGGAGACTTGATATTGAAGTGCATGTTTCAAAATAACAGGCTGCTCAGTTTCTGTGGGGCTTGTTATGTTAACAGTGAATTTATAAAGCCAACGTCTCATCAGAGAACCAAAAACACTTTAGGAAAATACAGAGAGTATTAAGCCCTGATGTGGTGAATTCACTGTCAACTGTTTCAAGAGGTAGACACAGACAATCAAGGAAGTTCAAAGAAATGGGGAATATCAGCTTGAATTGTTAAGTATTGTTAAGTATTTGGGAAAGGAGAGATTTTGTTTCTTTTGTCTGTACAACATGTCACACATTAGAGTTTTAGCTCAAACATGGGACTCTCAGAAGGCTCCAAAATAAGGGAAATCATAATTGATAGTGAACAGGGACTTTCCTCATCTGACAGTCTTTGGTCATTCTCCCTTGTTCAGTTTAAAAAACAAAAGCTTCTAATAGAGCTGGATAAATACGCCTCAGACGTGGCTGAGCTCATCCGAACGCCCATGGAAATGCACTACATCCCCCTCAAGGTAGCGCTGTGGTAAGTATCGCTTCTTGCACGCCGCAGCAGCCGATTCCTCACCTCTCCTTGGCTTTTGTTTGTTTGATTTGAAGTTTCAGCATTTGTTGAAGATTTTTCTATCATAAAGTGTGAATTTCCCATTGCACATAATGTCTTCTCAGCCCTGAGTACTGAGTTAGAAAATACTCAGTTTGAAAAAGGAAAAGCAGACATTCTTCCAAAAGTCTGTGGCCAAAAAGTAAATTTACTCAGGCCCTCTAAAACACGTATTTTGCCTTTATGCTTATGTCTTCGAAACTAATTTTATACTTCCCAAGTATTTCAGGTGTCTTTTCAGTCCAGAAAACCTTTAGTATGTGGGGGGAGGTAGTTAAGATCATTATAATTCTCATTTCCCAAAGAAGCCAGCATCCTTGCTAATTAAAATGTGGCTGTATTCTAAAAAGTAGGTTTTCATTCTGGATTTGCTGTGCTCGGTTTGCATATAAAAAGTTGGTTGCCACCTTGGGCCCTCAGAGGCAGTTGATTATTCCTATAAGGAGGAGTGACTCTGCTGCTCAATCATGCTGTGCTGAATCTGATGAACTGAAGTACCACAGTACATGGAACAAGGCTCCTGATGTAGCACAAAGAATTGGTTCTGTCTTTCTGTCTTATTTCTGTCTTCTTCAGGGGCAGCAGGTGTGAGAAACATACAGAACTCACTTTGGACCAGTGTTTGTAGCTCTGACTGATTATATTCACATAGCTCCTGAGAAGCAAGAAACATTTTGTTAATTACCTGCTAGCACATAGCAGGACATTTAGATGTCTTCCCAATCATCTCCATTTTTGCCGTGTGCTCCTGTGGCCATTGTGTCCTAGGTTACAATCCAAAGACCTGAGTTTTGCTTCCGACAAAAGCACCAGTTCAGCTGAGTTATTTGAGGATAAGAGGAACACATAAGATATACACAAACAAAATAAAATGGCAAAATGTATTTTATTTGCCATTGAACTTTTCTTTGTTTGATGGTATATCCTTTGAATGGCATGAATATAACCTGAGTTTTTGCTCTTTTTCAGCTATCTCTTAAATCCTTATACTGTGATGTCTTGTGTGGCAAAGTCCACCTGCGCTATCAACAATACTGTCATTGCATTCTTCATTTTAGCTACAATAAAAGGTAAAACATTGAGGAAAAATTACTCTTCATGCCCTTCCATAAAGATTTTAGAAGTAGTAGAAATTAAATCCATGTAGATCTTTATAAATGTGATTACTGCAAATATATTAGTGGGACGCATCAGAAACTGGACTGCAGCAGTATCTAAATTCTATGTGAAATCACAGGAGCCAAGAGACTACCTGAAGGCAAAACTCTCTTTCAGCCCAGTGTGCCTATGAGTTTCATCTCTTAAAAACTGACTTTTTTTCCTGGGTCCATTTCAGTATTTCCAAAAGGAAAACAATCTCCAGTTATTGACTAATGAGACAAAAGGGGTTTTCATTTAAAAGCATTTGCAAAAGCAAAGGAACAGGGTCCATTTGGCTAACTTGATTTTTAAACTGTTTTTTTTTTTTTTGTCTTGCTGACGCTGTAAGACACAGTTTTGCTGTTGGCATGCTGTCCCATGCATTCCCAGCCTGATTTGGTGTGTGGCAGCCTCTAGTGTTGGAAAAGGGCAAAGAGAGAGTATTGGCGAGTAAGTTCCGGGTACCAGTTCTTTTGCACTATGTAGAATTTAATGCTCCGTAAAGTAGAGTGTGGGGAAGCTACTCCATAGGAGATTTTAATTGTAGTGGGAGAATACCTATCCCAAGACATACTTTATCTTTTAAAAGATGGAAGCAACAGAGCTTAAGAAGTATTTGATGTCAGTGGTTGGATACGTCCCATAATTAGCCTAGTGAACTCACTCAGGGTTCTTGCTGAGCTGTATTTTTACTGATAAGTTTGATCAAATGACATAAAACAACAAGTTCTGGCCAGGATATTGCATTAGGTGCTTCCGTTTTCTGGTGATCTGAGACCATTTGAACTTGATCTTTTGGTGGGAGGCAATGCCACAGGTGCAGATAAGGTGCTCGGGCAATGAGCTGACTCAGCAGGGAGCTCAACCTGAGCTGCCGCACATGAGGCCTCCACAGAGACGTTTATAATTAAAGACGACTTGGGAAATCTGGTCTGGTCATTTCTGTACCTTTGTTTTTATATCTGTCACCAGGGCTGAGGCCACTACTCTCCTTCCCTTGTGATGCTGAGAGCTTCACGGAGTGCCCCGGCACCTTCTGGTGATAGTGGCATCTGGCATGGCCAGCTGTGACAGCTGTTTCATGCAGAAGTGACTTGAGTGAATGTGCTACTCCTCACAAACAGGCCAGCATGAGTGGCTACTGTATATATAGACTGGGTTATGTGAATATCTTTATGTAAATTATAGGGGATATAAACCTTATTTTGTGCAGGAGAATTAGTCAGGTATGAGTCATTCTCCTTTCAAAAGTGTAGGTAACAAAAGAGCGCTCTCCAGGACACATTTTGCTGCTCAATAAGTGGCCTTCTGGTGTTGTAAAGCCCTTTGGACTTCTTGTCTCTAGGACTATTACTAATCATTCCTTCTGAATGAACTTTGTTTTTCTATTTGCAGGTAGTGCCTTTCTCAGTGCAATATTTCTGGCCTTAGCAACCTACCAGTCATTATACCCTGTCACACTATTTGCTCCGGCCCTCCTTTATCTTCTTCAGGTAGGTGATTTTTAACTGTTTGCCCGTTGTCTGCTCGTATCTGTGCAGGGGCAGCTCTTCTCCGCTAGCGAGAGAGGGAAGTCAGGGGCAAGCACCAAGTTTTAAAAAACGACCTCTCTGCTCAAGTCATGGATAGTTTGAAGCCTTAATGGGGATGATTGTGGGCAGCGGGTTGCCCTTGCGCCTCTCTCCTTCGAGAGCACAGTGTTGGGTCCATCGGGGCTGGCCTTGGTCACTCAGGGGTGCCCACTACCTTGCCAGGGAGCCACTGCTCCAGGCAGGCTGGCACTGCTGCAGGGAGGTAGGTTTGAAGCCGAGGCCGCTCTTTGCTACTGAGCAGAAGACAGCACGTGTGGAGAACGCTGCAGTCCTGGCGTGCGGAGTAGGGAAGTTTCGATAGGGGTGGCCAAGCAGAAGGAAAAGGGAAGTGTCTAATTCAGCAAGTGGGTTTGTCTGCATGCAGACAAACCAAAGGAATTCAAAAGGAATTTGACCCTATGTAAAAACTTGTGATGTACGCAGGGCCCCCGTGGTGTGAAATACCCATCTGTCATACTGTGCTTGATTTTCCAGCACAGTGTGGATGGTTTAATCTGTCTGAGGGAAGAACCCCCAGCCAGTTGTGTTTTAAGGCTGCTCCTCCCAGGGCGGCAGTGCCAGGATTTGATACTTCCTTTCATCATTTTAAAAAGATGTTCTGAATGCTCAGGCTTGTTTGTGTCTTTCCAACTGATCAGCCTTTTTGTCTTCTGCTTTCAGCGTCAATTTATACCGGTGAAACTGAAAAGTAAAAGCTTCTGGCTCTACACCACGCAGTATGCAGCACTGTACCTGTGCAGCCTGGTGGTGATCATCTGCCTTTCCTTCTTCCTCCTCAACTCCTGGGATTTTATCCCGGCTGTTTACGGGTTTATGTAAGTAGGAATTCTTACTGTTTCAATGTGATCCCCTCTGTGTTGTTTCTTATGTCTCACATAAAGGAGCAGCACTTCCTGTCGTCAGGAATGTGCAATCTCTGATTCCACTGGCAAGGCAGGAAGAGAAAAAGAGCTGGCATTAGCCATCTTTAACCAGCTCTAACATAATTCTGTTAATTAAGGAACAGCAAGAATTAGAGAAAATGGGAGATGGGACGAAGAGGTGAGAAAGCTGGTTGTTTTCCATGGAGCCAATTGAAAATGGGTTTGATCATTGAGCTGCTGTGATTGTGAAATTTTCTTCCCTGGAGATTTTGAGCCAGTTAGACAAATATCTGCTCAGGTGTGGTTTAGATAGGTTTAGGTGGCAAAGGACATAAGGAAGGATTGATCCCTTTTTTTCTCCTCCAAATATTTGTCTCTTTGGTTTCTCTTTCACATATTTAAAATTTACGTCCTCCATTCAATAACACACAGTGATTTGTTAATGAAACAGAAGCGGTGTAAAACGAATTGTTTAAAAATGCTACCTTGACTTTTCCTTTTAAATTTCAGCCTTTCAGTTCCAGATCTGACACCCAATATTGGCCTTTTCTGGTACTTCTTTGCGGAGATGTTTGAGCACTTTAGCCTTTTCTTCGTGTGTGTGTTTCAAATCAACGTGTTTTTCTATACCATTCCTTTGGCAGTAAAGCTAAAGTAAGTATGTTTCTTTGCTAGATTTTTGACTCTTTTTGCATTGACAGATTCTGTATTTTATTTCTGTATTTTAGTTTCTGTTCGTGGGACTTTTGTGAGATGTATTTTTCTTCACTAGCATATTTGCTCTCTGAAAAATTGTTTAAACTCTTAGTGAACTAAGTCATGATTGGAAGCTTATGAGGCTGGCGCCAGATGTCTGGATCTGAGAGCCTGGAAAGACAGTTTTTGCATGGGGCTATCCCTCTCATTGCCCAGAGGTTGATATTTTTTTCTCTCAAACAAAGTATTAATGCATGTGCTGGATTGGAATGGACAAATAGGTCATATCACTTAGAAGCCATGAGCTCCTATCAACAGGAGTGCAGCTGGTAGATAAAGGGAGAAGTTACTCTCTAAACCAGGTCTGGAATACTGCAGTTTTTGGCCTCTCAATAGAAGAAAGATGTTGATAAAATTAATGAAGTCCTGTGGAGGATCACGAAGCTGCTCAGAGGGCTGGAGACCAAGGAGAAGTTGAGAGAACTGGGCTTCTTCAGCCTGCAGAAGAACAAGTTTCAAAGGGTACAGGGATAGCAGCTTTTCGGTGTTTAAATGGAGGTTATTGAGAGGGCAGAACCAGGTCTTGTGCTGAAGTGCACGGGAGGAGAGAAAGAGACGGTGCCATTACTTGAAAGAGGGGAGGTTTTGACTACGTAGAAGAGTCATGGTGAAGACAGCCAGGGATTGGAAGTACCTGTGTGTGTTGTTGTCTTCAGAGGTTTCCCAGATCTGACCGAACAAAGTCCTGAACAATCTGCTAGGAGCTTAGCACAGGGCTTGCTTTGAGGAGAAGGTTCTACCAAGACCCCTGAGGTTCCCTTTTTCAGCAGGCTCTGGCTGAGGAGGCTCCTGCTGCTGTACCCTTGTGCACTCTTGGAAGTCTTTTTTTTTTTTTTTTGCCATCTTAATAATGTGTACTAATGTTTGGAGCTGGAAAGATTCTTCTGCAAAGCACCATTAACCATGGCCAGGGTTAGGGGAGGCAGCAGGTAGATGCTGACTCCTGTCTCTGCGTGAACCATACCCTGCTCTCTGCGTTTGGAAGGCTGAGGGTAGCCTGTGGTCACAGTGTGTGACCATCACTTACGTGTGCTGTGAATGCAGAAAGAAAACACCTCTATCACCTGAAGTGCTGTGTGGGGCTCTTGGACACCTGCATTTCCCAACAGGGTGTTTTTCCTTCATCTTGTTTCCCTGTCAGTGTCACAAAAAGCTGCAGTGGGATCATTTTTATTAATCTTCAGATTAATAATATCTGAAATCTGGAAAGGGAGCACATCTAACTGATGTTGCATCCTCAGTCCCTCCACTGCTCCTGTAACGGAAAGAACTGCCCAACCCATGTGCCTCAGGCCCTGGGAAGGGTGTCGGGATTACTAGGCCTCTGGCAGTGACACAGCTTGTCATTTTGGTGTCAAAAAAAATGTTTGAGATCTCGATTCGTCGCTTGCCATGGTGTTGGAGTTGTTGCACATCTGCATTTTTCATGGTGACTGTAAGAGGAAATCACAAATTCTATTTTAAGAGGAAAATTTAAAATCTTAAAATTTTAAGAGGAAATAACAAATTATTTCCCTGATCCATATGGATCTGTGAATTGGGCTCTGCTGTATGTATGTAGGTAGGTATGTGTGTATGTACAGGTACAGAAGAGGCAGCAGATAAGGCAGTACAGATGCCTGCTCCTTGCCAGAATAAGCCAGTGGGGTGAGAAAGGCTTGTGGCTGGAACCAGTTCTTTAGTGCTTGAGCAAAGTGGTAACTCAGGGGTATTGTTGGTGGGCCATTGCCAACAAGTTTACCCTTCTGTCTGCTAAAAACATCCCCCGATTGCCTTGATTTACAATGGGCTTATTCCGGCAACTTGGAATGGGTGCTGGCATCCCGGCCTGTTGTGCATTGTGCCCTTGCTGACCTGAGTTTCCGTCCTCTCATCCTGTGCATCTCTTCCCTTGCAGGGAGCACCCCATGTTCTTCATGTTTGTCCAGCTCGCCATCATCTCCATCTTCAAGTCCTACCCCACGGTGGGAGACGTCGCGCTGTACATGGCCCTCCTCCCGGTCTGGAGCCACCTTTACAGATGTGAGTTCTTCATGTTTCCTTGGTCCTGTCTGGAATGGGAAGGGGGGCTGTCCAGTAAGTCACCACTAAACTAAACGAGGCTCTTGAGTCCTTCTGGAAGCAAACTTTATTTCCAGTGATGCAATCTCTGAAGTGATTTTAGGACTGGAGTTGAGAGACATCACATGGGGAATTCTCCCTTTTGCAATACCTTCTCTTTCTTTCCAAATTCTTCTGAAGATTGCTCAAAGGATGTGGCTGATGTGAAATACCTTGGTCCTTTGAGCGCAGCCCTGGCAGGTTTCACTCCCATTTAAGGCTATGGAATTTTTGTGCTGTTCCTGATGGGTCTCCCACCCTTCAAATCCTGCACCCTTGCAGTGCGTCTTTGTTTGCACCTCTTCTTTGCTCTGAGTGAAAGTAACTGGATTCATCTAAGCCATGGTCCAGGTTTTCTTAGGTGCTTAATAATGCGCCTATTTAGTTCTTTAAATCATCAGAGCTGCTCCCTGCTGATTTTCAAGCTCTGTCCCTGGAACTTGCTACACGGGGGAGTTTTTGCAAGTATAATATTCCCAAAGAGCTGCATTTTTCCTGGCCTTGTCTGCTGAAGTGACTGTGAAGCAGCTGCTTTGACCAATCCTGCCGGGCTGCCCTGGATTTTTACTACAGTCTCCTCTCACCTGGTCAAGTGCTGTTGTGGTCAACAAGCCTGTCTTGCATCAGGAGGCATCGTCAGTAGCCCCAGCACTTTGGGTATATTTGGCTTTATTTAAATGCTGGTTCTCTGCAGCATCAGTAGTAGGGAGTAAAACAGGGCAGTTTGAGCCCATCTGCTGCATGAGTACCCCGCTACCGATAGCTAAGGCCAAAGCAGCCGTGAGCCCTGTGCCTGTTGTGGCCGCAGCAATGCCGACCCGTCGGGTGGGCTGTGTGTTCCAAGCACCTCAGAGCAAAGGAGGATGAGCAGGGAGAGGTCCCTGCGGAGAGAGGAGCCCTCATGCCTCTAGCACAGCTGCCCAAATAGCCGTGTTTGAGCCTCAGGCCGTGGCTCAGCCTTTCAGCCACTCCTACCCTGCATTTGGGAAGGGGAATTACCTTCAGGAGCTAGAGACAGGGCCAGGGCTTTGTGATCCCTAGAAGGGGGTCATGAAGTTGCCCTTAATGGATGTTTTGTCTCAGCTGTGCTCTTCATTCTGAAAAAGCCAGAGGCCTCAGCAAAAGAATGTCTCTTTAGGAGCAGGACCTAGAAGGAAGGAGCTACAAGTAATAGATTCATACTCCAGCAAAGTTGTTTCTTTTAAAGGAAACCTATAATGGATTTTTAAAATAATTTTCTTGCTAGAATTAGTAAAACAAATGTAAAAGATAATTACTGGAGAGAAGTGTTGCCTCTTTACTGCCTTTATCTTAAAAGCCATTGCAGGACTGCTCACTGAATGCACCTTTGTGACAACTTGCTTTTCTTTTGCAGTCCTACAGAACATCTTCATCCTGTCTTGCATGCTTGTTTTCTGCTCCCTCCTCTTCCCCGTCCTGTGGCATCTCTGGATTTACGCAGGAAGTGCCAACTCCAATTTTTATTACGCCATCACATTGACTTTCAACATAGGGCAGGTCAGTAGAGTGAACCAGCGTGGCAGCGCTTCGGGAGTGCGGTGGAGTGGGTATTCTGTCAGCAGCAGCAAATTCTGCAGGATGTGTCTGGCTCTTTGCATCCTACCTAGCAGCTTGGAGCTGCAGTGTGCCTTGTCCTCACGATGCGTCTGCCAATGCGCAGCAGAGCCCTCGTGGTGTCTGCGCCGTTGCTGCGCTCTCTGGGCTCGTCTGTACTGCAAGTTACGCAGCCCACGGAGCCAAGGAAAGCGGCTCCGTGCAGCAGGACTAATGGCCGGTGCCAACAGAGAAGGTCAGCTCAGAGGGGAAGCAGGGGCGGGCAGTGCAGGGCAGGGGGACCAACAGGAAAACAAGAACGCATGAAATGGGACATGGGACCATTTCTTTTTTCCTGAAGCAAAGCACAGCAACTCACTGAAACGTGGGGCTGAGGCAGGACGCGGGGTCCCTGACATGCCGGGGCTCTTCCTGCATCTTGCAAGATGATACCCTTCTAGGTAAGGGACTCACTGGCATTAGGGAAAACAGAGCTTAGCACCGTGGAGGATGAGGTCCAGTGTACACAGCTGCTAAGCTCTCCAGCTAGTGTGTGCTGCTGCAGCGGAGCTGCACTTACAGGTGGCTCCTGTTGGTATCCTAAGGAGATTTGATTTCCTATTTGAGAAAACTGTAGCAGATTCTGCAAGGTTTTGTGCTCTGTATAAATGCAAACAGAGCAAAAATCTCCTCTCTGCTTTTCTTGTTTCTCATGGGAAGGAACTAGCCCTCATCCCCGCCAGCCCCTGTTCTTTCTTTTCCCATGAAAAGACATCTGCAAATAAGTTTAATTGGAAAAAAAATGAAAGGGGTGGATGGGAGTGTGGCCATCGTCAGCCACTGCACGCAGAAAAGCAGGGACCCAAATCAGTGCTGCTGGTTTCTCTTCTGGGCACCTTCCCTTGCTGTCCTCCTGACACCTTAGCACAGCACGGGTGGCGTGAGAAGGGGGTGACCTCGTCACGATTTTGGGCTTCCCCACTCCATGCACTCCCAAGATATTCCAAGGTATCCCAGCTGTGATTCCATATTACAAAGTAGCGGGAGGCAATTCCAGCCTGGGGGACTTGCACCCTCCTAGCCAAGCAGGATGGTGCCACCATCAATTTGTGTGTTCTGAACTGGATCAGGGGGAAGAAGGTGCTTTTCAGGGGCAGCCATCACTGTCCTTCATTTAAAAAAAAACAGAGCACAAGCTTAAGCACAGGGTTGTCAGCCCCACTGAGAGGACACTTCAGCACAGGGTCAGGAAGGAGGTGGGAACACAGTGGGGATAGGAGTGCAAAGCCGCAGCTTTGGTCCCTCTGCCCTCCTCTTCCCCCTTCAGCACATATTGCTTCTGTTACACTCCCCAAAACCTCTGTTTGCCGAGGTGGCCCTGTAAGGCTGTGCTGGTTCCCCTTCTGCCTGCAAGTCTCCAAGCCTTTCTGGGATAAATTGCAGCAGAGGAACAGTCACAAATGCAGAGTCCTCAGTAGCAGTCATCAGTAAGAGACTTTCAGCACTTGGGCTGGGTCCAGTTACAGCGCTTCCATGAAGCAGGTCACGCCTGGGCTCTGGGCTGACCTGTAAAGCTGCGCTCAGCTAGGCCTGTCACTGTCCCGCGGTTCGGCCTGTTCATGGACATGCTGTTTCCCCAGCCGTGGGAACACAGTGGCAGGGAATGTGATCCCTTTAAACCTCCCCTGGTTTTGTTATGCGAGACGAAGGTCAAGGAATGTACATGTGGCTGCAGTGGCTCCTCTTGCAAAGCACCATGAACAGCAGAAGAACTTCCTAAATCCTTTTGGTGGCTGTCACAAACACATCCCCTTTATCCTTTTGGAAACTTTACTGACATGTCTGAATGTTTCCCTTCTGCAGATCCTGCTCATCTCAGATTATTTCTATGCCTTCCTCCGGCGGGAGTACTACCTCACTCACGGACTCTATTTGCAAAGGCAGGATGGGACAGAGGCCATGCTGGTTTTGAAGTAGGGATCATGCTCGCCAGTCTTGGGGAATGGACCACTCTGAGGAACTTGCAAAGCTTGGGGCACATGGGGTGGGTGGGGAAGGTTCCCTGGATGAGGTCAGACCTCGAGGATGATGCCTACGGAAGGAAAGGGCTGAGAACGTTCTGGAAACACCCTCCTGAGCTACAGCAGTGAATGAGTGCAGGGACTACAGGAGCTGCAAGCAAGAGCCACGGTGCCTCCCTTGGAGCGTCTCCCTCTCCCCTCAGCCGTGCTTCTACTGCGACCTTGGCCAGCAGCTCTGGGCAGTCCAGCAGGAACTGGAAGAGGTGCCTGGGCTACAAACGGGGCTGGCCCAGCGAGAGCTGAGAACAGAACCTGTTCACTGGTACTGCTGCTCGGGGAGGTTTGCTTCTCCTGGAAACTCCCCCTTCACTGCTTTGACCAGAAGTGTTCCTGCTTGGCATGTGACAATCTCTCAGCATCAGGGCCTAAACCCAGGCTGCACTCACCTCAGATGATCTTTCTTGGTTCTCATCCTCTTATTGGATCCGGAAAAAACAGTCTGCTCAGGCACAGTGAGAGCTTGTGAAACAGATGCCCCGTTGGAAGGAGGGTGGCCTAGGCTGCGGCCATAGGTAATAAAGTGACCAGCTGGGAGCTCAAAACTACTGAGAGCTCGGAGTGTGCTGGAAGCAGGAGCAGGACGGGGACAACACAGACACTTTCATGTTGGGAGCTGCTCAAAGCACTACAGAGTCTCTGCAGAAGGGACCCTGCTGCTGTGGGGATGGGAATGGGGGGAGCTTTTCTCCGTACATAGCTCAGTGCAGCACTGCAGGACTTTTAAACTGTAGCCGTTTTGATTGCTCAGCACGGCAGTGCTGCGCTTGAAGGGACCAGTAGGTGTCAAAGGCTCCTCTCTAAGACCAGAAACCAGACTCAAAAGGAGCCTCAGATGCCGCTTCTGTGGAGCTATGGGGCTCGAGCCGTCCCACAGCAGCATAACAAGCAGCATCCTGGGGTTATTCTCTTGCAAGGACACTGCTGCTCTCTTATAGCTGCACGTGGAGGCCTGCACAAAACCCACAACATCTCGTGGTTCCCCGATCCCTTCCCTTTATGTTCAGGTCTGCACACCTGAGCTTTGCCTGCTGCCCCCATGAATGTGACTGACCTAGGGGAGCCCAGGCTGGATTTCTTTCCCTGCTGGTTGCATGCTGGCACTGAGAAGCAGTAGTTAAACAGTGTTGGAAACTTTTCCACTGGTGCCTGGGCAAGAGGCAGCCAGTCTGCCCCGTTGATCCCAAGAAGAATTTGGAGGGCTGCTAATCCAACAAATCAGAAACTACATCTGTTACCAAGCAATTGAAACACCAACATGCCCAGGCCCTGCCCAAGCAGCTCTTTTTTTTTTAAATTATTTTTTGTTTCTGGACAGTAATGACTTTTGCCTTATTGCACTGCCCTTAGCGCTTTGCCGGGTGGGCTGCTCCGCTCCAGCTCAGCCGCTTCAGCCCGGGAGGCTCCGCGCCCCAGGCCGTGGCCAGGAGCACAATAAACTGCAGGTTGGAGACACCTCTGGGATGCCCCACATTGAGCACGGGTGATACGGGAGCGGGTTGGTGTCTGGGGCCTGCAGGGTGTGACTGCAGCCAGGGAAGGAGCTCAGGATTTTTGTTAACGTGCTGTAAACGAGGGGAAAAAGAATGGGATTTTTTTGCTGCTTCAAGACTGGAGGAGTTTTTCACTTGCATCTAAGGAGAATAAATATTCCCAGAATGTAGGACTCTGGGAAGGGCAGGATTTGGCTGGAGGGGACCAGGGGGCTCTGATTGACATACACCAAAAGGCAAACCAAGGGACGCCGAGGGAGCCAGGTGCTCCAGGGCATCCTGAAGGGCACCCAGGGGAGCAAACAGAGGCATCCTGAGCGGAGCGGGAGGGAAGAAGGGGCCACAGTGCCCATGAGAAGGGAAGAGCAGCGCTCCGGGACACCCCAAAGGTGCTTTGGTTTTAAGGAGTGTTTTAACCAGTTGCCTTTTATTCTCTGCGGGCTTTCAGACATTTGGTCTCACACTTCCTCTGACAAAATCCTCTCATATTTTTTTTACACTTACGGCTTTCCTGCTGCTTGCGCTCTACTCCTCGATGAGCAGTGGAAGGGCTGCAGCTGCGAGGCCAGGGCCAGCAGCCCCTCCCTATGTGTCCGGCGGGTGAGTCTGGTGCCCGGGACTGCTCTGGGAAGAGGCTACAGCTTCCTCCAATCTTCCTGCTCTGCAGAGCTGCTCTCCAGAGGCACCTGAGCTCAGAGACGGAGCTGAGACTCAGCCAGGGCAGCTCAGAGCTGAGGGATCCCTTTAACTCCTGTAGCCGCTAGTCACCCCGTGTTGGGGAACCTTCCCCAGACACCGCCGGTGCCTCTTTCCCACCACGGCAGCGGCCGCAGATCCTCCCTCGAGGCTTCCAGAGCCTTGTGGGGGCAGAGGGACCTGTGGTCGGTTCCTCCTGGCGGCCTCGGGGAACGTTTCCGCCAGCAGCCTCAGAGCAGCTGGGCAGCCCTGGCTTCTCTGGCGCTTCTCATCAGGGGAGCAGCGTGTCTGGAAGGCAGAACCTGCCCGGCACAGCCCAGGAGCCACCCTGGTGCACTCCTGGCACCCGGGAACGCAGCCCCACACAGCCCGGCCCACGGCAGGTATATGGGGCCGCGGATGGGAATGGGGCCACAGATGGGGATGGGGCTAAGGACACAGCTGGTGATGGGGCCGCTGCTGGAGATGGGGCTGCAGCATGTACATACGTCATGTCCATGTGGGTGAGTCCATGGTGGGTCCCCACCAGCACAGGTGGTCCAGAGCCTCCGGAGAGCCTCCCAGCCTCTGACCCCAGAGCTGCCCTGTTCAGTGGGGCAGAGGCATCATCCCTGTCCTGCAGCGTTCCCACCGCGGGGCCATCTGACTGCTGCCCTTCTCGGGGCGGGATGTTGACAGGGGACACAACCCTTGCAACAGTCGTGTTGCAACTGACAACAGCGAGCGCACGCTACCTGTTGATCCCCAAACAGGAGCCTGGGTGGCTGGTGACGCTTCCTGCTTAGCGATGCCTCTGCAGGCAGCAGCCGCCGACTGCACAGCCCTGGCAAGGAGGGATGCGCTCCAGGCAGCCCAGACATGTAAGGGCTCTGCACGGGCCCCCCGGGCAGGGAACAACCTCCCATGTCCCCGTTACTAGCTCACAAATGCCGTGGGGGCTCCACAGGCCCCCGGGAATGGCCGTCTCGGAGCAGGTGGCACTGGCGGGGTCACCTTTGCAGACGTGGCTGCGTGAGCTGAGGTGCACATGGCCCCATCCCTGCCAGCAACATGTGTCTGGGGATGCCCATCCTTGGGAGAGCCAGGTTAGGAGGCAGCTTGTCCTTGGGACACGACCTCCCTGGGACAGGGACTCCCTGGGACACAGCCTGGGACACAGCCTCACTGGGACACGGTCCCTTACAGTGACCCATCCTCAGGCCAGCCCAACCTTGGGACACCCCATCCCATGGGTGGCCCAGCCACCACTCTCCATCCGGCTGGAGCGGGATGGAGCCGGAGGCGCCCAGTGCCGGCTGGGACGCCCATCATGCCCAGCGCCACAGGGGTGCGTGTGGGCCAGGCCAAGGTGCCCAGTGCCCGGGGAGTGGCCCAGGTAAACATTAACGAGCCCGGGATGACACTGCTGGCTGCCGGCAGCACCAGGCCCGGCCCTGGGCACTGCCGGAGCCACCAGCACCAGCCATGACGGGGCTCCGAGTCCGCTACCACCTTCTGGTAGGTCCCCGCATGCTCCTGGGGGTGGGAGTGGGACACAGCCCAGTGCCCTGGTCCCCACAGGCGCCACCGGAGGTGTCAGGCCCGGGCATGACAGTAGGACAGCCCTGTGTCCGCGCTGGGTCCATGAAGGCCCGACATCCTGTGGCCAGGCCCACATCTGTCCTGACCGCACTGATGGTTTTAGACAGACGGCTGAAATGCTTCAGAAATGACATTAAGATCCAATTTGGAGTGAGAGTGTCTTGGGGTTCAAAATCCCCTTGCTCCCTTGAGCTTGAGGCCCTGGGTGGTGCCATATGCCCCATGGCCAGGTGACACCAGTGGCATGAGCTGCCACCGCCCATCCTGCAGGAGGACCTGGACGAGGAGCTGTCCCCGGTGTGCGCGGAGCCGGGGGACGAGGAGCAGACGGGTGGGGAGGCCCTGGAGGAGCCGGGGCAGCTGCAACTGAGCGAGCCCAGCAGCGTCCTGCAGGACACGGAGCTGCGGGAGGTGAGGGAGCACCTGGCCCCGCGCCCAGCATCGTGCCCGGCATTTTGCTCAGCTCCCCCGCACAGGGGAGACCCCAGTACAAGGGGGCCTGGTGCTGGCCACGGCCCTGGGATCCACTAACCCCAGCCCAGTGCACTCCTTGGGAAGGGGCACGGAGCTTGGCCCATCCCGGGGGAGCTGAGGAGCAGAGTCCCACTTGGGGGGCGGGGGGGGTCTCAGCACAATGTCCCCATAACCAGCTCATCATCACGGGCTCCGTGGCAGTGGCTGTGGGGACAGACCCACAAGGGTGCTCAGGACGGAGGCTGCATGGAGAGACCTGCAGGGACGGGCACCCCCTCGTCCCCGAGGGTAGCAGAGCCCAGGGCTGAGCAGGGGGCAGTGCCCAGGTCCCTGGCTACCTTCATGCCCCCGGGCACTCAGCCCCGGAGGAGAAGGGCTAGGCATGGGTCTGGGCGTTGCGGGGCAGCCCCAGGCTGAGCGCGGCCGCCCCAGCTGGCACCGCAGCTGCCCACACGGCTGCACCATGCGCCCTGGAGCCTGCTGTACTGCACCGCGCGGGACGGCTTCAGCCTTGGCACCCTCTACCGGAGCACAAGCCGCCAGAGCGCCCCGGCACTGCTGCTCATCAGGGACACGGAGGCACAGGTAGGGCCAGGCCCTGCTCGGGGCCATGGGGAGTCACTCCGGGCCCTGCTGCTCAGCGGGGTTGAGTGGACACTGCCGGCATCAGCAGCACGCGCAGCCTCCCTGGCCTGGGGGTTTCCCTCAGTGCCGCTTCCCTGTGCTCCTCACTGGGCTCCTCATGTCTCTGGCCCCATCGGGGGATGCAGCGAGAGCCTCTCAGGCTCACTGGGCAGAGCTGCCCCCGGCCTCTCCCTGCTCCTCCCTGTGGTCCCCGTGGGGCTCGGCCATGTGTTGGGCCCTGTAGCACGTAACGCCACCTCCGCTCTCTGTCCCATCAGGCTTTCGGCGCCTTCTGCGCCTCCGCCATCCGCCTGAGCAGCTGCTTCTACGGCACCGGCGAGACCTTCCTCTTCTCCTTCTCCCCAGAGCTCAAGGTGGGGGAGGCCTCGCTCTGCACCAGGGAAACCCCAGGCTGGAGGCTGGTTACAGTCTCATGTCCCGGCACTGGGGAGGGCCTGGCAGAGCTTGGGGCCATGGGGCTGTGCCTGGTGGCGAGGGGGGATCCGTGAGTCCCCAGGGCAGGTGGTGCTTGGAAGCTCACGGGGTTGGGGTGACCCTCGTCCCCAGCTGGGATGGACTCTGCTGCCTTCCTGGCACCAACCCGGGTGCCTGCAGTGGTCGCCGGGCGGCTCCGGGCTGACCTCCTGCCCGCAGGTGTTCCCGTGGACCGGCAGGAACAACTTCTTCCTGAAGGGCGACAAGGACCTGCTCATGATGGGCGGTGGCAGGTAGGAGCAATCCCTTTGCGGAGCCCTGAGCTCCCTGTGCAGCAGCTGCACACGCGCGGGGCCAGTGAGCAGGCAGAGCCCTCAGGTCTGCCTGCGGGTTGTGTCTTCCCAGCGGCAAATTCGGGCTGTGGCTGGACGGGGATCTGTACCGTGGCGGGAGCCACCACTGCGAGACCTTCGGCAACGAGCCCCTCTCCAGGCGGGAGGAATTCTGCATCCAGGCCCTGGAGGTCTGGGGCCTGGGTTGACCGCGGCTGCCTCCGGACTTGGTCCCACACACGGAGCCTGGCCCTGGGGCTGGGCCTGCCTGGTACCGCTCTGTCCGGCCGGGACAGGGCTCCTAAGGCAGTACGGGGCTGCCCTAGGTGCCGCTCAGGGTTCCTGCATGACCGTGCAGAAAGCCGCAGCGGGAAATGGAGCAGCGCCAGCGTCGGGCAGGAGCCACCCGGAGCGCCGGTCACGCTGGCCTCATACCCACAGTGCTGCCCAGGGAGGGCGCCAGGGCTGGTGGTGCAAAGGTGACAACCCCTCAATAAAGAGGAGTTGGGTAGGCTGTGGTCCAGGCTCATTGTCCCAACACGGGTGCCCCTCGACCTGGAGCAGCGGCAGGAGGGAAGCAGCCCGGCAGGCAGGGAGCCCCTGCCCTGCTCCCAGCCAGGGGCCTGTGCCAAAACGTTGCTCCCAGCACCCGAGGAAGTGCAAGAACAAGGGCTACCACCTCCGCGCAACTCCTGGTGCCACGAACCCATTTGTACCAGGAGCCAGGGAGGAGCGAGCATCCACCTCTATTCACTGTGGGGGGTCCTATGTGGGTCCCCACGCTCACAACAAGGGCGCAGACTCTGCCCAGCTGCAGAGCCCTCATCCCACTGAGTCCTGTGGGCCCCTCTGCCAAGCAACGGCTGCTCCGCTCCTGCTCCCAGGACCGCGGACAAAACTGGTCCCTGCTCCAGCAGCGCGGGTGTCCCCGGCCCTCCTGCCGGGCGCGCGGCCCAGCTCTCCCTGCAGGCCTGGGGCTCTCACCCTCTCCTTGGCTGCTGCAGGGCCAGGACCTGCTCCCGTTGCGCCTGCTCCTGCCCAGCCAGGGTGACCCTGGGGTGGTTCTGCAGGTGGAACCTCAGTCTCACCCTGCCCACAGCGCCAGCCAGCATAGAGTGCAGCTGGGCAGGGCCCTCAGTGCCCACCTGAGTGTGAGTATGACAGACCCAGTCCTGGGGCTGGTATGGAGCTGCCCAGGAGGGTTTCTGGGGCCAGGACTGTTCAAAACCAGCAGAGTCTCCAGGGACGGTGATCGTTCCGGGCACATAGTGGCTATCTGGGAAGTAGCAAGCGAAGGCCGTGCCCTCTGGCACAAAACACAGCCACCAATTGAGTGATTTCCGTGGCAGGGGGAGAAATCACCCTAAATGTCGCTGTACAAAGCCCTGAACGCAATAAATCAAAACTGCCTTCAAAAGCAGCTTCACTGGCCCTGTGCTGAGAGCTACTCCAAGGGGGCACCCCAGACATCATGGGCATTTAGCAGCTCTGAGTGCCAATGCCAGGGTCACCCCAAGCGGAGCACAGCTACTCCCAAAGACCATCAGACATCATCATCTCGGAGCCTCTCCAAGGCTGACAGGAGCTTAGGCAGCTTCACAAGAGAGCACCAAAGGCCCCAAGGCAGGACACTGCCACAAACACCCAAGAAAAGGATCGCAGAAGGGCTGAGGATAGACAGGACCTCTGGAAACCATCAAGGAGGGGGAACACTCTGAACACAGACACGCTGCGGCTGTGGGGTTGTGGGGATGGTCTCGGGGCTGCTTCACCGGGGGCTCCAGGGTGCTCTGCACACTCAGACGCAAAAGCCTGGAGCAAAGCCAGCACAGAGCGAGCAGGAGGAGACAGGGGCTGCTGGAGGCGACAATGGCTCCAGGAAAGCCCTGGCTCACGGGCAACCCCGAGGGCCGCGCGACATTCCAGGCCCCCCTCCAGGGCTCCAAGGTCAGTTCATCCTCTGCTCACGCTACTGACCTGGAGCATCGCAGCTGCCCCTGGCTGAGCCTCTGCCCTCCCTCCTCAGCACCCTGCACTGGGGCTGGATGAGCCCCCTACTCCCAGAGGCAGACGGGAGACACAGTCGAGCACGCCAGGAGCCCACAGGCCCAGCTCAACGGCAACAGCATGGGAGGCTCTGCTGCACCGCAGCGGCCTGACAGTCCCTGTGCGAGGCAGAGCGTCTGGGAGGGAGCGCAGGGCAGCTCCTCCCGAAGGAGGGATGAGCTGGACTCGACCCACATGTTCCCTGGTGGCATATGGGGACACACAGCCGTGAGCAGTGACAGGGAGGGCGCCCGGGGCTGTGCCTGAGCTTTTGCAGCGAGTGTTGCACTCCTGTGCAGCTCGCTCCCATGCTGCGATTTTAGGATCCCTCCCAATCCAACATTCGGGCTAGCTTCAACTCTCTGCACACACAGAGGCTGCTGTTAAACCTCATACGTTGCACATGCAGAATATGTAAAAGATTGGTCAGAGCTCAGTGCACTGCTCCCTTCCCTGGTGCCGGAGGTGCTGGCCACAACGCGGGAGCTGTTTGCCCTGCACAGGACACAGGGCTGCTGCACGGCTACGCAGTGGGATACCGGCTCCTAATAAACCTCACACACCACCTTCATTAGAAGAATATGAAAATCATTGCTTATAAATTTATTTTTAGTCCAGGCAGGCTCAGATTAGCATGTTTGGGAAAGAGAAATGCCGTGTCTCCGAAGTTAATATCTGATATATTTATGTACAGGTTTCTAAAACACATGGTTAATATGAGCAAAAAGCTTTTTGCAAACATAAAGTGCACCTTGTAGAACAGCTTCAAAACAGTAGGAAGCAACCATAGGAAAATTGCATTATTTTGAACAAGTACGTACTTGATTTGCTGTAGCCACGGGAGATAAAGGCCGTCCCTCACTGATTGTATTTGCTGAAGCCCAACAAGTTGCTCCTTCTGAGCTCCAACATCTCCCAGCAGGAGTTGCACAGCACAGGGGAGGTGCAGAACCACCGCGGATCCGAGCAGCAGTGGCTGCAGAGCGCCCCGCGAACAGGGGTGCGAGGTCAGGAAGAAGCAGCAGAAGGCAAAACAACTTGGGTTGGGGGTTGTTTTTTTTTTTTTTTTAATCCAATTAAATCTGAACAAGCAGTTCAACACTCATTCTCTACTTCTGCCTGACATGAACTGGCAGAACAAAAAGGCCAAGGAAATGTAAAAAGATATGAAGAGGAAAAAAAAATCAAATGCTGAACTGTATATATTTTTTTAAACTCAGTCTAAAAACTTAGTCTAAAACTCAGTCCAACTTCTCAGCATTGCAGAACATGTTGCTTGGCATTTTTAGTTTAGATGGGCTTTTTAAAAAAGAACATTTGAAACCTGAGCAAGAGGAACAGGGTCTTCCTTGTTTACGTTCGCAGCTGAGCGGTCATTTAGCAACATTCACACTGGTAACACAAGGAGGGGAAACTAAGAACCCTCCTAATTCTACAAGGGAGAGGGGAAAACTGAACACGCAGGAACAGCAACCACAAAGCCAAGAAACAAGGAAAGGCTGTAAGAACCTGAGTTTTTGTAGTTCAGTGTAGCAGTAAAAATAAAACATTCAATGTATCAAAAATACACTATAAAAACAACAAAATGCCATCTGTTGCTGAAATGCATTGCTACTTCAATAACTTTTTTTTTTTTAATTCCAGAAAATAAATCTTTGGTTATTAAAAAAGGAAGTCTTCCCCTCGCCCCTAACTTTTTATTATTAGAGGAAGTTGGATTTATTGTTCTTGAAGAGGCACCTATGGCTCCTTCCAAGCGCTGACACCTCCCTGTGCTCCCCAAACTCCCAGACCCTTCTCCAGGCTCTGCAGAGCGGGAGCGGATCCGGTCCATCCCCACCACCTCGGGAAGGGATCACTGTCAGGACTAGCAATGCCTCTTCAGCACTTCTTTTAATCACGGTGATTTTCAATCTGTTTCTCTTGCTACAAAGCATCAACACATTCCAAAAAAAGATAACTGAGGTTTTCTTCTGCGACAACAGACTGTTATTTTCTGAAAAGTCCATAAGCACTTATTTAAGTGTCGACATTAAAAGAAAGGGTACATATGCTGGATTGTAAAATGCATCACTGCATTGCCTTGGGGATTCTTAACAGCCCATCACAGTAGCTCAGAACTTGCTACTCAGGGCTACCCATCTTCTGATGGAGACTGAATAGTGCAAAAGGAAGAGAGTTAGTCAAAAGGCAGCCTTTGCTTGCAGCTGGGTTCTGGAGCAGTTCTGCATTCATCCTCTTGAACATTATTCCAGCTTTTCTTCATTGGAGTTAGATGAGGGGCAACCACATCACAATCCTATTATTAAAAGCCAGAAAATATTAACAATAGTACATTCTCTTTTGTTCTCTAACCTAAGAAACTCAGTGTCAGACTTGACGGGAGAAACAAATCCCGGGTCCTAGAAGCAGAGTACATCAGTGCTCTTTGAGGACGCTGCTTCCCAGAAACGAGAAGTGCTGCAATTAGTGGCAATGTCTGGTAGGAAAATCCTTCCACCTCACCCCTGAGGAGCCTTTGTCCCCCACACTTCACTTCTTCCCAAGTTCTTAGCAGCAGACCCAGCAGACGGGGCTGCTCCGAGGTGCCGCTGCAGCCCCAAGGGGACCCGCAAGGCGGAGCGGCCACCGCGGTCCGGGCAGCGGAGCCCATCATGCCCAGTTGCACAGACTGCCCTAATGTCCAGGCACGGAGAAAAGAGCCCACGAGGCTGCCCTGGCTCCTGTCCTGTACCAGCAGGACACACATCTGCGTGGGTCTGGTGGGACAGACTCGCGACAACACGTGGGAGCTGCAGGCAGAGAAGGGCCCTTGCCATCTGTCTGTGAAATACCCTTCCCAAAACACCTGCTCTCAGACCCCAGCACTGCTCACAGAGGAACGAGCCCCAAGACAAGCGGCTTGTGCCTGCAGCACAGGCGAACACTGATCTACCCCCTGGATTGGCATTTCAGGGAATGAAGCTCTTCCTCCCAAAGAGATTTGCAGCTGTCTCCGAGAAAATACGATGCCAAGGCCAGGATATTATCGTACGCAGTGGAACAGACACGTGCATAACTCAAAGTGTTCACAGCGCCTTTGTTAAGCAAGTGAAAGGCTTCAATACCAGTATGGAATTTCTCCCCACTTTCCTCCTTCCTCCCACAGAGAGCAGGACATCCCTCCGAGGCTGGTAAAGCAACGGGACAAACTCATCGGACCTCTTAGATGTTTCAGTCTCTGATGATTTAAACCTCTGCACGAGGCAACCTGCACCAAGGAACTAGTGGACAATGTGGACAATAACTTATTTATAAACCAAGACTTTTCAAATCATTTACTTTAAATCAATATATAACATAACAACCATATGTTATTGGGAAGCAACTCTGCTAAAGACAAGGCCAAATCCCAAGACATTCAATGAAATAGCAAGTTTATGGATCAGGGTGAAATGGTGCCAAGCGTGATGGTTACCTGTGGTTTGGTGAAATCCCTCCTTATGCACCACTGAATAAAATACTGTTTTGCAGCTGAAACAGTATCTGGATCCTGATTTTTGCAATAAACCCGAATAACCTGCTCTGCAAAAGTCTCGGGTAAAAGCTTCGAGACCTTTACAAAAAAAAAGGACAAAAAAAGAAACAAGCTTTAGTCTTTCTTGGAATCTAGAGTCCACTGAACTTTCTTCATCTAAATACGATTTGAAAGCACTAAGAAATATCCCACTCTCAGCCATGAGCTTTCTACCCCAACAAATTCTCTTTTTGTAATACTCCCAAGTCTGTACAAACACTGCTCACATGTAACACCCACCCGTCCATCTCCAGGTACCTCTGGCACTACCATAAGAGCTACCACAGACAAAGGTGATCCCAGACTGTAAAGAAAGGTGCCCTTCAGAGGCCAGATGAGGAAAATAATGACTACCTGTTCTTTAGTGATCCTCACTGCCTTGGTAGGATCAGCTTTGCAGTAGAAGAGAACTTTATCAATGGGGTTTTGTTCTTCCATTCCATAATCCATATTGATAATCTTGCATCCAAAAGAAATAAAATGGATATTTGTTAGTTTTCATCCTTAATTTTGGTAAATATACAAGGATATGCATTATACATCTGTAAATGACAGTAACCAAATAAAACCTCCCTGAAACTCCAAGGGGATGTGCACATCTGCATCAGCGAGCACCCAGCTGCACCCTGAAACACTCTGACTCCCGCCACAGGAACGTGCTGCTCCCTGACCAGCTTCAGCCTTTCCGAATCCCACCGCATGCAGAGGTAGCAGCAGAGCTTCAGTTTTTAAACATGAGGTGTAAGACAACACAATTTATGCCCACTTTTTCACAATCAGCAGGGAGAAGAGTCCACTTCTCCGTGACCTGGGATTACGTGAGTCAAGCGCAGCTACCCACACGAGCTGCTGTAATTTCAACCAAACAAGAGGTTCAGGAGTGATGGGTAGTAGCTACACAGCCATTCATTAGCTCTTCCCAGAATTGTTGGAGAAAAGGGGTTGAGCTATTAGATACTTTCACAGTGCTTCTTCATACAGTGCACAGGACTCTTTCCCACCACTGCCCAGAGCTGCTGAGCTGTGGCACCCAAATGCTTTCTGTACCAGACAAAAACCTGGGAACAGGTTTGTGCATCAGGCGTGCAACACCGCAAGGTTGGAAGTGACTGCCCGATATCTTACAGTTTAGGCCCACAGTTGCCTGGCCTTCAAAAACACACTGAGAGCACATGTCCTTGGACACATCTATACTAAAAACAAAGGTTTTCCCTTTCCTTTGAAGCAGTCTTAGGAGAACACATCCCACCCCAAGCCCAGGAGCAGGACCTGCCCAATGACAAAGTCTTGGGAAGGTGTCGAGCTGTGCAAAGCAACATGCAGCCTGGAGAGCCCCACCGTTGGGCCCTGTGCCTGACCCTCGGCAGCAGAACACCAGGGAGAAGAGGGGCAGCTCTTCCCTGCACAGCCTCCACTGCCAGCGTTGGAACACGCTGCTCTGGCTGTCCGAGTTAGGAGGCAACAATAAAAACAGACAAACAAGGAAGAAAACAAACACACACACACAGCACACACTTAAAAACAGAAACGCTTCAGGTGTTCACCGCGGCGCACAAAGCCTTCTGTGACTAAAGGGTTTTTACTCTAAGCTCGCCCTGAGAGACGCTCACATCGACTATGAAGTCTTCAGCCTTTGGCTCCACCAGCGGAGGATTCTTCTCAGGCCTGGAGTCAGCAATTTCTGCTGACAGGCCACTGTATTCATCCTGCAAAGAGACAACAACTTGGGTTATGCTTGTGTCCAGCCCTGGCCGAGTGCACACTCAACCTAAGGTCTCATTTCTTTGCAACTCAGCAAGGAACCGTTTAAAGGTAGAACTTGGAAAAGAGCAGGAATGTAAATTGCCCAAATCTGGGAAACTGTCCCAAATTCCTCCTCAGAAGGAGAGGAGCTTTGCAATCAATGTATAACCTTTCCATGCCAGCTGGCATTTGTCCGAACATTTATTCTTTCTTCCTCAATACTTTCTCTCCCTGCCTCCCCATTACAAAAGAAGTTCTGTCACCGCTTAACACTCCTGCAGCCAAGGTCAAGAACCCAGCCAGCCCTCCCTCCAAACAAGATGAGCAGAAAAAATAAAAGTATTTAATAGTCCTTCTCTAGCCTTGTTCTAAAAAAAAAAAGCCAAATTATTTTTATTAAAACCTTCCAAATACATTCAGTCACTTTAAGGAAATTCAGCATGGAAAAAAATCCACATCAGTGCTGAAATTCTGAGGTTGTTAAATGACTATTAAAGGCACTTTTGTAGCACATTACTAGAAAAGCTGAACCATTAAAAGTAATATCAGCTCTAGTACAGAATCTTGAAGTAACACAATAGACATATCAGCAGTCAAAACAAATTTTGATGAATGCTTTGAAAGGAAAACACTGGAAAAAAATAGTAAGCTTATGTCAAGGACAGATCATAACATCAATAAGCTGAGAAATTAATATTCAGCTTTAAGTTTGTTCTCAGTCACAAAAGTGCACAAGCTACGATTCAAAGTAAAAACATCCTCAAATTTTCCTTGTTCTGTCATATGATAAACATGACACAAAAGTAACAGTCCTCTCAAACACTGCACTGTAACAGTCCTTTATTCAACTTTGTACTTTTTTACCTCTCCAAGAGAAAAGGATTTTTCTGAAAATATTTCTGCCACAACCTATTTCTGAATGTCTGTCTCTCACCACTCTTCTCCCTGCTTGTATAAAAGACTCTTCCCATTTTTCTTAAACATATTCAGTGGTCTGGCTATGTCAAGATTGCAAAAGAGCTTTTAACACTGTTTTTGGAATGGTAATTAAGCAAAAGAAAGAAAGAAAGAAAACAGAAGAAAATCTCAAGCTCCCAAAAGCCACTTAAGAGACCGTTTTTAAAGAAAAGGAGTTCTGATCTGCCAGGAATTGAGATTACCTTTGCAATTTCCTTCCCCTTTTCGGGATGAGTGTCTCCTAAAAACTTGTATAATTCACGCCGCTCGATTTTATGCAAAATTTCTCGTGCCTCAGCCAGTTCCGGACAGCTGGAGTGCAGGATCTCCAGGTAGATGTGATCTGCCAAAGGGGAGTTGATTTTTGTTAAACGTCACCCACTCCAGTGTCACAGTAACCACACAAGAACACACAGCGACGGCCAATGATTAAATAAACAGGAAAAGCACGTGGTTCAGAATGACGATCAACCATCAGAAAATGACCCAACACGCTAGTCTGACAACTAAAATGTTGCTTAGACAATGCTCTTGGCTGATTTATAACAGTGTTGGGCTGAAAAATGCTTTCTCACGCTTACAAGTTACATTATTTCTCTGGAGTTTGCTTTGTGTTGCCATTTAGGCAGTCTGTTCAGCAGAACATCCCCAGGAGGAGCAGACTCCGGGACAAGGGTGACGTTTTGCAAACAAACAAAACCTTCTGCTAAACTTCAAGACCAGCTGAGGCTTCGGGTGCTGCAATCAGAGCGCCCCGTTCCGCTCCCACATGACAGTGCTGCCGCAGTTCCCCCATCCTCAGCGGCGCAGACAGCTTTGATGCGGTTGCAGGGGCACGGAGGTATTTTTGGCTCTCAAGAAACCACCGCTGTCAGGCAGTGTTCCTGCGTCCCACAGGCAGCACAGGTGTGCGCTGCACCCGTGCACCACACTTGCGTTGCCCACTAAAGGGTCCCCGTGTTCCTGTACTGGAGAACAAAAGAACTCCCAAGCAGTCGTACCGGTTAGCTTGGTGTAGGCTTCCATATCCTCCATGGCTGTAGAAATCCTGTAGGGTGCTCCTTTAGAGCCTTCGATTTTAAAAAACGGGTCTGCTTTTTGTAAGGCCTCTGTAATCCTGCATTGAGACAAAGCTAAGACTTGGCTAAAGCTTCATTTTGAAGCATCTTATTGTTTAAGAGTCAGAAACAACTCAGTACGCTACTGAGACAAGACAAGAAATAAACCTCTAGCTGAAGCACACGGCAGAACCCAAGCACCCTGCAGTACCTCCCATCTCCACGTGTCGTTGCACATTTCAGTAGAGGATCTTTCCACTTTCTGAAAGCGGATGCACAGAGATTTGCACAGGCTGCTACAAGCACAGTAAGTCAAGATCAAAATTTCTTTGATGAGTCTCTCTTCACACCTAGGTCTGAACTACCCCTTATGATTTTTAGCCTAACGTGACTGTTCTGGAAAAAAAAATCACTAAGCCATGAACCAAAGACTACACAATGAAAGTCTGTGCCATGAACGATTCCTGTACTGTGCCATCTCCTGTATTCCTTTTTTTCTAAGCTTAAGAGCTTAATAATAATTCAGTAGCCAAGTTCACGATGAAAAGAAGACTGGGTTGCTGGCCTTTCTGCAGCAATGCTGCAGGGAAGCCACAAGAGAGGTACAAATGCCGGCAGCCAACTGAGAAGGTCCTAACCAGCTGCTGCGGTGCTCAATGTTGTCACAATAAAGCTCCAGCTGAACAGCCCAGTGGCTTTTATTGCATATTACATCTTATGGATTATGTGATTATTCAAACTGCACCCACAGTATCAATAACTTCAAATAAAGGCCATGCAATAAGAAGAAAGCATAATACTTGCATTATTTCAATGATGTTGCCAACCTTATGTTGGTACGCGCGCCGGTGTAGGCAATTCCGTGTGTGGAACATATCATACAAGTTTCCAACCTCCTAGAAAAGAAAATAATAATAATTACCTTTTATATTTCAGTTGTCAAGGAAGCAAATGAACTGACCCCTTCCATCTGCAGCACACACCAGGATGGGTGTTATTCAGAATCTAGCAGGGCAGCAGCAGCTTCCTCCTCTTCCGAGGAGGCGCCGAGGCTCCCCAGCCCGCACGCTGCTCACCTTGTCCCGGGTACAGATGAGCTTCTGGCTGTTCACGTCACAGACTCGCGTGAATTTCAGCAACCGTTTATAATCAAAATTGTTCTGGATCCCTAGGTGATGGCAATCCCTAAAACATTCCACAGGGAGTATTTAACGACGAGATCATATTTACGATGAACACCGTAGCAGTGCTACAGTAGGAATTTCATAAAGAACAGAATCCATTAAATCAGTACCTTGCAAAATAATCCCATTTGTCAACGTCGATGCCATTTTTTTTGTTCGCTACTATCTCATAAAGGAAACTTTTCTCCTTTGGTCGACCAATGTAGGGCCACTAATAGCAAGAGGGTCAAGAAAAGTCAGAAACAATAATAAATTAAAACCTGCACACATCATCAAAAAATTTTTTTTTAAAGATAGCAGGAATATGTTTTGATTTTGCCAGTGATAGACAACCAACACTGAGTTATCAAAGAACACAAAAAGATCACCACTTTTGAAGCTACCTGAGTTCTATAAATTCAGAATTGAAGTTTAATAAGCCAACTTTCTCTAATTTTGTAAAGAATAAAAGATCATGTATACAAGTATTTCACTTGGCATTCTGCTAAAACAAAGGAGATTTAAAGGGAAGAAACCAATGGGAAGCAATAAGGAAAGGGGAAAGATTGGATTTTTTTAAAACTCAAGGAATTATTTAAACCTCTAAGTATGTCACTGTTTGCAGTCTTCTGCAATCAATTCTAGAACATTCTGGAAAATATCTATAAGAATAATTATTTTAAAACTATTTGAAACAGGAACCGCACAGCCAGCTGCTTAAACTCCTACCCCTCAAGCAAAGACCAAATCAGCCGTGAGTCAAAAAGAAAATTAGTTTCCAAACTGCTGTATTTTACAACTTGCACAAAAGCCTCTCGCAAGCATAAACACGCTTCCATCACACAAACATTGCCATAAAGCAGCTGGGGCATCCGTCATCGAGCCTCCATCCTGAGGAGCAGCCTGCACTATTAACAGAGCACTCTGCTCCCGCACGGTGTTCCCAGAACAGCAACAAATCTCCCAGCTTTGGGAACGAAGAACAAGTCTTTTACACGCCGGGCAGGCAGCCTGCAGCCTGGTAAAACCCTGGTGCAGACTCAGCAGCAGAGCAGCCTGCAGGCTGGTAAAACCACAGTGCACATGAGGAGATGGAAGATGTGGTGTCCCAGCACTGGGAGGATGGCACCACGGTCACCACACAGGCCATTCCTTTTATCCCAGGATAACGGGAAACCAGCTGACCCATCGCCTAGGACAGCAGCGGGTTTCAGAGGCAAAGGAGCACCTAGGCTACCCGAGATGGGCAGAGTTGGGTTCATTGCCTGGGTCCAACACACCCAGACTACCTGGGCACACGTGTCTGGTGGTTGAGCAGCAAGCGTGAATGAACAGGAGCAAATGAGACTAAGACGGTGACATCAACATGGAGACTTGTAAATAAACATCCTCTCACACAAGACCTCAAGCTGCCTTAGTGTTGTGCTTAGTGTGTGTGTCAATATGTTCTGTCAGATTCGTAAAACACACAGGAGCACTAACGTTACCACAGCAGAAAACAAGGACTGACACTCTAGTGCTAATTCTGTTCTTGGGACAACAGCAAGCTCTGATTAGGACCACATTATCATGACAGAGGTCTCCCACTGAGGAGGTCTTTAACTTGGTAGGAATTGAATGAGTGTTCTTGAAGAGATGACAACAGCTATAAAGTGAGGAGAGGACTTAATTGTTTCATAGAGAATTAATTAGGATCTCTTCTCCACCACTTCCAGTCAACACATCTCTTCAGCTCTTACTCTCCCTCTGTTTTTCCTACTGCCATAAAGCCAGACGTTGTGTTACCATCTCCAAAGCTGGTGTGGCCCTGCTCCTGCCCGGGGCCCTGCTGCTGCCCGGGCGCTTGGGCGAAGCTTTGCATTGCTCCCTGCCTCATCTTGGCCAGTTCTTGGTCTCTTAATTCATTCTCAACTTGTTACTCAACTCTGCCCAGGTTGTCTTCACAAGACCTACCATCAGTGCTTCCACTAAACAGGTTTCATTTACCCTAACCTGGTCATCTAAGATACCTATTAAAAACTCAGTTCCACCAATCTAGTTATAGTCACATAAGCTTGCTACAAATAGCATTTTAAAAAAAAAAACTAATCTTAAGACTGAGGCAAGAGCTACACAGGACAATGAAAGTGCATAATTTAGTGAAGCCTCAGGTCACCACCACTCTAAGAAAAAGCACTACACCTCTCGAGGGTACCCCACCAATAAATAAATAAAAATAATCCCTTTCAGTAAAATTTAAGGCGTTTATAGTAATACCCACAAAAGTGGGTATTACTATAAACGTAAAAGTGACTCACCGATTTCTCACGAGTGTTTTCATCTATAGGCCCTCCTATTTGTTCCTTGATAAAGTTCATATCTTCTTCCAGGACAAGACCATAATCTTCCATGACTTTTTCTAGTTTGTTGGAAGTGATGAGGTGTTCAAACATCTCAACAGAGGCATTTTCATGCTGTGAAAAAACACACTAATGCTGTTTGACAAAGTTTCTTCTCATCAACTCTTTGCTAAAGTGTCAAAACTTTCTCCCCAAAAGCAAGGAGTAGCACTGCCTGCCATAGCACATGTGCCTGGACACAAGAAAGCGTAGCACTCGACTGACTATCTGTTCATTTTGCATCTACCCTAATAGGACTAACACCCTATCCACAGTCTCCAAAGCCAGAGATTTTCACCATAGAGCTGTTAAATATATTTTTAATAAATAAAGGAGTTACAATGTTAAAAGACAAAATAACCAACTTTGCCATGCAGTAGATTAACAAGTTTACTCAGCTGATTTTGTTTAGAATTAACTTGCTCACAGAGGGTTGGAAGGGATTCTATTCAAAGCAAACAACCCTTGAAAGTCCAAATGTTTGCATTCGAGTCACTGCATTAGGTATCTAAACTTTAAATTTAAATCTCCAAATTGAAACAAAAGAAGTTACAGAATGATATTTTGCATCTGTAGAACATATTCTGAACAAAGCTACCAATGTATTAAACTGTGATGCTGGTTTAAAAAGATTAATGCATTTTGCCAAATGAATTTTGCCCTTTCAAAGCTGTACCATGGGCACTGTTAAGACTGAGGCTTTTTGTTTCTTTTCTGGGTCTTTCAATGAGGCATTTGCAGAAACAGGCCATGCTTACCTAAATAGAAGGTCTCAATACATGATGCAGGGAGTTCAAGAGAATTTTCACTTTCAGGAAGGAGATGCTAGTGACAAATGTACGTCCTGCTTAACCACCCCCTGCTTCTGCTTCCCTAGAAAGACTACATGTGTCAACTCTAAGGAGTGCGTTGGAATCCACCAAATGAATGGGAATGTTCACTTCCAAATTAACAACAGGGAAATCTCCACAAGATTAGGAAACAACTTTGTTTAATTATATCAAAATGATGCAGTAAGAAAAGGCTAGATGATCACGATGTGCTCACACGCACTGACCAGCCTTTTAAGATGAATTATTTTCCCTCTTAAAAAAAAGAATTTTCTTTTATTTTAAAAGCGAAATACCTACCTTCCACTTCAAATCTGGGCGAACAAGTGGAATAAATCTTCCATCAAACATGTGTGAAAATGGTCCATGACCTTAAAAATAAAGATTATATGGGTTTAATCCAAGACATGCTCACCAGTAAAGCTACTGGGAGCAAGTTAAGCGCCTGCCTTATGCTACCAGCTAGCAAGATCCAACTCCAGCCAGCACACTTCACTAATGCAACACCCTAACCAGTATTTTGCTCTGAATACTTAGTTTCATTACCTACCCCATGAGCAAACGCTCCGCTAGCACAAGGTACATTGAATACACTATGTCAGCTCAGAAAGAGACAGTCAGTTTTACAAAATAATCACAGGAAATGTTGAAATGTCCGCTGACTTTCCACAGGAGATGTTACCGGAGGTTTTAAGAGGGCTGAAGATATCATAGAAAGACAATGACATTTAAGCCAGAGGGAAGAATTCCAAGCACCGCACGAAAGGAAGGACACGAAAGAGCAGCTAAGTGGCCTGCAGATTTACCAAGTGCACTTGCCTATATAGAGTAACTCCCGACTAAACAGAAATAGGCAAATCCTGCGGCAGAACTGGGCAGCCAGAAACACATCTTATGTTCTCAACTCAGGGCCATCTTTTCAAAGAAAAGCGAGAGAACAAGCGTGGCTTACCCAAATCATGGCAAAGGCCAGCAATTTCAACACAGAGGATGTCTCGTTGGGTTATATCCAGTTCTGGCTGTCTTTCCTTCAGTGCACGAACCAGACACCCTGCTAGGTGGCCTACCCTGTTGCAGCAAAAAACAAAGAGTTCAGACAATCGTACCACAGGCTGAGGAGAGACAGAGAGAGAGAGAGAGCAATTTACCAACTCTTTTTTGCCACTTGAAATCACAGCCCTGGTTTAATGGGTAGCACACAGCAAATTCACACCCTGACCTGCGTGAGGATATAAATTTCACTTCTATTCTAAAATAGACTAGGTGAATTTCTCTGCATACGGGAACACGCCTTTTAAAAAAAGCATAAACAGGTGATCACTCAGCTTCTCTGCTGATCAAGAATGATCTACGCGATGATGCCTTTTTAAAGAAATCCTCTAGAAATCCCAATGCCTACAATCTGTTTCTGTTTAACTTAGATGACAAATACTCAGACTATGAACTCTAGTGTATTGCATAAAACACACATTAGCACAAATGCAAACATTACAGCCAAAATCTGTTTATTGACTGCAGGGTGATATATGTCCATGGGTTAAAACAACTGTCCAAGAAGTCATTTATGGCAAACTTGGTATCTCAGTTTAGATCAGGAACAGCATAGAACATTCACAGCCTCTGATTAATGTCATTCCTCTCACAAAGAGAAGGAGGTGGGAGAGGAAATCTAGCAGTGATCCATCCTGCAGACTTTATGGTTTTGCTCTATCAAAGAGGTTTAAAAACAGCCCACAGTTACACAGGACAGACAGGAACATTCACAGGACAGAACACAGACACACCACAGAGCTGTCTTCATTGCAGAAGAATAGATTCTCAGGAAAACAAAAATACACACGTGAAAGGACACCCCCTTACCCCAAGGAGTGCTCAAAGCGGTTGTGAGAGGCTCCTGGAAACACAAAGTAGGTGCCACCCAGCTGCTTGATGTATCGGAGGCGCTGGAACTGCGGAGTGTCAATGATGCGCACGAGAAGAGGATGGATTTCAATGTGCCCGTGAATGGGGTCATTAAAAACCTACAGGAGTGTCAAACAACAGTGAAACCAGCATGTGAAACGTGACTTTTAAGAGTAGCAGGCATCAAGCATGTCTCTGAGGGTTGGTTACTTGGGGAAAAGGTTTTTTTTTTTCCCTTCTTCAGACAGTATCCTGTCTGCCCTAGATAGTGATTTGTCTTTGAGAACCACTGGAATGTGGTATCTAAAAAGATACAGCTTCACATTTCAGAGGAGGAAGAACCTGTGCAGATCTCCAAACAGATACATCTGTATCTGTTTAATTCTGATACTGTAATGGTAACATCTACCATTATCAATGAAAGCAAGCAGGTTATCACAACACATTTCTGAGATATCCAATGATTACTGAGTTTCTCAGCACTTGAGTTTTTAAGAAAATCAAGCCAAAATTTGCAGAGTAGAAATTATGATTCCAGCCTTTTCTTTTCTTTTCTTTTCTTCTTTTCTTTTCTTTCTTTCTTTCTTTTCCTTTTTTTTTTTTTTTTTTTTTTTTTTTTTTTAAAATAAAACAAAAAAACCAACA
>JAWLRI010000121.1:254111-282203 GCA_034781795.1 Crypturellus tataupa
CCCAATGCAAATGGCCTCATGGTGACACCATAGACGCCCAGTGTCCCCAAAGAGCCTCATGGTGACACCATAGACACCCCCAGTGTTCCCAGCCCCAGAGTGACCTCAGGGCCTTCACAGACCACCCCTCAGTCCCCCCGGCCCCAAACATCCTCATGATGACACCACCAACCTCCGCATTCCCCAAACGGCCCCCACATTCCCCAAACGGTGCCATCACCGACCTCCTCACAGCCCCAAAACGGCCTCGGGGCCCCCACAGACGCCCCCGCAGCTCCCAAACGGCCTCATGGTGACACCACCACCCCCCTATCTGCCCGTGACCCCCCTCAAGCCTCCTCCCAGGGACCCTGGCTGCTAGCTGCTTCTTCCCTCTTGCAGCCGGGATGCAGCCTTGGGAAAAGGCACAGGACAGCACCCGGGTGGACATGGCAGCAGAAAAACACTGGGAAAGGTGACTGGAAGCCCAAGAGACAAGGCCCTTGGGCACCACCGCCCTGAAGAGGCACCATGCCACCCTCAGAGGGTTACCCCCAGCACAGACACTGTCCTCAGACACACTCAGACCGAGCCCCCTCACCCAGTTACAGAGAACCAGCTCCATAAAGGCACACTCCAGCTGTGACACTGTGTGACACTGCTGTCCCCAACTCACTGGGTCTGCAAACAATCCTCCTGGAGACACCCAACCTGTCCTCCTCAATCCGCTACTGCCCAAACAACTCGGTGAAAACGAGTGGTCTCCAGTCGCCAGCATCTGCCACAACAGCGGTAAGGTGAAGCCGAGGTCTTTACAGACACAAGCAGGTCCCACTTTTTCAGTTATCGTCTCCACAGCAAGTGTCCCAACACCCACAAAAACAGCTCTGCCGCAAGAGGCCTTTACATTCTGTGGAGTCCTCAGAAGCGCCTCAGGACTTGGGTTCCCAAATCTTGGGCTACAGAGTCACGAGCTGCCTAAGCCCATCCCTAGCAGCCTTCCCAGGGACGTGCCAGCCATGGACAAGTCTCATGCAGGGTCATCTCTGATGAAACAGGTATTTGTCTCCCCAAATCTTTCTGAGCTGCTGGATGGAGGCCACGGACCTGCCTGCGGCTCTGAGGGACCCTGACACCGCGATGTCCCCGCTCTCTTCCTGGGCAACCCTCTGCGCTGCTAGTCAGTGACCACAGCAGAGCCAGCCCAGGGAGGGCCGGACATCTCCGTGCCCCATCCCGTTTTTGTAATTCTGCAGTATGGGGCACAAAGGGATGGCACACACGGAGGGACAGAGTCTGCTCCTTCATGAGGACATCATGAAAACGTTCTCCTGAAAAGTTTATGGTTCCTAGGATGCTGCACGGGCTTCTGCGGGAGAAAGGAGGATGTCCGAGGAGAGTTTTCCTTCGGCAGCTACACGAACTCCCACAGCCGCCGTGGGCTTGTCACAAATTCCCAGCACAGGTCACAGCCACGACAGAGGAGAGGGAAAGGTCATCTTAAAACTGACTTTTCTTCAGTTCTCCGCAGGGAGCAAAGTCGATGTTTTCTACTACAAGAAAGCTACGGTGATTGCAATCATAAACCAATATATACACGTTTTCTCATTTCTCATCAGTTGTCACAACAGCCCACTCAATACTCACTGCCTTGTTGGGGTCCAAAGCCCTTCTCCTTCCAGCCTGTTTTGCTTCCAAAAGCAGCACCCGGGCTAAGAGCCAGTTGTTCCAGCTACTGGGAACAAACACTCCTCTTCCTGGTAGGAAGCTCAGCAAAGAGCAGGCTGGATCCCTTCAGCACACTAAATAGTCTCACACTGTTGCCAATTCCCATCTCCCACGCTGAGGTGACATCCACACTCCACCAGTGCTTGACCTTTTAAAGAGAAAGGCTTCAGCTCCCCACTCTGTTACCTTTAAGAGCATCACGAAAGGCATCACTCCAGTATCTCAATAGACGGATGTTCCCCAGAGAGGTTGCTGGGGAGGGGAAGGAGTTTAAAGTCATGCATTGCATCTACAACACCAGTAATTCCAGCATGCTCAAAGAAATCCAAAAGGGATCTCATCACCAGTGGCCTAAAAATAGGGAGGGAGATGGCAGGACACTCTGAATCAAGAGAAAAACTGTCCATGTTACAGCACTAGACTCGGACACAGTGCAGTACTGGGGTTTAGGGCTGACCAGGCTCATCCTGGCTAGCAAGAGGGACTGCTCCCGCAATGGGTAGGGCGTAGGAACCAAGCACACGAGAAAAGGAAAAGGTTTTCATGGAGCCTGTACCTCCACGAGCACTGCGGAGAAGTCTCCTCGCTCCCTACAGCCACACCAACCACACAGCAAAGTTCCCTGTTGCAGCGTGTGCAGCATGTTGATATAGTGCAGGTTTAAGATGACAAAAAAATTCCTAAAACGATCCCATAAAGCCCTTGCAGGGGAAAAAAAGAGGAAGGAAGAACTGTTTTTGCAGAGGTTCTTTTATTTTTTCCTTCTTAATGTGTTTCCAATAGCCCTTCCTGATTTTGCTGGACTTGATGCAGCAGCACTATCAGCACTGGCACCGGCCTGCTAGAGTGACAGCTTTGGCACTGCCACGAACAGAAGAGGTCACGGCTAAGCGTCCCGTGCCCGTGGGAGCTCTTGGACCAAGTTCTTTCAAAGTTGATTTTCTGTAACTGGGAGTCATAACTTTGGGAGCACTCTACAGGAGTGAGGCTCAGGGAAAACCAGCCTCACTTAAACCAAAAGTTCCCTGTTCCTGAACTGTGTTAACCCTCAGGTGAGGTACAGGGGGACCCCCATGCCCCTCAGACCTGCCAAGAACTTTGATCCAGCAGGATTGGTGGCAGCTGGAAGATCTGCCTACAGAAAGGCTGGGAAGGACCAACTTAATCCATCTCTGTGACTCACCAGTCTCCCGAAACTCTTAGCACTCCAGGAAGCTGAAGTTGAAGTTTCACTAGCTTGGTACCTGGCATGATTAGTCAAAGCAACATCACGCTCATCAGACACCCTCTTTTAAGGGCTGCTACTTGGGTGGTGAGACAGGCACTGATCAACTATGGAGATTACAATCTTTGGCCTTGAGATAGACTCAGACATGAGTCTGTCAGCACTAGGGTCTTTCAGTCGGGGTCCTAGAACTTCAGGAATTGCTGCAGGTCCTTCCCAGCAGCTCCTTTGAGTCCCAAGTTACAGTTCTGAAGAGAAAAAAAAAAAATACAACAGCTACAGGGTCAAATCCAACTTGCCGTGATTGTCAGTAAAAAGGGGATGGGGGGGAAAAAAAAGTCCCTCCACCCCACAAATAGCTTTCAAAGCCTCAACCATGAATCACAAAGGAGAAAAAATAGATTATTTCCTTACAGGAAGCTAAATTTCTGTTTCTGTTTCCATTCCCAACAGTGCTTAACTGCACCCTGACCACAGTTTTTCTGGAGGCAATATCTTAGTACTCAACTTAGAATGTGGTAATCCAATATTAACATACTGAGTTACAAAACATATACATACATATACTCACACACAAATTGCTAGTAGATTTGTTGTACCCGGCAGCCTTACTAACCCTTCCGTTAACTGCAGAGCACGTGGGAGTGTTGAACTCACCTCAGGCCGTGTTAAGGAGGTGATCTGCAGATGGGGAATGAGTGAAAAGTCTCTTTGGCCGAGGAAAATCATCCCTAAAGGACTGTGGGTTTCAAGACTTGGGCAAAGCAGTTATTTCTCACCTTGCACTGCCCAGTTGTGCTGCTTCCACCTCACTGGCAGCCTCACCTGCAAGATGTAAAGTTTCTGAGAAAAGCCAAGACCTTTTCACAGCCATGCCCCTCATCATCACTTTTGATGGAAACTGCGTTTAACAGTCTTTTAAAACTAAACCTTGCCACTAAATCTGTCTTGCAGAATCACTGAAATGAATTTCTGCACAGCCAAATCACTTCTATTTTTTTTTTCCTTTTTTCCTAGTGCAGGTGCGCAACAGAACCTGATAAAGATCTGCGCACAAACCCAGAGTGCTGGCGGCGGGCCAGCTTTATGCACATTTATAGACACACAAAGACAGCCTCAAGGCCGCTGGCACATATCTGAACATGCCCCAGAGTGGTTTTTAAAAAACCAATCCAAACTGTTGCCATTGGGGTAATCCTGAGTCCTCTGCACCACTCGGCTGCAGCACTGCAAGGTGAGGAATGATGAGTTTGCAATGAGTTCAGTATTTCACTGTGCTGGAGTCATCGCTTCCAGATGTGGGAGGGTCGTTCATCACCACAGGATTTTTGCCTTCTCACACTTTTAGGGAATTTATTACTCACCTCTGCTCCCCCAAATCTCTGACTGAGGAACAAACAATGCAGAAATACAGGACAGAGCAAATGAATGTTCAAAGTGAAAGAAAATGATTTCAAAGTGGAACCCAACAGAAACTCGAGGAAGGCAGGAAAGAGTCTGACTACCAAAAATGCAGAGGGCACCATTTAAACTAACACAGGAAACTGAGCAACAAGTTGAAACATTTTAAAAAATGTTTATTATAAAATACATATTTACATGTGAAGGCACTTTTAAACCGTTACAAAATTGTCACATAAGCTGTTAGTCATTTAGCAAGTCAAAAAACAAGAAAACCCTTCTTTCTATTAGCACCTAAGAAGGGCCAAATCTGAGAAAACCTGAACTGCACTCAGTTGTTGCACATTAATTTTTCTAACGAAAAGAATAATGACTCATGACAACTAGCACAAATTTTATCACCATTATTTTTCTACAATTTCAGAAAATACCCGAACAGTGTATTCTCATGATACAGTATTGCTGAAAGACTTTTGTTAAGACTGATCTTATCCATAGATCACCCAGAGAGCCAGCTGCCCTCCGTGGAAATAACAAACTCTGCATAAGGCTAAAATTGAGATCCCCTGTTTCCCCCTGACCACTGGGGACTTGGTGAATTATCCCTGAATCAGGACTATTCCCATTCCCTGTATAATGGCAGTCAGGGGCAAACCTAGAGGGAAAGATGCTTCCCCTGTGCTTTTTAATCAAGATCTAAGGTCAAATATTCAAACTGAATAAAGAAAATAAGCAGAAGAGCCTACATTAAACCTAGCATATTGCCTAGCTGTTTCCTCATACTACAGACAAGCACCTTTTCCAAATCTACCAAAAAAATCAGAGTAATTATTAATTCAAAAATGAATTAAGCACATGGTAAGCTGTCTCATGTATACTTTTAAATACATGTTTCCTACATTATTGCTGGCCAGGTTCATTAGCTGAGTGTTTGAAATTATAAAATTATTTTCCATTGGACTGAGGTACAGCAAATCCATTGGCACGTATTAAACAAACCAAAGTCAGAGCTCCTTAAACAAGTCCTATGCAACCATTAAAAAAAACCAACAGATTATACACACACAGAATTAAAAAAACCCACAGTGCTGGGCAGTTTTTGTATGGCTCTAATCTTAAAGGTAATTATGACAGAAGATCAAACTACTGATATACAGTAATAAACAAATCTTGACTTTTCTCCATTTTGGTAAAATAAACCCTATCAAATCCTTTAGTGAAAACAACTTAGATGTTGGAATTTATATATTTCCAATGAATCCACATCTTTAATAACTATTAAAATCACATATACAAACATGCCTTATCTGATCGGGCTTACACTCAGTGTAGATACTACACAACAAAAGACTAAAGTCTTCAGGAAAAAAAAATAAGGAGATACAACTTGTTAAATGAACTTGCACATTAGAGCAGCCACAAGCTAGCCCAAACCAGACCTGTTTTGACTTGCAACTGTCCAGTACTTCCCACAGTGACAGCAGCAGATGCCTGTCCAGCACTCCCAGCGGGAAGGCACTCGAGCTTCCCAGGAAGAGGGGCAGCTCCCCAGCAGCAGTCACCAGCCCTGAGGAAAGGTAACTCACCCCGACCGAACATCAGTGCTGCAGCAGGTATCAGGACCCATCTAGGCCACTGCTCTTGGTATTTATGGATTTCGCCTCACTGTAAAAGCTGTTTGACTCACCACGATGATACCTCAGCTGAAGTTCTGAGAGCAGACGGAGCCCATCACACAAAATCCCGCAGTTCAAAGCTGGTAAAAACCTCTTGCTGACCATTTGTTCCCTACTCCATTTACTTCACATTAAAACACTGCATAAAATTTCCATGCTCTTAAAATAAGGCACTTTTAAAAAGTTTCTTCCCTAAACAAATATCAAAAGCTTGAGACAATCGACTCCACTTATTCCCCGAAGGTCCTTATTCCAAAAATAAAACCACTTACTAGAAACCGAGTCACACGCGGAATCCAGGTGCTCTGAACTATGCTAGAGAATATCCAACACAGCTTGCTACAGGTCAGTCTTCTGCAACTTCTAACATGATGTTCACTATTTCACCTTTCCTTTCTGCATCCCATGGGAGTAGGGCAACGTCAACATTTAAAACAATTCGGCAGTTTTCTACACAAAAAATGGCTGGAAAGCAAGACATAAATAGCACAAGAGCTGCACCGAACTCCACAGCTCTTAGATCCCGGAGGAAACAGGCAGCCTTAGTGATTTGCTCGCTCACTGACGACATCCTGGAGTCGCTTCAGGAGAACGTCATCATTTTCCTGGCACAGCCGTTTTGTAGGGGACTCTGTGTCACTATCGATCGTTATCGCACGTTTCTTACTTCTCTGTTCACCTTGTTTTATCATAGTGTTAATGTCCTTCAAGCTCTGTGATAAAGAAAAAAAAGTATTTTGGGTTACTACACCTCCAAATTGCTTTGATTTTCAGTTATCTGAGAAACAGACAGCTACTATTTTGAGCCTTTTTGCCAATCAGGGAGGAAGTCCAAGACATCTACCTGCCAACACAAACCAAGAAGCCAGTTCAAAGAATCCTCACTATTCGAGAGCACTTTCCCACCACGATAACCCAGCTCAGCCCTCCCAAATGCCCCCCTTCAACCTTCTTGTTTTGTACCTTGGAAGGGCTCCCACTAAACTTATAGAGCAGAGCAGTCCGAGGGGTCAAGCAGGCACCGTTCTTGTGAGGCGAAACGTAAACCGAGTGCTGTTGAGATATCCGCCGAGGAGACACGGGCTGCTGCTTGATGTTTGGGAACGGAGACAAGGGAGGAGCTTCCATCTGAAAGAGGTGAAATTTGCATTGGAGCTAAGTTAAAAAATATTTTTAAATGCTAATTTCAGAGAAACATAATACTGATGCACTTCCAAGGTTTCTGTTGAATAATTTAGTCCATGGTACTCAATGAATTGGGCAAATATCTGTCAATATTTGGGTAAATGTCTGTCAAATCACAGAACAAATTTATTTCCCAGATGCAGCATATAAAACACTGATGCTGCACAGGCACTGCAGCAAAGAGGCTGGCATCACCACGAGAAGCTGAAAATGGAGCTACGAGCTGAACTGCATCTGGCAGTTTGTCCTCTTGAAAGGCTCTTAAAGTTGCGTACTTGTAATTATTTGACTTCTATATTCATATCAGGGTAAAGACATGACAGAATTAACATTCTTAACAGGCAGTAAAATCCTTTTGTCTTTATGATCTTTATTAGATAAAATGATTTAGCATTTTGGTCTACTTACTACGTGATCCTGGTTTGTGATATCGTACTTCAGTGCAAATGATTTCACTCTTCCTACATAGACTGCATTGTAAAATTTGATCAGATCACCTCTCTCCTCTGTTCCTGACTCGCTGGAGTTTTCTGTTGCAGATCGTTCTGAGGAACTTTTCACAGAGGAGTCTAAGAATGAGAGAGAGCTTCAGATGTCAAGAACATAGCATCAAGCAGACTGAGTTTCTTCAGATTCACTATGCAACTGACACGAGCTTGTTCTTGTATTGACCAGTTAATAAGATGACTTGGGTGAGTCTGCTTCAGACAAGCTAAGGGCCCGCTGTTGCTGGTTACACTTCTCACCAACATAGAACTGTGCCCCCTTTTTGTGGGGTGGAAGATGGAATCACAGAACCAGTACGGTTGGAAAAGACCTTTAAGACTGTTAAGATCAAGTCCAAACATTACCCTGTCACCACCATATCTGTTAATCTATGTCCCCAAGTGCCTCATACCTGTTAATCCGCGTCCCTAAGTGCCTGTTTCTTGAACATGGCCAGGGACGGTGACTCCACCAGTTCCCTGGGCAGCCTGTTCCAAAGTTTGACTAATATCTACCCTGAGCCTCTCCTAGCACAACTTGAGGTCATTTCCTCTTGTCCTATTCAGGAGAAGAGACTGACTTCCCTCTCACTGCAACCTCCTTTTGGGTAACTGTAGAGAGTGAGAAGGTCTCTCCAGAGCCTCATCTACTCTGGACAGAATAACCCAGTTCCCTCAGCTGCTCTTCATCAGTTCTGCGCTCCAGCCCCTGCACCAGCTTCGCTGTCCTTCTCCAGACACTCTCGAGAGCCTCTGTGTCCTTCTCGCAGTGAGGGGCCCAAACCTGAACACAGAGTTCACACTGGGGTCTCAGCAGTGCTGAGTGCCCAAAGCTGTGCAAAGTCTCATTTTGCTCACTTATTCCGTTTAGGCAACGATTCAGTTACGGATCGCTATTAGCCAGGATCTAGAACAATTTTAAGGTGCTCTGAACTGCTGACTACAGAGCTTGACTTCTCCAAAACTCACAGCAAACTAAAATGCGAAGCAGTCTGACAACTTCCACGTTTTCCAGGCAGTTTACAGTGATCAGCTGGCAAAGAGCAGCTTCGTGCTCAACTCGTGACTCTACTGCAAAGAAGCCAAAACACTTGTTCAGGTATATAACTGGGGGGAAAAGCTACAGCTACACAAGTTTATTACTGTCACAGTGTAACGTGTCACACAAATGGTCCCTGTCAGCTAGTGTGAAAAGAACATGGGTTAACACTAGATAAAGAATAAAACACTGAAGAAAACACTGAAGAAAGTCTGGCAGGAAAAGGAACTAAAGAACTTTGCAACCAAGCTAATTTGCCTGGCGAAACGTGGGAGTCCAGTGCCACGTCAGGTACCCCAAGACAACCAAGAACCACGGAGCTGATAGACAGGATGCTGAATCTAGAGAAATCTGAATGCATGAAACTGGTGGTGCAGAAGAACAAGTACTCCCTGCTAAGTCTAAGGTAAGAACATATATACATTCTTTTAAGAAAAAAGTCAGAATATTTTAGGTATTATTCATCTTCCCTTATTAACTGGTCCTGCTGTCCACAAAGAACTACAATGTCACTGCCACACTTTGGCACGCACTAAGGCAGCACTTCAAGTTATCGTAAGTAAAGGAAGAAGAAACACAACCCATCCAACCCACCCCCCCAGAAACATTTATTTTGAGTGGAAAGTACATTTTCCATGCGCTAACACAGAGAACACCTGTTTACAAGACAGTTTGTTTTCTTCCACAACGTTGCTTTCCAATTAAAAAACCTAAAACAGGCTTCTCTTCTTTAATACCCCACCATTCAGTCCTGCTCAAGCACGCGAGTGCATTCCTAACAGCAGCAGACTACTTGGCTGCGCTCACCATCTGCCATCTCTACATCTTGACTCGTATCTTTGTCCACATCCCCAGGAATATTCCTCAGCAAGACACTCCTATAAACCTACAGGACAGAGGTAAAAACACTGTTGTCAAGGACGGCAAGGGAAAAGATCAGATGAAATACATCTGAATAATTTTTAAAGGATTTGATTTTCTACTATTAGCAGAAACATTTGAAAAGTCATCTGTGCCTGACATACATACAAAGGAAAGGCAGTATTATTTACTCACATGGCTGTTTGCCTGTGGCTGATTTCTGTAACTTTTCATTATGTCCTGAAAAGTTCTTTCCTCTTTGGTTACCTGGAAAAGAAAAAGCTGTTCTAGACCAACAGCAAAGTCTAGGATTTTTAAATTTTGAAAAACAATTGCATAGAGATTCTTATCTTCACTCTGACAGTACAGCCACTACCTTCCTTTATTTATTAAGCTTTTCTTACAAAAGAATAAACCAAAGACTGAAACGAGAGAAGATTATGGTAGTTTTAGTCTCAAAGAAGGGCTTTTCCTTGAGCCAGGCCATGAGCACAGGGAAAGAGCACAGTTGGTGCGGAGCTCTGCTGCACGCAGAACAGGGGCCAGGCAGCCTGGGGCCCAACTGCTTTCAGTTATGCTTCTGGCAATGAAATATGAACAAAGTAGAATTTCTCTTTTTGAATAATTCCTTGCTTCCTATCTGAGCTAACAAAGCCCTTTCCTGCTCAGGAATTATTCATTTTCCAAGTTCTCTTCTAGAAGCACTAAGAGATAAAGAAGGAAAAGACTACAGAGTCAAACAAACATCTGAGAATTTGAAAAATGGGCCCACTAACTATTTACGCTAAAGTAAAAATCCCTAGATTTCTTAAACCTATGCCTTACCTTTGCCATGATGTAAAAGGCACAAAGGAGGAGCTGGTCCAAGTGCCTGTCCTTCATCAGATCAGCGCAGTGAACCAAGGTGAACTCAAAACAAGTCCATATCTTCCTGCGCAGGTCGTTGGAAACGTCCAGCTTGAGGCACAGATCCCGCAGGCGCACGCTGGCCAGGTGATAGACCTGGGAGATAGGCAGGAAGGGGCCAGGCAGGGAGCTTGTCTCATCAGACCAGGAACTCCTCACCCAAGCAGAGCCCTTCCACACCCAGGAACCTGTAGATTTTATTATAGCAAAATCTGCCCCTCTGCCGAAAAGGGATCTTGAAGCACTACAGGGTAAGCACTATTTCAATGTTGGATTTCTAAGACCTAAAGAAATCTGACTAAAGGCATTATGCCTATTGCTCCTACACCCTATCACTTATAAACTACAATAGCAGAAAGTTGGGTATTTAAATTATGGTATTTAAATATTTATAAACATATTTATGGATATTTAAATTATGATATTTAAATATTTATAAACATATTTAAATTATGATCAAATAAAATCTTAAATCGTCAGCTGTCTCTTTTTCTTCCTTTCCAAGTTCTTCTGGGTATGAGTTTCCATGTTTAGATTTACAGATTGTTCAGTACAGATTTCTGTAAGTTTGAAATACAGATATTTCAAACCTCTAAAAAGAAACCTTTACTTGACAGGAAATAAACAACAAAGAACAACAGCCTATATTCTTGTGACAGGCAAGTATTTTTCCATGCATTCAGGAAATCCCTCTTCCTGCAATGGTCCCTTGCCAAACAAAGGCCAGTAAATAAGGACAAGAAAACTGAAGCTCCTCTGAAGTATTTAGACCTTACTCTACCCTTAAATCTCTTCATGAGATTTATGAATGAAAGGGGAGAATCTGATCTATGCAAGAATTAAGCACCCCTCATCCTTCTCCCGCCAGTAGCAGGAGAACTGTTCGTGCCAAAAGGAAGGTACCTGAAGGCTGGAAGGTAATGAGAACACGGAAACTGCTCAAGGGGATAAACTGCAACAGAGCCACGAGAAAAAGTGGAGCTCCACTTTCTGACAAAGATCCTTACCTTCCTGTAAAACAGTGCCAAGGAGCCCGTTTTCTTTGGTTTGCTTCCTGACGAAGGAGGCACTTCTTGCCCTTGATGCCCGGCGGGTTGGCTGGGAGCCGGAGCCTCCGTTTTAGAGGGCTGACCTAAATTCATGGAAATGGGTATCAACGTGATCCCTCCCATCTCATTTGCAATACCTGCAGATAACACACACAGCGAGAAATAAGCCGCCTGTTGCCACCATGTGCACAGTGAGATTGTGAGTGAATTCAGGATTTGCAAGCACTCCCCACTGAAGATAGGTTATCCAGCTGCACTGGATGCTACCGCCTTTATCCTTCAGAGTATTCAGAAATGGTTGAAAAGTGCATTTCTGATAACTCAAAAGCAATTATTCACATTCATATTCTAAAACTATCTAAATAAAGCACAATATTCACAAGAAACTCACAGAAAATTTCTGCACTAATGTTCCACTCTGGGGAGTGGGTGTTGTTGCTCTGTTTTGGATTAATATTGAGTCTAGTTTGCAAAGTATGGACAAGACTTAGTAGTCAAACCCTCTTGCTGAAAATCCCTTTCAATGTGACAGTAGAAGTGGTTTTCATTTACAGGAAAACAAGAATCATTTTTTAAAATTAAAAAAACTATAAAATTTCTTGTGCATCACCACCAGAAATACTCAAACATCTTTGAGCTTTAATAAAACAAAAACAACCACTTATCCCATATCTATACATATAGAGAGTCCTTATCCAGAAAGTTCAGGTAATTTTTATTGTGACACTAAAAGACAAATGGTGGTGAATAACTGCTGAAGTCAATAACTAAAACCAAGCTTTATCTGCAGCAAAGCACAACTGGGAAAGACTCCACAACTCTGTTTGCAAGGATAAACCTCCAGGTTTCCTTGTCGAGCAGCAGATCAAACTTTAGAATGAGATATCAACATACATTCGTGCTCTCATTTATTTTTAAATGAATAGTTTTCTTTTAAATAACACGAAGTTTGCTTTAACTAGTCTTAAGCACAAGCAAAAGATCTAGTAGAGGAGGAATTCTCACCATGCAGCGGGATGGTGACTTTCTGTCCTGTTTTCCCTGCTACTGTAGCAGTTGTCATGGTCAGTACTGTTTGCCCAGGAGAAACAGAGACATTTTCAGCAAGGATGCTCGAAGCTGGAGCAATTGTCAGCTTAGTTCCTTCAGTGAAAACCTTTTCCACCTGCATCTCTTTGGGGCTGTCATCTCCGAAGAGCCTCCTCTTGGCGCTCCCAGCCGTAGGGGAACTGTAGCGCTCATGGACAGAGATCGGTGACAACGGCTGCAGGTCTGGTAAGCAAAGAAGAAGGAAAAGATTAAGTACAGCTGCTTGAGGGGAACACTTCTCCACAGGAGGCAAAAGATTAACCTATCAAGCTGCAAAACATAATAAACCCTTTCTGATGAAGAAATTATCTTCTCTGTAAACTAATTCCGCCAAGAGCCTTCCCCCCACATACCTCTAGTCCCCTTTAAACTGCTCTTTGCCACTTTTAAGCATTTTTAGTAAAACTAAAGCATGTAAATACTAATATTCAGGCTTCTGTTTCACTGCCTTTATTTTGGCATTTCTGCAGGAGTTAATAGATACCTAGGGGGTAGGAGGGAGAAGAGAAACAGAAAACCAAAACCAAGCACAAACCAAAACCACACACACTGTGACTGCACTCTCCTACCTCCTGCAAAGCTGAAGCCCTATAGATCACAGGCAAGAACTGAAGACAGACAGCACTGCCTGCCCAGTTACCCTCCGTTATCTCCCTCCCCTCCTGGGAGGGAGGAAGGGAAAGACCCACACATTCTGGAGGAAGGAGGGAAAGACCCACACATCAACGGAGGAAGCAAAGCAAGGAGCAACAGTAGCAAATATCTCTGGGTTTGAAGGGGAAGAAAAGCAGAGGCTGAGGGTCTGAAGGGTAAGAATAGTGAGACTGCAATAGTAGTGAGACCTCTTAAAATGCTAGAGACCACAGGGAGGAAGATATATTGATTTTGAGAAAGTATAATTCAGAAGTCAGAACAGACTGGAAAAGCATCAACAGCAAAGGACATGACACTGTCTAAGATAACAATTCACTCCAAGAGCAGGGCACCTATTTCATCCAAACCAAGGAAAATTGCCTCCAGTGCGGAAATGGAGCATTACTACTGATCGCTGCTACTACTAAAATACAAGAATGCATGCAGGATATACAAGGATGTATATGGAAATACAGGATGCATGCAGGCTGAAACTGTTGCCATTTAGCAATGCTTACTTCAGCCTCAGGATTGTTCTTCAGAATTATGAAGCAGTCTTTGAATAAAACCATGCATTTAAAATACGTTAGAAACCTGGAACATACCCCGTCTTAAACTCCCACCAAGATCTGTCCGAACTTCTTTCACTCGGGGATGAATTATAGGAGATATCGGCATCATAGGCAAGTGCCCAAGGCCACCCCCTCCATTGCTTGCTTCAAAGTTACTGGGAAAGATTACCTGAGAAATAAGAAATGCCAGCATAAGACAACAAATAACTTTCTCTTCTTCTACAAATTTATTAAGTGTTTTCTGTAGAAACTGTCCAGTTTCAATGACCTGCTGTATAAAGTGACAGTAATAAAGAATCTGAATTTGCAAATAAAAGCCAGCTAACATACTTCTTCACAGGTTGGGACTTTGTTTTCCGAAGCCTGAAGCGCATTCCAGAGCGCTGACTCCCGAGTCCAGGCCAGGCTCTCCAGAATTTGCTCTTCAATACTGTTGAGATGTTTCACCATGTCTCTGGAAAGACCTTCCTCGGATCGAATCAGGACTTCAATGACCTAATGGTAAGGAACACATACAAAAAAAAACAGAAGCTGCATCACTCATTCACTCATGCTTAATATCATCATATTATTCATTTCAGGAATCTAAATAAAAACAAAATTAAAAAAAAAAAAAAGGAGAGAAAATAAAGAAAAAGCCCCACAAACTACAGACATACACTCTTCAGCATAGGAAGTTCTAGCCACTGCCTCACATCTTCATCCCTTCAAATCTTTTTCTGATCCCCCTAAGCAATCCTGTTCACACCCTGATGCACCAACAAAACCTGCTGCAAGGCCCCCTCTTGCCATCCCTGGACATACAGATTCAGTACTAGCAACAGCTAAAAAGGCCCCTATAGGGTCATAATTTATCCTCCACTCTAATACAAGATCCACTTTATCTATGTTATTTCTAAAAGATGAATGCTCAGCCTGTTTTTATAAACCTTTAGGATCAAAGTGCCATACATTCCCAGAATGACCTGCTAAAGAACAAAAACCACAAGTGAAAAAATAAACATGGACTCCTTCATGAGAGGTCTTCATGATGGCAGCTTGTTTAAGTAAAAAGTGCAATGAAAACATATGCACGACAAAAGAAAATGGAACATAACTCTGTTTCACAAAGTTATGTCTGTAGAGAAAACACCAGAGCATCTGCTGCTGATTTAGACACCACAGCATCTGCTGCTGATTTAGGTTACCAACACCAGCACCAATAGCAACAGACTTGTTTCAGTTTCACTACTACCTTATGGTTGAAACTTAAAGGAGAAGAGGGAAGAATAGGATATAAAACAATCGTTTCCCAAAGGATTTAATTATTTTGGGTTATTACCCTCTAGCAGAGTTGAATTCATGCTTTCAGTACTAGTCAAGGTAGCTATTAGGTCTCTAGTAAACATTCCCAGGAGCTTTGAATAGGGATCATGAATAGGAGACAAGAGGATTAAACAAGTAACAAATTAAGGAAGAGAAAAGGTATTTGGTGGGGAGAAAGAAAACAAACAAACAAGCACCCCAGCTCTACTACTTCCAAACTATGAGTAAAAATAAGAGAACACCAAGAAAAAAAAAAAAAAAAAACACTCTGTTCTCTGTTATGTAAAATAAGAAAAAAGAAAGTTTACAGAACAAGTCTGAAATAAGTAGGAATAGTTAAAGGGTTATTGCTATTTTATCTGCAATAGGCAGAACTAGGACACTAGCAGTCCTATAGCTTGTATTCAGCATTTTTGCATTTTAGTAAAGCATTCAAGTGAATGTTTAAACTTACTCAAAGTTGTACGTAACAAGAATTAAAAGTTGATTAACAGCACACCACAGTTAAGTACCATCTACAAAATGGTTTTCTTGCTTTAAGTTTCAGCGTTAACCGAAGCCTTACACATTCCAGGTAAAATATTTAAGGATATATATATATATAAGGATAAGTCCAGTAACAAGGCAGCACGTGTTTACCTTGTAAAAATAGAAAGGCCTGAGATCAAGAACTTCAATGATCCAAGGAAAGGTGCGAGGTGAGCTATAGGCAAAAAGCACGATCTCCAAGCAGCACGCCATCAGGGAGCGGTGAAAGACGTCTTGTTCCAAGAGAGCCTGAAAAAGTTATGGAAATGGTCAGAGATCCAAGGTTAGGGAAGTGCAGGCAGATTTTTTTTTAACATAAGGAGGAAAAAAAAAAAAAAAAAAAAAGGTTTGCAAGACAGGTAGAATTAAATATTTCTCATTCTTACTGTAAGAAATTTTATCTTAGATGTACATAAAAAAATATCAATCTTCGTTCTTTAAAAATACTATATAATCTTATTAGGGAGAACAGGAAAGATAATTTTAATTTAACAAAACTAAGACGAGTGCATTTATTTAAGCCTCAAAACACTTTAAATCTTTTGCAGGAAGGTTCTGTGTTTTGCCTTAAATATAAGAGTTTAAAAACCCATCTGGATAAGTTACATTTTGCTATTTACAGGCAGCCAGAAAGTGTCTAGAAGCAAGGAAGAACAGTCAGACCCACAGCAACACACAGGTGACGTGTCAGGTAAAGCTTCCTTTATGCATCACAAATACCCAGCTTAGTGCTGGAAGCAACAGCTACTGCTTCCCTCAACCTCCTCTTTTTACAGGGAGTTCCAGAAGGGTAAAGACTGGACGTAGATAAACAGTGGCAAAACTACCACACCGTATTCATGCTGTACCCAAAGGACAAAGTCTCCCTGCAGTGAATCACAAAGCAAAACAGACATGTTCCTGCATAACAATATTGGCAACAGGATGAAGAACACAGTAAGACTATGTGCCCAGAAGCTTTGGTTCCAAAGGCAATGCAAACTAATATAGTTAATAATGATGAATTACTATTTTCGTCTTTGTAACAGTAAAAAACCTGCAATTAAGGCACCTCTCATACAATTCTCTTATTTCATACTAACAATACACACAGGCTGGTCAACTGCAGACTGATCTGTTCTGGAGCTGTCAAAGGATAGTTCCCCAGAGTGGGGCTTTGGAAAAGTGTTCTCTTACTTACAGTCATGTCCTTCCCATGTAGTCTTCGTGTTTCTTGTACCATTACAGTCTCCAAGATTTTATAGTACAAGATCTCTGCCAGTTTTAATCTGTTTACAGCAAAATCTGAAATTGAAAACCACACAGATGAAGCCAAATGCTGTTTTAACAAATGGTTTTAGACTAAGTTGACTGATATTTTGTCTTCTACTAAAAAAAAATGCACATGTGTGTGCACACATATAGATTTTCTAAATCAAGACTGTGGCGAAAGGATTTCTAAACACAAGAACAGTATGCAATTCTAGAAAAAATAGAAGGATTATGTATTTTAACATTTCTAAATATGGAATCCTGCAAATTTATACCCTATTTTCTTTAAACTTTACATATAAGAAGAATATAAATTTACAATTTTAGTTAAAAGCTGCTAAAGTTTCAAAGCTTTCTTAGTTTTCTCATTTTGGACTATAACCTTGTTCTGTTCTATAATACTTTTTACGTGTTCCGTTTGGCAGAAACAGTTTTCTTTCTGGACAGGTTCTGGGTCCAACAGCCCCACAGAATTAAGTGCTTAGAGGAAAGCACAGGCAGGCGTTTTGTTTGCCTGGTTTCGTGCTTTGAAACACGACACATGTTCCACACTCACCTATATGAGATCCTGGCTGTTCATCCGTTGACTGAGTGTAGCTTCGACAGAAAGTTTCCCCTATTTCCTTCACTCTGTTCACAATGCTCTCCATAGGGCTGCGTGCACATGATCTACAGGGGACACAGAAAAAGTCCTGCTTGCACGAATTCGGATTCTGCTCTCCCTAGGCCCTTCCCAAAACCTCACTCAGATGTAGAGGAGAGAAGGTGGCTGTACTCAGCTTTCCTCCACACACAGTAACAAACACTACTACAAAAAGTAGAATATTTGAAGGTACAAAGAGATTGTTTCCTTCTTTTCCTTTCCTAACAGTTATAGGCATTATACAGGAAATTTCAGAACAAATGCAGCAGCAATCAGGAGCTACAGCAGCACACTAAGCAGAAAGACACATTTGTGAAGAGGAAGGCAGCAAGAAGTTTGCTCCAGGAGGTAAATCAAATGTCTAGAAGGCAACTGCACGCACAGGCATCGTCTGAGAGAGTAAAGAGGAGTTTCCAAAGCAAGAAGTCAATGTCTATTAAAAATTGAAAGTCAATTGAAACAAAAAGACAGGCAAACCCACAAATTCATACCTTAAATACAATCCTAATTATGTGTTAATATTTATTTCTTCAGATTGCATTACCTGGCTGGAAGTATACAACTGAAAACTGAAACAGGGAGCCTGCAGAGCCAAGGGAAGGTTGTACCTTGAGCAGGGGCACCACGGAGGTGCCTTCAAGCAAGGCAAGGCAGGAGTGCTGTACCTCAGGTTTTGCTGCGGGGGCACGGAAGCTGCAGCCCTCTTCTTGTTTAGGGGAGAAATTAGCCTCCCACAGAAGCCAACATGGTCAAGAGACAAAAAGAACAGGACTCCTTATTCCTACCCATCAGTCAGCTATTAACCTAACAAGCAGTTCTTAACCTCTGTGCTGTCCATGAGTGATTCTCATGGGCAGAATGTAGTTAAACACCCCGTCCCAGTGGCCTGGAAGGCAGGATGGAGGTGCCCCTGTAGCTGGGCCATTGCAGAGATCTAGAGCAGCACTTCACTGTGTTACACACCTGCTTGGTGAAGTGAATGAAAATAGACATCACTTATACACAAAGTAATGCACATGAATAAAGAGGGAAACATCGTAACAACAGCTAACACCTCAGACACCCAGCTCAGGAGGGGAGATTCTGGCAAGTCTTCTGAGTAAATTAAAAATAAAGATAACTCCAAGGAAGAAAGCCCATCAGCAGCTACTAGATGCAGTAACAGCACTACAGCCTCTGACTCCAGAGGAACACGATCTGCAAACAGCCAAAGGGTGAGTGAGCCTATGGGAAAAAGAGACAAACAAATCCAACCGGGCATTGGCAACTAAAGGCCCCGTTGAGGCAACCAGACTGGTGCACTCAGTCCTAACGGCCTCTATTTAAGCAAGGAAAATTCTTAATCAGGAAAGGGAATAGAGGCTCCTGACCAAAACCCTTTTATCCTAGAATTCTGGGGTTCATGCAAAGTATTTTCCTCAGAAATATGTAAGAAATACATAAATACAGAATACATTCAGAAATACATAAATAATCCACAGTTCAGCTTTCAGCAGCTGCATTTCTGCCTAAGTGTGATTTTTAACTTGCAGTTTACCCACTGCTTTTCTTTGAAAGGCAAAGGAGAAAAAAAATCCTCTTTATAACTTAAATTCTCTATGAGGAACTTGTGTGACCAGGGAAAAAGATTTAAGTATCCACAAACTGAAACAGACTAAAAACAATATCCTAAGGACTCTGAATGCAAACAAATTTTAATGGAAGTGGGAGAGTTAGAACTCAGATCCAATTCATATGCATCTATATTATATGCTGAAGTATCAGTAGAAGGATTAAGTAAATGCCGATTCACAAGAAGATTGCAGGTTCAAGAGCTGGCTTAAGAAACGAGTGTTGATACCATTTTGAAACGTATCATAGGACAGTCAAATATCAATTTTAAAATAACTCCCGGTCACCTAAAGAACAATTTACTTCCCCTTGCAAAAAACACGGGGAGGAAGAAGCCAAAGACAGTCAGCAAACGGTTTGCATTTAAGCCACAACACCCAAAAGAGACCTTATTCAATACTGAGACTGTTTTAGAGGGGCACCCATGAGTCCAACAACTGCTATTAAGGAAAAGAAAACTAGAGTGTCTCCATGTGCCAGGGCCCTTTCTGAAGGCTTCCAGATTTTCCAACACGTTTGCATTAGAGCACAGGATCTTCTGGTTAGCTTCAAATTTAGACACTCAACCATCTTGAAAAGGGCACCATTGAAAAACTATAGTTTCAATCAACAGTCATAGCTAATTACAGTGCTATACTGCTAAAGCATTTTTACTTGAAACAGAAGTTGTTGGCAACACAGAATACTGCACAGTTCAAATAGTTTCTCCTATTACTACTAATCAGGAAATAACATGTGCTGCTGTTGGCGGAGCCCGTGTGTAAGATAAAATATTCAACAAGCTTTCCTCTGAGGTTTACTCAATATCCACACGTTTGTTAGTATTTACATCTCTCTCTGAAAGACTAGGTAAATCTTAATGAAAAAGCTGTTCATTCAGAGATTGCAGACGAGTTAACATTGGGTAATAAAACATTAACAAATAATCCTAAAAATATTCAAAATAGTACTGCATGTTGCTAGGCTCTTGTAATCTTTTAAGTGCCAGAATATGCTTCAAAATATGCCTTATTCCAAAAGAGAACTAAAAGTTATATTTTTACTTATTTATGAATCTTGTATTTCAAATATCTGAAGCACTAAATGTCCATTTTGACTAACTATAAGGGATTCGTAAACGCTACTCCATAAACATAAAGACAGGCTTGACCTTGCATAGATGCTTGATATGCACACAACAATTTTACAATTATTTATTACCAAATTACACTTATTTGTGAGCTATGAAGCAACACTATCTACCTTACACGGATAAGGTTGTTTTCATACTCAGCTGCTTACACACCAATTTTTGCCTGCTCTCTTCCCTACAGTGGGCTCACAGTCATGCAAGGAGGATCCAAAATCAGTTGATTTATACAGCAGGGGCTCTCTTGCAGAAATGGCCATTTCTGAGGATTTTGGTCACATTCACCTAACACATTTCCAAGCATTTTAACACAGCTAGAAGGGCTGAGGCCTCTCTCGGATGCTCAAAGAAAACGACCTGGAACAGGAAGGCTACAGTTCCTTAGGCTGTTTGGATGTCAGCCAGACAGACACTCGGTTCAAGGAGATACAGTTCTGAACTTTTAAGCTTATATATAAACAATAAAGCTAAACTAAGATCTCCAAGAGTGATATGAAAGAGAGAAGGGGAGCCCTTAGGCTGCGGTTAGTCTCATTTTCCCACATCTCTAAAGCAAAGATTCTGGTTTGTTGACTCTCATACCTCCGCCCCTCCACAAGTCCCAAAACCTCTACCATCAGGGTAGTATTTTAATTCATCCATATTTGTTTAGAACTTAAAAATATATGGAAGCAACCACGCAAACACTGCACCAAACAAGAGAGAGGAGTTTGGAGCAAAGCGAGTTTCCATCTGCGTGTGAGTAGTTCAGTGCCAGGTACTTACTCAAAAATAGCTGCAAGTTGTTCGCTGGGGGCATTTTTCAGCCCAGCCACAATAGTCTGCAACCGACTGACACTCTGCGTTGCTGAAGCGACAGGAGTGATGACAGCTTCTTTTTCTCGCAAGTATCTTCTGCCAGTCAGTGGAGTTGATGGGGCAAATGACCTTTTCTGCCAGACAGAGAATAAGTAAATAAATTGGTTAGTAGAACTCGCCTTCAAAAAAACAAACAAACAAGCAAAAATTCAAAATATTAAAACACCACAACTAGTCACACAGAATATGTCACTTCTAGGCTGCTGTCAAAGCTGTGACCTCAAAACTCACTAAAAGATACTTGAACCCTTTTCCAAGGTGGTCATCCGTAAGTAGAGAATAAAGATAAGTTAAAAGTTTTTAAAGTAAAGTTCAGGAAAGTGAGACTTCAAATCCTCAAGCACACATCTAAGCTCACTTCTTAAATATTGAAAGATGCAGGGCAAGAAGGTATGTGCCTCCCTCCTCAGCACCCAGGACCTGTGCTCTGTGGACACCCGAGTTGCAGAGCTGCCCAGGAGAGGGGCACAGCACAGGGGGACCCTGCGGGAAGTGTCTGTTTTGTGGGCACCACCATGGCACGGAGCACCCGGAGCACTGCCATCCCGGCCTAGAAGCGATGCGGGAAGGCACTTGCTTCCCAGTAATTAGAACAGACTTGGTTTTGAAGACACTAGGCAAATAATGATCTAAAGTTATGCCCACAGTCAGTGTAAACAGACAGCAATGAGCCCACGTCATTATAATAAACTGAAATTCAAATTTAAAAATTAATTCCAAATCATTATATCTTTAATTTGCCTAAATATGCCATACATTTGTATTTGAGAGAAGACCTCAAACTGTGCAATTCATTTACATCGGCAGCAGTATCTTTTAATAACTTTCAGTCTGCTATGTAACAGTGGGTAACTACGGAACAGCATCTGATCCTTTCGCACAGGCAGCGGCCCTTACCCTGTCAGCCAGTTTAAAAAGTTGTCAAGCAAGTTTTTCCCCCCACACACATACCTACCTCATTAAATACATATTATATCTTAAAACATAGCAAGTTATTAGCAGTGTTTATACCCTACTTTTAGAAAAAGTTGAGTGCAAATTTTGTAAATTAGAAAAGGCAGCATTTGTCAAATTTATTGCTTGAATATTATTTCCTACAGAATAGCAAACAAGTTGACACTTCCTGTATTGGGAGATAAATTTTAGGAAAATAAGCAAATTAATCCAATATAAAAGAGCTCCATTGTATTTGTAAAGATTTTGGTCAAACTTCATTTATATCCAATAAAGTTTCTAACTGATAAATTACTTTACGAAATGTAAGACAGAAACATTATCTCACATATGGAAGTACTCCTCTTTAAGGAATAACGAGTTAAGGAAGACCTTAAGGAATAGCGACTTAGTAAAGACTTAAAGGAATAGCGACTTAGTAAACCCCAAGAGAAGACACCACAATTTTTCCTTATCAAGAGAGTTCCCTAAAGCCTGTGTATGAGGCTCACCTCCTGACTTAGTAAAATGTTGAAGAAATACAACTTTTCAGGAGTGATTCAGTGATTAAAAAGACAAAAAGGAGTATTTCAAGAGAAAAGGATGTTTCCGGTCCCACCTTTTCAAAATGCTGCTGCAGATGACACTCCACGTGGGCTCTTGCTGCCGTTTTCCCCCCTGGCATGTCAGCAGGGAACTTCCGAGGGGTGCCGATTTCCTCCTCGGCATCTGCTCCCAGGAAAACTCTCTCATCGAAGTCTCCCACTGTCAGAACGTATTCTTCGTATTCTTTGTTCAACGCCTTGCTGAAAGGGAAACCACAAAGTGTTGTAATCAGAGGCTACACCGCTAAAGAAGCAAAAGAGATGCCAGCAAAGTACAAAACTGAAACCAAGAGGCATTCAAAGCATGTAAAGCTTTAAACAGTAGCACTATTTGTTAGTGACATTTTACTACAAGAGACAATTTGCATGTGCTAAACCTTGCCTTTTCTCTTTACTTGAAGCCTCCCCTATTCCCTATAGGATTAGCCACAGGTCTTAGTTTTTTCCCTAGGACGCCTCCACCCCCTGGTTCTCAGCAAGCACAGGAAGAAAAAAATTGTTTCTAGTGCAGTTGTTAAGTGAAACGTTTTTTAATTACTCAGTTGACCACAACTTAACCTTTTGTAAATGCAGAACAAGGTAATTACAGTTGTGTCGGACTAGCTAGCAAGCCCAATTTGTGCTTGCGGTACTTGGTGGTCAGCACTTTTTGTCGTGGCCTAGAGACAGGGAGAACTGAATAGCCAGGCCCCTGGATTCAGTTCCCAAGCCCTCTCTGACATAAGATACCAAATAAATCCTTTGTTTTCTTTATTCCAGTTCACCTATCTGTAAAATAGGAATACTGAACCTTGTTAAGGTCGCAAAGATTTAAACTGGTACTTGGGAAGCAGAAAGAAGCTTGGCAATAAATGTCAGAAGAATCATGAAATCCTATCTGCAAGTTTACACTAACACATACATGTTCTACAATATCTGTAGGTAGCGAACACTTTGAATCTCACAGGCAAAGATACTTCATACACTCCCATGTAACACAATTACATAAGTGATTTAGTGGTACCACAACAAACTTGCAACTATTTTACAGGTTTATCACCTTACAGTCTTTCAGAAAAATAAATAAATTTCTACAAATAAGTTTGGATAAAGAAATAGACAGGCTTCCATGTTTCCTTTGGATTTTTAAGTTGCTTGCAAGAGAATAAGGACTACAGCATTACCAATACAAAACAACATTATTACAGCAATGTTACTATGTAGAAATACTAAAAATCAGCAGCTACGTTTGCTTCACTGCTTTATATGGGTTATAGTAACACTGTTTTATATCCATCTATTTCAGAGTATCATCTGCCCCTTAAAACAGTGCAACTCTTTGCTCATTACTCTCATAACAAACTGAGGAGATAGGGATTGGTACTGGAAAAGCAAGTTATTAGGTATCTTTGAATAAAGTAATAAAAAAATTCTGAAGATTATCCCAAAGTAGCTGTTGTTAATCTGTACTTAAATCATCTTCAAGAAATGAACTCAATTTACTTTTCTAAAACAACTACACAAGGCTCACATAGAAGTGCTTTATCCCCTTTTTGCGGTTTTGCAATTTTCACTTTTTTTGTTTTTCTGGTGCAGTCACTGATTTTACAAGAAACAGGCAACTACATAAATTAAACTTCCATACCCAGGTTAACAGGGTACGTAAATATTTGAGATATGCACAAAAACATGAACTTAAATCAAAATTTTGATTTGTATATCAGACTTCCCAAAGATGACAGTCACCTGGGTGAGGGGGAAGCAAGCACCATAAAACCTGAAAGAAAAAAAATCACTGCTGCTGAGCAGAAAACCCTAGGATAATTGTCAAATCTCAGACCCAGAGATCATTTCAGCCACACAATAACAGATTTACTTGTCACATAATTAAAAATGTGTAACTATGGCAAGAGGAAGGAACTGAGAAACCTAATATACAGCATCCCAAGGCATGAATTCTAGAAATGAAACTCAAACTCACGATTAAGAACATAATCCATAACTTACTTATTTTCTGTAAAATTGCACAGATCCAACAGACATTCTCCTTTTAAGATCTGGAAAAAAAAAAAAAAAAAAAAAGAGGCAGAGAAATCTTATATGATGAAAATCATAACTGGCCCAATTCTGCACAACAGCTTAGTAGAAAGGTGAATAATGGTCAGGAACATAATTGGATATTTTGCTGCTTACAATACCCTTAGCAAGACTTGGGGAACAGAGCTTAATTCTACCCCATCTCCAAATAAACTCACTCTTCAAAAACAGTATTGCCACCTAAACCCTATTCCTTCGGCAGGATAGAGAGTGATCGGATGAATGACTATTTATGCTTCCACAGAGCAGGGAAGCAGCCTTCCAGTACCAAGAGCAGACAGACGAGCTTGTGCAACCACAACCTCGACTGCGTCGTCATAAATATTTTGCTAAACACCAAGACAAAAACAAGAAGCCACCATATCACTACAGTTACCCTATAAAGTTAATTTACAAAGAGGTAGCTTTTTTTTCTCTCTAACGAAAGTTATTGTATTTCACAACGCCATGAACGGAAGATAGAAATTCCCCACTCATCTGGCCAGTCACATCAAAAAGCTTGATGCAGCATGAAAAGTGAGAGTAAGATCTACATCTGCTAAATATGTTCAAAGGAGATCTGAACACATCACTTCTAAACACATCTGCCTATTAGTGCTCATTCCACTAGAACCCAGATTTAAGTGGTTTTAAAGAAAGAACATTTATCTGAGGACCATCACATGTTCTTAAAGCTAATACGATGTACCTTCCTTTCAAAGAGTTTTGAAATGTATGGTTTGAAGTAGTGTTCCTTTATTCCTTTAGCTTCCACCAGCAGCCCATCGTGCAACTCACACAGCGTGGCAATGATGCAAGGAGGCTCTGCACAGGCTGGGGTCTCTGGCGCATGGAAATCCACAGGTAAACCTGGAAACAAAACAAGAGAGAGGGACAGAAAGAGTGGCCACTGACCTCACATTTGATTTTAAAAGATCAAAGCACGTTTGATTTTAAATAATCTGTCTCATCATACCTTTGAACGATGGATTTAGCAAATCTCTTCTATTTGGACACAAAAGGGCATTTGCAAAAATCAGGTCCAAGCAGCACAGAAGCAAATGATAGGAATTTACTAAATCATCTCCAATCATACGGAAATTACCTTCAAGAGACAGTGTATCACATCAAACAGCATAAAAGAGTTAGTAACTCAAAATACAAACAAAATAAGAGATAAAATGAAGCAAGCCTACCCTTCGTGTACACAAAGAGGGTCCAGCAGAAGTTGAAGAGATCCTTCACGCTGCACGGCACTCGTCTGCCAAGGACAGGGAAGGAGCAGTGAGTCTGCAGTTCCAAGAAGCTGAAACTAGTTTTTACAACAACAGTTTCATACTGCCCCCTGACTCAGAAGCGCTATCTAACTCTATTTTACACCGAGGCACAGTGCAAGCCACAGATGCTTATTTCAATTTTCAGTAATTAATACTCATATCTAGGTCTACAGAGCACATAACACCCCATCAATTCTTCCATCCTTTCTTTGAGCAAACAGCACTTGGTGACTCTTAGACATACTACTCTTTTCTGTTGCCACAACTGTAAAAAACATAAACAAGTGGAAAAAAAAATCATCTGAAGTCGTGAATAAGATGCTAAGGGATATATAAATCAACAGATTTTTTTTCCAAAATATTTTATCAAAACATCAGTCATCCCTTCGATACATGCAACTATTACTCGTATTACAGCTTCTTCTCCTGAGCAACATCTGGGGCAGAGATGATCCAGCCCCACAGCTTGGCAGCGTTTGCTCATTCAGCACAGGCCACTGGATGTCCTCAAACAATCGCTCTGCACCACAACCGAGCAGGTTCTTTGCCACGACAAAGACCCTCCGCGACGTCGGTTCTCTCTGCTGAGCCTCACAAATACCTCTGCTTCCTGCTTCTTTGGGGCTTCGTAATTTCTTCATAAGGGTTTTGAAATATATCCAAAAATATGGGTTCAAACTTTTTGAAAATCACTGTTGACACTTCAAAATTTCTCTCCAACCGTTCCACTCGTTCTCGGAATTCCTGCGGTAGATTTGACATATCCATCCACTTTTTCATTTTGCTGAAAAACTGAATTAAACTTAAAAGGAGAAGGAAAAAAATATATTTTATTTTGAGCTTTAACTTGATTCAGTTGTTCTGTCAGTTTCTGATAAAGGCAAAATGTGACACATTTGATCTTTTGCAACTAGATTAACTAACATGTAGGTTTAATGTTTATTTTGAGACGCTGCCAGGCTGTACACACCGAGGCCTTCTGCCTCCTTATACTTAGGCCTTTCTTCTGACTCCCCTTAAGGGACAGACATGGAAATACCCGCTCGCATTTGGAGGCTGGTTAGCAGAGCTACCCTGGTCAGGGGAGACTAACGAGGGAAAGACCTTTGTGGGAAGGTGTAACTTGAGCCAAACCCCTCTGTCTGTCCAGCTGAAAATGGCTTTTTAAAAGGAACATGAAGTATTTTGAGTTCCATGATGGGTTAGATCTACAGCAGCAACGGATCGAGGCTGCCTGGAAAACCCTTGGAGCACAGGAGCGTTTAAGGAACAGCACGGCTTGGCACTTCCCACAGCAGTGGAGATGACACCTGGGGATCTGCCCTGCACCCCGAGTCAAGCACAAGGTTTATCTGGATGATTAATGAAAGATTTAGATGTCTCTATTGCATTTCAATTAACTACAAAAAGAAGGAAATAATGGGAAAAAAAAAAAAAACATGTCTGCAGGCAGAACAATTGTTAGTCTGATGATGTGGGTGGTTTTTCAAAGGACTGAGGATAAACTCAGGGAAAACCAAATTACGTATTTGCACCTTGTTTCCATTTGGCAGGAGAGGGGATTTATTGCTTTTAATAAAACTACCTCGGGACATGCAAGTTGTGCGAGGGGCCAGGGCGGGCGAGGGACCCGCAGTGCAGCGCGGAGCAGGAGCCGGTGCAGGGCTGGGACGCACCTGAGCTTGGCGGAGCGCAGGATGCGCGTGAGCGAGACGCCGTTGCCCTCCATGAGGCCGCTGCCCACGGTGGGGACGAGGCTCTTGCGGCAGGCGACGTACAGGGCGCAGGCCAGCCAGTGCGCGGCGTCCCCCTGCGCGAGCGCACGCGTGAACACGTATGCATGTACACACGGGTACATACAGGCACGCACACACACACATGTAGATGCACATATGTGCGCGCGCACACACATACAATACGTAAAAACAAACACATACGTGTATGTACACACACGCGCGCGCACCCACACGGGGTCCGCACGGGCACGCTCCCCCCAGGGCTGCCGGTCCCTGCGGTGCCAGGGGAAGGCGCCGCTGTGGAGCGGCAGGGGCAGCGCCGGGCCCCGGCTG